>PVLA01000395.1:248122-476475 GCA_004027455.1 Hydrochoerus hydrochaeris | reverse complement strand
CAAATCTGACACAGAAGGACAATTATTGTAGGATTCCATCTGGCTGAGGCCTAGAATGAATATATTCATGGAGACAGCAAGTACAATAGAAGTTACCAGGGGCTAAGAAAGGGGTCAAGCAGGAAATCATTCTTACTGGGTAGAGTTTCTGTTTGTTAGGACAGAAGCTAGAAATGGATAGCACAACACTTTAAATGGATTTAAGCCCCCTAACTGTGCACTTTAAAAAGAATAACAGGGCCAGCTTTATGTACATGTTACCTGAATTTAAAAATGTGTATCATCAAAACAAACACAGCAAGTCGGGAGACTCTGTGATGGAAAGTAACTGATGTGAATGCAGCACAACCCTGAGGAAGAGAAAAAAGACTCTTCAGAAGAACTAACAAAGCCACATCACATAGAGAAAAACAGAAGATCAAAAATAAAACAGAAAGCCAGGCAGTGCTGAGCAATGATATTTCCAAGAAGAGAGGTGCTGATAAGGACAAGTGATTATATTGTCCTGCCCATTCAGACTGCTTTTATTGAAGTTAATGTGCTCTATAGATGACCATCCTTATCTTAAAAAAGCAAGGTACCAAGAAACAGCTGACTGGAATGGAAAACTGAGTCTTTACTACAAATTTCAGAGATACTAAAGTTAACCACAGAGGGTAAAGTCAAACTGAATGCACAATAGACAGGGAGGGGAGGACAAAAGGAGAAAATCTGACAAAGCCCAGCCCTTGAGATTCTGTGAGTTTTTGACTCTGAGATTTTAAAAACACTTTAAATACTCAGTATCTAGCAGTAAGAAGTGATCAGTGAGAGTATTCCAGGATCACAGCAAAGGATCCAATTTTGTTAGTGACTAAGAAATCCTCCACTACTGCTGCTCTTCAGAGCTGGTCCCCAGACACACAGCAACAGTATCTGCAGGGGACAAGCTATAGATACACAACCCAGGCCCCACCCAGACCTATAAAATCAGAATTCCCAGGGGCTGGGAAAATGTCTCGTTTTTAACAAAGACCCTGGTGCCAGCTAAAGTTTGAGCACCCCTAGTTAGGAAAGAACAGGAGAGAGGTGGTTAGGAAGGACTGCAGGTTGCTAACAGACTGCATGGCTCTAGGGAGAACCACAGGCAGGCCTCTCACTGGAGCCAGACCTTGGAAGTGAGGGACAGCCCTAAAGTCCTGCAGGGAGGATATTATTCTCCTCCAGGAAACAATCTTCTGTGACTCAGGGGAACCACTTGTCTGTTGCCCGTGTTAGTGAGCCAGTATGGAGAGAACTCTGGAAGTAGTTCTCCCAAGACCTTTCAAGTTAGTTCCACCTGACAGCACCATCCAAGTATTTCTATAAGAAAATAGCTACGTTAAGACTAAGGGAGTCTTGTTAGAAGTTTTTTCTGTCTTTTCTTCTTCCTCTTCTTAAAACTGTCCTTGTTCTTCTTTCTGTTGAAGGAGTATCCCAGAAGAAGGACCATGTGTAAGCTGGTAATAAAACTCTGTCCACATTTGCACTAGGGTTATGAATACCCCCCCCAACCTTTACATGCTACCAAATATTGCTATTTTTTAAAATCTATGTGCATACATTTCATGCTTACCATGCATATCACAATCCATGTGATAGTATTGTCACTGTTAATATCAATATTTTTGTCTTTATTTAAACAGCATTGTCAGTTTTCTCTGGCTAATTAACTTCACATCTATAAGCCCATTTCCCCTCTATCTGCCTTTCTTGTCTGTGTATACAGGCAACAGGCAGAAGACACAAGATCGAATGCTTTGTCTTCATTCAGGACCTGCTTCCTAAGTGATCAAATCCCAACCTCCTGGACTATGGTCTTACCATTTGTCCTACAGCTCACATCAGTTCCCAACTTGGCATTGGTATTAGCCTCTTGCAATAGCTTGCCCTGCTGAGTTATGTCTACTTTGAGAAGCCCTGGGTAACAACTACACAGCATACAGTAGATAGTCCAACAAGGTAGCACTTGCGTCACTCTTTCCAGAGAACAAGGCAAATGGAGCCATATCCAGTTACCACATTTAAAAAGTGGTTAAATAGAGGTACTCCATAGAGTTTAAGGAATGCTTCCTGCAAAAATAAACACACGCATTCATTCTATGCTGGTACCTGCTAATGCCTAAATTTAATATTATCTACACTGTCCACCTATCATCGAACCAGTGATTATTGAATTTATTTCTAATGGAAAAGACAGTGCATAAAACTCTAATTAGAACTTTTAAGGTTTAGTGGACTGAAGAGCCAATAAAATTTAGAAGGGAGAAAACATTTCTAAAACTCTATAGAAAGTTAGTTTTTTTTTAGTCATGAAAATATGCATTCACTCTTAAGAGTCAGTTTCAAAGAAATAAGGTGGCCTGAATAAAGAAGATCAGATGACGAGTCAAATGGAAAATTTAATACATTTTGCTTTCCTTCCTATTTTGTTTTAAATAAACTTTCCTAGAATACATATTTGTGAAAGAACTAAAAGTTGTATCTGTAACAGGGATTTTGTTTCTGTACCCATGATGAGGACAGGAGTCAATACTCTAGCTCCATATATCACAAGAAGCAAAGTTTGTGACAATCATTCAACTCAGTACTAAACATGACAGAAAAACAAAACTAATGACTGGGAAATGTTAGGTTAACTGCAGTAAGCAAATAAATCCAAATCAAAGCCATATACACAATCAAATTTTATTCATTTTATTTTATTTCATGCTCACAGAAAATCAAGTATAGTCAAGAAGTGTTCCTTTAACAGTGACTCAAGGATCCAAGCTCCTTGTATATCATAGCTTCACCATTACCAAGATTGTTACATAAAGATAGAAAGAAGGAAATTAGGGAAAACATCTTTCTGGCCCAGAATTGCCAATTTCCCCCTACATTTCATTGACCAGAGCTAGTCACATGACTAAACTAACAGCAAGGTAGGTCGTAAGGTATGGAAGAGCAAAAGAAATTTGGTGAGTTCTGCCTTTCCCACAAGTAGCGATGCTTTCTTGATCAATGTCACCTGCATTCTAAGCACTGCACTAATTAACTTTTTGTTCTTGTTGTTGGTACCAGGGATTGAACTCATGACCTTGTGCTTGCCAGGTAAGCACCTATGCTACTGAGCTAAATTCCCAGCTGCACTAATTAACTTATGTATGTTACCTCAAATCTTCAAAACAACTTTCAACACATGTTATTATTTCATTATAAATAAGTAAAGCAAAGCTCACAAAAGAACTCATTTATATGTAATTATCTGATTCTCACAGAAACTTTCAAAGGCATGCATAATTCCAACTTGCAATTGAGGCTCATAAATGTAATCCAAATGGCAAATGGCAAAAATGGGACTGAAATTGTAGGAGTCCATCAGCTTTCTTTGCCATGTGCTGAATACCAAGTACAACACTAGGATCCTGGGAAACAAGAACCAAGAAATATGAAGCGAGGAAAGAAAGAGGTCTACTTCTTCATTCAAGATTACTTCCCAAATCATTCAGTATACCACGTTACTTCTCAACCTCCTGAACCCTCTGGTGCCTCTAGGAAGTGTTCACATCTGGACCAGGGAGAGAAAAAACAGTACTTTTAAAGACAAAAAACAAATAACTAGGCATTTGATTAGAGCTAGATTTTCTATAAAGCTAGTTAAACTTAAAAGTCTATGGGCATTTTCCAAAAGTCCATGGAATAAATCCTACTGATGTAAATAAAGAATATTATGTTTCTTTAAATACACAAAAAACTGAGACCATTTCAGTAGTGGTTGGTTAAGATTTCTATCTCTTTCCCTCTCCAACCCTTGACTGCCTGTTACCCTTTAGTATTGGCAGTGGTGAACTATATGCATTTTTAAGTTCTTCCCAAGGGGATATTGAATGAATACACATTTAGTTTGGCTTTAATGAGATATATTTATGAGATTCACAGTCTTACTTGTATAAGTAACCTATTGCTAGCCAATCTTGTGTAAGGAATGCTTGTCAGGAATAACCCTGCTGTCCACTGTGCTGACCAGCTTGGTGTCATGGATGTGCACAGTGAAGGTGTGTGCTGTGACACGAACATGTTCATGGCATCCAGTCACAGAAATACATTGGTGAAGATAGAAACAGAAAAGTCTTCAGATGTATAAAACTACAAGTAAATGACACAGTTTTCATAAATGTGTAGTCAAAGTCATTCTGTTTCTGTCAGGAATAGACTCAACAACAAAGCATGTACAATTAGAAACCCAACATAACTTAGTATGGCAACTGCATGAAATCAAATAACATACATGAAAAATATTAGGAGAGGGATAGTTTAACTTCATGAATTTAACTTTATTTTGGGGTATTGTTAAACCCATTTAAACTTGCATGTTTGTGATTTCTTTTTCTAGAATACATTGCCATCATATCACTTTCTATTCTTTTCCTTCAAGAATCAACCAGGATCCATCCTTGTGTTGGCACACACTGGCTGGTAAAATGCCCTTCTAATTGAACTCCCATTGGTATAACATTTGAAAACCATGAAGAAGCAGAAGGAGAAGGAGAAGGAGAAGGAGAAGGAGAAAGAGAAGGAGAAGGAGAAGGAAAAGGAAAAGGAAGAGAAGGAGGAGAAGGAGGAGGAGAAGAAGGAGGAGGAGGAGGAAGACGAGGAGAAGGAGGAAGAGGAGGAGGAGGAGGAAGAGGAAGAAGAAGAGACAACAGAGGATCTAGATGCCAATAACATGGCTAGTTGCCATGCCGGCCCTTTCAAAACAAAGTAAGCTTTTGATGTTTTAAATTATTCATTGTAGGAGATATGTATTTATTCAGCAAAGACATGGGGATTTGAAATAACACTGTCAACAGTAAAGAACAGACTTCAGATGTTAGTAGTTATATCTCCATTTGTAGATTACATTTATCAGTCATGGGTAGTATGAACATTAAAAGACATCTGTCACTCAGCTAGACCAGGGAATAAAGGTTCTTGGGTAAAATTTCGAAAAGTAAGAAATGTCTCTATGATCCACTTCACCTAAAATGAAACAATCTCATCTCTCTGGGGAGAATTAGAATTTCTAACTGGCACAAAGTCAAATCACTCTCTTGTTAATGGATATACAATACCTTTAATCATTAAGGCATAAAAAAGAATTGGATACTGTTCCCCTCAAAAAAGATGCTAGTTATTTGAAACTTAATAAACAATGTTAATTCTTATGCTCAATAAATTGCTAGTGGTTTTTTTCTTTTTAAAAATGGTGCTATTATAGTTGACATTTTGAAAAGTTCTCCTTGGAGAAATATAAATAGCACTTCTCATATTGAATGCTTTTAGCATAAAGAGGAAAATGAGACCAAAATAAGGCATTGTGTTTATCACTCTTTATCGGACTACCTCAAAATATGTTACAGAGTTTAATTCGGTAACCCTTAAATTCTAGATAATTCTGAAATAGTACCATTGTATCTTAGCTGGGCCACTTGTGGTCCAGGAAAATAAACCAATTTGTTGAAGGTAAGTAATAAACAAAGTGTAAAAATAATAGGAAGAGAGAGGAACATAGAAATTAGAGCCCTCAGCACAAATTCTCAGATTAATTCAGTCCAGGAAGAGAATATACTCTTCTGTTTCTTATAAAATACACTAAGAGATTGTTTTCAGTAAACTAATATAATTCCACAAATGGGGCTGAGGGGAGGATAAGGCTGGTGCCAGGACCTGAACCCAGTGCCTTGTGAATCTTGTGCATGCTAGGCAAATGGTCTGCCACACTTTTTTGGTTTTGGGACAGGTTCTTGCTAAGTTACCAATACTAACCTCAAACTTATGATAGTCTTGCTTTAGCCTCCTGAGTAGCTTGGCTCACAGACACAATTTAATGATCAACCCAAGAGTCATTTAAATTAATCTAATTCTATTCCAATGGCTTTACATATATCAGACAACTTTGAGGAATGTGATTCACAAAGTGCAGTACACAAATCAATGGAGAAAATGTTTTTGGTAGAAAATTTTTCTCATATGAAATATTTCTGTTCACACTTTGTGCCTCCTCCAAACTTGACTTCATTCAAATTCAAAGGAATTAGAAAAAAAATAACATGAACATTTTAAAATCTGGAGTCAGGTGGGGAGTTAAAAATCATCAAGTCACTTGTTCAACTTACTTGTTCTGTAGACCCCAGATGTCTGAATAACTTCTCTGAAAGAGTCATTTAGTTAGCAGCAGAGCTGGAGGCCTGAAACTGGATCTCTATCCTTACCACTACAGGAGCATCACATATCACCACTGCTTTTTCTCTAACCTTCTGCCCACTCCCAAAAGAAAATAAAATCTTCAGAGGATGGTGACAACTGAAAAATTGTTGAAGAAATGTTATTTAGAGGTCCTAAGGGTTTAATTTTTTAAATTCTCCTTAAACAAGATAAAACCAATAGTCCCAAAGGACAGGCAATAGGAACATCATTTGACTTTTAAGGTTGAGAATGGTGACAGAAAAGTGGTATAAGAGAAAAGTAAAAGAAAGAGAAATCATACAGCTCTATATGCTCTGTAACCCTATGTGAGCTATATGCTGGATGTGGAGGAAAAGGATATGAAGAGCTTTCAAATAAGCTGTTCCACTCCCTACTCTTTCCATTTAAACCCAATTATTTTTCCACCAGGATCCAACACATGGGTGATGACATGTGGAAACAGGGTGAGCTCATGAACCCATGGGAACGGCGTCCAGCATTCCCAGCACAGCACCCTGAAAATTTGGCCACACCTACTCCCCGCCTCCATGGAAGAAGCCCTACTGATGGAAAAACCCACATCAGAGAGAAAAAAGACAGCCAAAAAATAACACAGACATCTGACCACCATTTATTAATGACAGCAGACAAAAATTCAGGATCTAAAACCCATCTAACTGGAAAATGTCTTTTTTATCAGATGATATCAAGGAACTCTTTTAGAAAAGTGGAAGATAATTGTATGCCAAATTCATAATTAATAAAGGTTAACTGAAAATGTATACCACGTGATATAAGAACATAGAAAAAGGAGCAGCTAATTCTTTAGGTCTTGATGTTTTAGCAAAAGAAATTCTCCACCTGAAGTCAGCATATGACAAAGCTAGCAAGCATCATGCAATGGAAAGAAGATTTCTTCTCTTATTCTCTTTGTCTATTTCTATCACTGCAGTATTAACATTTTAAATTGAATATTTAAATAATCATTATGATGTGAACTACTAGGCTCTGTGGATTACTTTAAGTGAGGCAATTATTACATTGTTCTAGATTTGGTTTTCTGATGTATCCTTCTTCTCTTGTTCATATTGTTCAACCTGTTTGTTATCAATGTCTGTATTACACAAGGGATAGATGCTTAAGACTTTAAGTGCTGTTTTTAGTTCCCTTGCCAATTTTTACTTGTTAAAATCTGAGAAGCTTCCATAAATTTTCATGTCAACAAACTTTTCCACAAGGGTGAATCTTGGTGTTTCTCTTTATCCTATCTTCATATCCAATTTATTCAGATCATAGCATGCAACACCAGGTGAATATATTCTCCACTTTAATCAGATATGCCCCACCCAACTTAAACCTATTTATTAATTGCAACAATGATTTGAAGATGCTCCATTCTCCAATCCCATCTTCATAACCAGTTTTCATGTCTTAAATCTTAATACTCACCCAAAGTCACAGAACTTCATTGTTAAAAGTTAATGACAATTTTCCTATGCCTCAAATGTGCCCATTTTTCTTGCCCAAATCCACTTCCATAACCATTTACCAATTAATGGACTCAACAAATCTTTTTACATTTTCCATCTCAACTGTTGTACTAGGCCACAGCAAATCTGTATAAAGTCACATACAGGGAATCCCACAACTCCCACTGTTTAAAGACTAGTGTTCAACCAACACTGAAAGCACTCTGTGATGAAGCATGACTCTTCCCTCAGTCTTCTACCTTTGCCCGTATTTATTTCCTTCTCAGTCTTTGCACTTTTTTTTTCTCTTTCTTAGAATAGATCGTCACTTCTGTCTTTTATCATAGTGCTCCATTTTCATTCCCCTGACTCATGATTTAATTTTCTTCCATCTTGTTTTGGTCCTGTATGTTCTGGTTGTCTTATTTCCTCAGTATGTTTTAGAGCTTTACAAGCTACCACAACCCACCTCACCCCCACACCTATTCTCCAGATCCCTTCACATTCTGCTCAAGTTAGATTGCATTTAGTTCTCACTTGTCTGGTTCTTGCCTCTGGCAAGAAGATAAACAGAGCACATTCTCTAACTTCCCCTAAGCTTCATTTCTCTTTCCTCCCAGGACTGGAATCTGAAATGGAATCCTCAAACTCTGCGACTCCTCATAACTGCATTCGTTGACAAAATGGTTAGTCACACGCTTCCCTGCCAGAGAAACAGATGCCTCTTCTAAAAATTTCACCACTTTACTTCAGTCACCTATGTTTTAGAAGGTTTAGACCCATTTTAACTTAGGAGTAGGAAAGGTCGTGGGACCTATCATCTGTGTAAGACAGTCTTCTCTTTTATCTTGTGAACTGTAACGATTAAAAGCATGGATTTCACCATTCACCAGGCCTAGCTAGGTGCCCCTGTTTTGTCGGAAAAACCTGTGTCTTTCTCCCAAAACCTCTTCTCTGTTATTCTTATTTGCATGGTTGTTTGCTTAACATCTTAATTCTTCTTTTTTTTGTGTGTGGGGGAACCTGGAATTGAACTCAAGACCTTAGGCTTGCCAGGGAGGTGCTATACCACTGAGCTAAAACCCTGACCCAACATCTGAATTCTTTTTTTTTTTTAGTACTGGGGATGGAACTCACAACTTTGCACTTGCCAGGCAGGCACTGAGCTAAATCCCTGGCCCAACATCTGAATTCTTAACACCAATACCTACCATCACCCTTTGATTTGCCACTTGTCATTCAGAATATGTATAGTAAGCAGTAGGTTTCATAATCACTACACCAAATATTCAGCAATATATGGAGAGCTGCAGAAACAAATGAGAATGACAATGTACTTGTAGGCGAGTACTCTGAATGCTGATGGGGTGACAGTCTACAGGGACTGTCAGGCAGTCTGTGGTAAGCAAATAAAGCTTGGGCTAGAGAGTCACTGTGGAAGATTATAAACATCTTTGTCCATGCCAGAACCTCCTGGGCAACAGAACCACAGGAGACCTCTCAGTGGAAAAGGCTGCTTGGCTTCAGCGCTATTAACCTGAACATGTGCAGGCAATTAACCCCAGACTATAAGCTCCAGGGCTTGCTTTTGGTCACCTTGCAACAGGAGTATTTTTCTCCTGTGGTCCATCACAACCCTGCACTGCTGGTCACTCATGCTCTCCCCTTCTTCAGGAATTATCAAGTCTCTCTTCCACCCCAAATTATTACACATTAAATAATCTTTCTACTGATCATTTAGTAACTTTTGTAGCTTCTTATGGATGCTTTTTCTATTTGTTCTTAGGTTATGAAAATCAGAAATAGCAAAAGTAGCAAGCATCCTAGGACAAAAGAGAACTAAAATCTAATCTTGACTCTGCTACTACACAGCATTTATCTTGGGTTAGTCACATTTCTGGTTCTCTTTCTTCAGCTGTTGGATAAGGAAACCATCTGCTTCAGAGTATGATTTTTGACTTTCACCTAGGGTAGACACTTTAGCACAGAATTTTAAAAATTGGGGTTACAGTCTTTTATTTGGACATAAAATCAATTTTTAGTGGAATGAAACAAAGAAAGAACATTGCACAGAACAGAAGCATTGCTCCACAAACTTTGTGGCCATGTATATACCTATGAATTGAATGTTAACATAGTTTTTTTGTTGTGGATAGAAGTAAAAATGATTTTTAAACTCTTCTTTCCAAATATAGAGAAAAGGAAAGCAAACTAGTGGTTGCATAGAGATGGGAATAGCAATTGGAAGTGACTGTAAGAAGTAGACCTGAATCTTCTGGATTATGGAAATGCTCAAAAATGATATTGTGATGGTGGCATAAGCCCATGAATATACTAAAATTCATAAAATTGTGCATTTAAAATAGTAGAGTTTATGATATGTAAATTACACCTAAATAAACCTACTTAAAATATAGCAAAAGCTTCTCTAGAAGGCCATTGGTTTCCTTCACAGCATTTATGAACCTTCCAAAATTATATCATAAACTTTTTTTTCTAGGAAGTGGTACTATAGCTTTCTCAAAGGGACTCAAGATCCACAGAATTTTAAGAACCATTCATCAGTCAGTTTCCTATTAGCACTAAAATTCTGTAATTCTAAAACTTTAAATTTTATTTTATTTCATCAAAATTAATAATAAATAATTTTTCTTCCCAAGTGTTGCAAAAGTATTTATTTAACATCTGAGTGGCCTCAACTATATTTATTGAAATATTTTAACAAGGAATAATTGTGTAAATTTTCAGTCTTACTTTTTAAATCATGGCCATTTTTACAATTCATTTGCCAATGCCATATTGTAATGATATTTGTGCCTCTAATTTTTTTTTTCTCATCTTGATGATCCAAAATTCTAGAGATGGTAGAGCTCACATATCTTCCACAATCATTTCATTGGTATACAAACCTTTTGGTAGCAAAGATAAAGAAGAATCAAGAGCTTCCTGATTCCCAGCTCAGGAACTGAAAGCTCAAGCCCACAGAGGTGTGGTGATAGTGGAGGACCCTGGAGGCCTCCAGGGAGAAGCATACTAATGAAGTGGAGCAGTGAATGCCATGGGCTGAAGCAGTTGATGAGTGACTCTATTACCAACGACTCCAGGAGACAGTGATCGGCTGAATGTCATTTTGGAGCAGGGCAGCTGAACCTAGGATTTGCAATAGCCGGGGTTGGCAGCATCTTGAGGGTACCAACGTCTACGTGAGGCACAGCACTGAGATGCTTAGGGTTAAGGAGCCGAGATCAAGCTAGCAAAAAACGCCCAATGTTGTGGGTCATAGGCCTCAAGTCAGACACCACAACTTGCCTGAGCTCCTGTGAAACTGAACTATCACCCACCCTATTCTTACAGCAGACTGGTTGAGATTATACAGCATCACACCCTAATATTATAAGCTTGCTAGGATCATGCAATGTAGCTCTGGGCTCTGTCTGCCTCTTTTGTCTACTAGTGGCAGCAGAGACACACTCTGGACCTTACTACAAATCTGTGAACATTACCATAAAACTGTAGAAATTCACCACAGGCTCGAAATCAGAAAAATTTCTAATCTTTGGGGGGTTTTGGCATATTATTTCTTCATTTTGTTTTGCTTTTATGAGTGCGAGCATTGTTTTTGGCTTTTTGGTTTTGCTAAGTTCTTGTTTTTGTTTCTTCCTTCTGTTTCTCTTTTGTCTTCTTCATTAGTCTCAAAAAACAGGTAAATTTACTTTGCCCTTCAACTTCCTTCTAATCTTTTTTTCTTCTTCTATTTATCTGTTCTTTTCATCTAATTCCTCTTAAATTTTTCCACCAGAGAATAAAATAACTCTATTGAGAGGGTATTTAATGTGTATAAATTTCTGGTTTATTTTTATATTTTGTTACACAATTATAAATCTTGCTCATATAGTGAAAGGTGGCAAACTAATAGTTACCACAGTTTGTCATTTCTCAGACTGTGCTAGATCCTATTGTTATTATTGATTGTACTACTTTAGCCAACATAATGAGTTGCTCTTCCTCATATACCAAGACCAAGATCAAGGGTCATAAAAAATACTGTAGTCCAATACCAAAAAACCAGGGGCTAGGTCAAATAGGTAGCAACTCCCCAAAAAACTGAAGATGTAGAAACTTGTAACAGATTCAAAATTGCAATATGTGTATACCTTGCAAAATGGTTGGTAATAAACAAAAGACTGGATACAATCTACATGTCCATCAAGAGGGTACAGGTTGAGGGGCTGGGGATTTAGCTCAGTGGCTAAAGCACCTGCCTGGCAAGTGCAAGGTCATGAGTTCAATCCCCAGTTCAAAACAAAAAGAGGGTACAGGTTAAATAAAATTTTTAAATAGTTTTATTAGTGGGGTATACTTATATGTGCTTTTATAAAATGATCTCTAAAATATACTATTAATCAAAATCAAGGTGTGGAGTATTCTTACATTTAAGTAAAATATAAATGCAGAAATTTTATATATAGTATTTTTTAAAGAACACAGAAGATTTGCATATTATTGGTTCTATGGTATGTAAACCCAGCTTCTTTTCAATGCTATTATTGTTGCTAATGGGGATTAGGACTATTACAGGTGGGAAGGAGAATTGCTTTCACTCTATGTATCTATTTTTTCAATATTTTAATTTATAATTTCATTATTTTTTCAATTAAAATCTTTAAAAAATAATATTATACAAAGCAACTCAGTACCATCCTGAATTCACCTCTTTCAAATACCTCATACCATTTAATAATTTTAAAAAATTCTCCTAAGGATAAAGAAACTGAAGCTCAAGAGACCACAAGTGACTTACACAAGATCCTATAGCTAGATAGTAAATAGAATATCTAATACTTGATGCAAATCCTTGGGCTTCATGTCCATTGTTACTTTTTTCACAGCTCTATGGCCCAAGTGTATATGAATATAAAACCATAGTACATATTAATACAGTTTATTTTTGTGCTTAGGTACATTGCTTTTGCTATAATGGAGGTCAAACTTAAAAGAACCTCCATAATATTTTCTACAAGCCATAGATCCCCATTCCTTTATTCACCAGGCTTTTGTTCTGGCTCTAATAGCAGGGGTTGCATCTTGTTGCAAAAGTAGGGGCTGTGATTTTTGTTTCTGGTTTAAATTACTCTTATTCCTATAGCTATGATAAGCTTCTGAACTCCTAACCTGCCAACTTGGATCTCACCAACTGTGTGCATCATTTCCCTCCAGTAGCCTTCATTCTGTGCTTTTTCACTAAACACTTGATTTCTACATAACTCCATTTCTTTTTCCCCCCAAATGTAATGTTATCTCCTCTTTATTCTCTACAATGGCCCATCCTCCTAACTGCTCTAAACCCTTCAAAATTCTGAGAGGTAAGAGGACTGCAAATTCAATCACAGCCTGGATAACTTAGCAGCTTATAAGACTTTGTTTCAAAATAAAATAAAAATTACTACTATGAATGTAGCTCAGTGCAAAGGTCCTAGGTTCAGTCGCAACTACTAAGGAAAACCACACATACATATGAACACCTTAAAATAATGGCTCTCCACTAAGAGAACAGTACCTTCCAGCGAGCTTGACTGTCTTTTTCTACAGTAAAATGAAAATTTCCTCAAAGTTATAAACCTCTTTAATCTCAAAGAGTAAACATCTTTTTCAAAAAGTCTCCTTGTGCTGTATTAGAATGCACACACACACACACACACACACACACACACACACACACTATCTGGTGTTCATTTACCTCAATTATCATCATGACTGCTTGTGGCTATGCCAGAAAATATATTCCAGGTGCAAATTCTATTTATAAATGATTGTCCTGAGGATTGTCAGATACCTGTCCTACTTAGTAGTTGGAATATTTAAGAATCATAGTGTTTTAAAATAGCAGAGAAGCCAACCATGATGATATTTTAAACTGGGCAAGTACATAATCTAAAGGCCTGTGATTCCAATTCCTCCAATGCTATCTTAAAAGATGTGTATTTGATTCCAAGATATACAAGCCTGACTCCAAGTAAAGTCACATGGCAAGAAAAGTAAATTTAGCTGAATATAAATGAGAAGAGAAACTTCTTCACCACCTCTCTTCTTTCATGCATTAATTGTAGTTTCGGGAATTAAATAATAATGGATCTAGGTCTGGTAAAAACCCCACTGGAATGGAGAAGCACAATTGTGAGAAACTCTTAGGTGCCAATGAGTGTTTTCAGGTGAAATAATTCTTTAGAGATTTTCCTAATTTTGTCCAACTCTGGGTTACTTTTTTTTTTTTTTTTCAGAGCAGGAAACTGAGGATTCAGACAATTACACTGAAAGACAAAATGTGGATTATAAAGAATCTTATAGACACCTAAGTTAGGTAGAAATATTGTAGGCAATCAGACATGGCTAGGACCTTGAAGGACCCATTGCAGAAGATGCCATACATTGCAATTGTGGGGGAGAAAAAGACATATCCCTTGAGGGTCAGACCTCAAGACAAAAGAAGAAAGGAATGTACTCACATACTTCCCTAAGGATAAACAACAGTGATTGATGCTATCAATAGTACAAATCACCTAGTTAAAGCCAGGAAGAGCCACTGACCCATCCCCTCCAAGCCCCTGTTCTGTTTCATGCTCTCTTGCTACATGACTTGCTTCCCCATTCAATCCCTATTTAATTAATATTACCTGAGCAATTATCCTCATAATTTTATTGATTGACCATCGTTTTGTTCCACTTCATGCCCGCCTTATGATTCCCACTTTGAATCTGGTTTACCTTGTGGTCTTGCTCTATAAAAATCCCTTGAAAATACAGGGTCCTCAGCAACCCCCTGAGGACCCCACAGTCTCTCTTAGACAGAAGCTTTCTTTCCCAATAAATATATTCTGCTCTTAACCTCCATCATTCCTAGATTTCATTCTTTGATTTTTAGAGGACATAAACCCCTAGCGGGTTAGGAATTTCCTTTCCTTATATCATTTGCATGTCCCACTGAAATCACTGGATGAAGGTAGAGTTTGCTTTTGTTTCATAAATTTTGTATTGTGACTTGTTTAGGAAACCAAAATTTTTATGTTTCAAATTTTGTTACATCTTTGTCCATTGCTTATGATTGCTTATGCTTCATCTTGTATGTAGCTTTGTTAAAATTATGATAAAGTTCAATTGAGAACATGAGAAACTTTAAGATTATGATGTTTCTTTGATGGAGCATTTTATTCCTGTTTTGTTTTCATACATGCTTTGTTTGGGCTTCACTGCTTACTAGAGTTCCCTGTTTGATTTGTTTGATAGCTGGGTTTTGCTATCTTAGACAGCAGAGCTAGGGAAAAGTAGTATTTAAAGTTCCCCTAGTGGATTTTGACCAAAAAAATGATCCTTTTTAATGAACTCTAGCTCATGTTTTAAAAATATACATGCCTATTAGAAGCCTTGGGACTCCTTCTACCAGTTAAAAGACGCTAGGTTGATCACTGCTTTTAAGACTTGGAGAACAGGTTTCATTGAAACAGACTGACCCTGATCCTCCTCTACACTCTAAAGGAAATGCCAAGCCTGCATTGCCTCAGTTTCCTTTTGGGGTCTTCTGCTGGTGAGGAAGCACTCTTAGCTCATGAGATTCTCTTTTTCCCCTTCCCAGGCTGAGAGTAATAACTCATGGGTAAGTTGTTTCAATAACTTACCATGAGCATGAGAAGAAAAGAATTCCTTTGTTTGATTTCATTTCTGATCTTTTTCTGCCACTTGCACTTTGCTTTTTTGGAGGCATATAAGATTAGAGAGAAAAGTGCTCTAAACTGCCTCCTGCCCAACAAATAAGTTAAGCCTGTAGAAAATGAGTGTTTGCTAATGCCAAAGACAGGGAAGTCATCTTAGATGAGGGAAAATATCCTGTCTCTGAGTCAGATGAGACATCAGAATTTTGCGCGTCCAGGAGAACACACATAAAAGCCATGTTCCCGCTTAGAGTTCAAGGCAACAGTCTTCCAAGGGAGGTT
The DNA here is from genome assembly GCA_004027455.1 of Hydrochoerus hydrochaeris. NCBI lineage: Eukaryota > Metazoa > Chordata > Mammalia > Rodentia > Hydrochaeridae > Hydrochoerus > Hydrochoerus hydrochaeris. The sequence goes on along the minus strand of PVLA01000395.1, from coordinate 460,796 downwards.
AAACCTAAGACCCTGTGGGAAAAACTGACTTCTGAATGAAACCAGAAGGAGAAGGGACCCAAGCACATTTAGGCAACAGAAGGATCTCCAATCTTTTTTGTCCCCTCCTAGGTCTAGTTATCACTTACACACATAAGAAAAATACTTTAATAATAAATTGTCAACTTTGAAACCTTTACTGTAAGGTTATACAGTGCTAGGTAATGATTTTGCACAGGCTTTTACCTATACCTTATAGAACTTTGACAAACAGTGGTTATTCTGCCAGCTAGTTAAATGCTCTGAGAGTAGCAGCCATCCTTAAAGCAGAGGACTTGTTTCCCCAGCGCCTTCTGGTGAACTGTCACAGGGGCCAATAGTCAATGGAATGTTGACCAGACAGACAGCTGGATTCCTTTCAGGAGATAGATCTCTGGTTGCATGGTCCAATAGAAACTGAGAGCAACTGAAGTGTCATGGCCAGGGCTGCTCTCTGGCAGATACCCAAAGATTCCTCAGTGGAAATCGACTCCCAGCTGCAGAAAAATCTCCACTTATCTACTATACTTTTCTCTCTCCACTAGTAATCTAGAAATTTCCCCTCAGCTTTTGAGTTCACTTAGAGCCACTTTGTCCTTAGACTGACCCTTCTGGTTGAGGCAGCTTGAACCAGCTATTTGCCTTTCACAGCCACAATCAGAGATATGATTTACATTTGTGCCTTACATATGCTAAGTAAGAGTAAGAAAAGAGATTTTAGTTAGACTTTTCTTTCATATGTTCATAGAAGACTAGTAAATGTGCCTTTACTGCATAAATTGTGATTACTAGATGATAAATACAGGCTTAACCTGTGAGCTTCAAAGACATAAAAATTTAAATAAAGTATAGCCTTGTCTTGCTGCTAGGAAAGGCTACATAGGTGTTTAAACAGATAGCATAAATTTCTTTGCTTTAGGGCCTAGGTGGGATTCCTCAAGTTAACTGTTGCTTCTATTTCTAGAGGTGCTATCTTTTGTAGGCTGAGAAGCATTCCAACTACTCCAACGCACATTTTGGTATGTATCCTCTTTCAAAGAACAAAAAATAATAGTTTTTTAATACAAAGTAATGCTTCCTTCTTTAAACACTGTCACTGAGACCAACTGTAACTTGTACTTATAAAAGAACCTACAGGAATAAATACATGAGTTCCCTGGGAAGATGAAATTGTGCACCAGTATAAGGATGGATAGGCTGGTCATATTTTGTCTTCTAGTCTCTCTCCAGATGGCATCCATCTTCCCTGAGTGGAACTGATTCAAGGGACACCATGAAGGTATAGAAATCAAATAGAAATTAAAGAGGACATCCAGTTCTTTTTGCATTTCTTTTGCTGGGGAGCTCAATGTCAAAATCTCATACTCATTTGGAATGTATTCTTCAGCACTGATGGAGGTTTGACTCTCACATACAAAAAAAAAAATTAACTACTAGAGCCAAAATGAAATGCAAAGGAATGTACTAATTATGATGCTCTTTTACAACCAGAATCATATTGTAGGAAAGAAGGGAAATGGTCAGAATTACCTCATGTTTAAACTTTCTTTTCATTAAAAAGTAATTCTTATTTATTATAATCAAAGTATAATTATAATCCATATGAGACTACCCACATTCAAACGTTCTCTTCCTTTCAGTGACCTAAAGCAGATCAAGCTAGATCTAGGAAAATTTTCAGATGACCCCAATAAGTACATTGAGGTCTTTAGAGGACTTACTCAGACTGAATTGATTTCTAATGAGAGATAACCACTATTATAAGCTGCTATTATAACTGAGGATGAATATATTATTAATTTTAAAAAATCAGGAGATATCCAGGGGAACAACCAGTTCCCACTGGAGCCCAAGCAGTCCCTAATCAAGACCTCTGCTGGCCCAACATCCAGACAGATTAGAGCAGGAGACATTTTCAGGTATGTACTCCTGAAGGTCTAAGAAGGACAAAAACCAAACCCTGTAATTATTTTAAATTGTCAACTATTTATCAGGAGAAAGATGAAAATCCCTCTGCCTTATATTATTCATAAGAGGCATTAGAAAAACACATCCCTAGCTCCTGATGCAATAGAAGGATGAATTATTCCTAAAGATAAGTTTATTACCCAGTCAACATCAGATATTAGAGAAAAACTACAAAAAAGTAGCTTTCACTCCAGATAGCGCATGTGACACTTTAGTAAAAACAACCTCCTTAGTATTCTATAATCAACACTGGATGAAGCCAAGGACAGAAAACAAAGAAATGAAAAAGTGGCAGCCTTTGTTGCAGGCTCAAAAGAACAGACCCTCAGTCTAATTCTAAGGGCTCCAAGAAGAGTTCAGTGACTAAACTCACCTGCTACTACTGTGGAAAGCCAGGCAACCTTAAGAGAGACTGCATTAAGAGGACTCCCCACATCATACCCTTACTGCAAAGTTGGCCACTGGTACATGTCTCCTGGGCCTTCCTTTCAACCCTGGACTTCCTTCTAGACATCATATCTCAATAAAAACAGTTAGCAGAGAACAGATAACTCATGTTAGCCTTGGATGACTTTCTTTTTACTCATTATTCATTTTACTTATGCCTAACAGCCCAGTTCTGCTGGGGAGAGATAATTTAATCCTGTCTAAATACTATCAGATATAGATATAGACATATATATACTCAGGTTGCCAGTGAATAATACTGAGACTAGTTTTACAAACAGAATAAATTTTGTTATCTATGCACAATAACTTCCAAGTTTTTCATTGTTCAAAATAATGTGTTAATTGTTATAATCTGGTTCTCATAAAACATCAAAATTTTGGAGGCAATTACAACTAATTCTAGAAGGATTTATGACAAAATATCAGATTCCATCAGTAGAGGAGTTTAAGAGCCAATGGATTACAATTTCTATTGCAGTTCCTTAAGAAAAGTTTCTAAACTTACCTGTCCATTCTAGTGCTCATACTTTGATTACACATGCTCTAATTTATTGAAAATTTGTTTATTCTTGTTTAGAGGCTGAGAAACCCCAAGTGATCATACAGATAAAACCAATGACAAATGTGCTCGACTCCTTTTACCAGGATTCACCAGATCAACCTTATTGAGAGAGGATTATATGACACATATCAAGGCCTTAACTATTCCCCCAGGTCTTAATGACACTGTAGCTTGTGGAAGATCACCAGGATGACTCTCCTTAAAAGAAGAGCATTTGGCTCCACTTTGGATAAACTTGGCCCTATTTCCATGTATTGATATGTACAGAGCTGGTTAGGATATTTCTTTATTTGCTCAACTGGCTTTAAGCAAATGGGACTAGCTAAGGTGCTGATGTGTAATCTCTGAAGCAATGTGATAGGTCAGTGATGCCTCACCTGTAGCTCCCAACTAGTATACAAGAGCTAGATAGAGTCACTCCACATTATGACTGAGACTGAGGCTCAGGAAAGAATCTGTGACACCTCAGGGCATGAAAAATACACATCAGAGTCAAAGAACAGACCCCTAAACACAAGATACTTAATCTGTGATATGCAGATTACTCCCCCCAAACACACACACACATATTTCAGAGATGCTTTCAGGCCTTCTATCTAGCCCAATTCATGGCACTCATGTACTTTCTCTGTTACTCATCCCTGAGCCACTCTCCTCTTCACAAATTAACAAAACTCAGTTTAGCCCTGAGTCATGGCCTTTGTTCTAGTTAACCACTATTCTGACTTGACTTAGGACCCCTTTGGCTCCCCACTACAAATACATCTTGGTGGCTTCATTCTCACCATGGGTTGCATTGGAAATGATAGACTGGAATTAACTTATTGGAATTCCAATAACTTTTCCCTGAGATTACAAATATAAACTCCACCAGACCATAATGAAGTCTGGGAAGGGCTTCCTATAGAGGCTAGTCTCTCTCTCCTAATTAAAAAAGTAAAATTAATGAGACAAACTGTCCTCCAAACTCAGATGACATTAGACATTCTAACAGCAGCAGGTGGGTACTTGCACAATTGGAAAAGTCAAATGTGTATACATTCACCATCTCTCTGTTAAAATCTCAATAGCTGTTTAAGATATTATGGAACAAATTAATAACATGTCAGACTCTACAATTCCCTGGACCTTCACCTTAGTTAGCTACTTTATGGAAAGCTATTACTAGCTTTTCCTGATAAAAATGCTTGCTCACTGTATGCATAATTACCCTATTGAACTTATTATTTGGCCCATGCATACTTAATTGGTATTTGGCTTTATCTCCTTTAGACTTAAAGCTACATGCCTATCCAAGATGAGAATGCTTAGTGTCTATTGAGGACCTTTAGGTAGACACTCAAAAGGTTATATCTGATTGTCCATCACAACTACAACTCTCTTAAGCCTGAGGAAGCCAGATCACTCATTGCTCATTGTTTTACCATAGCAGGTTGGGGTACTTCTTCAGAGGGAGAAATATTATAGATAGCTAAGTTAGGTAGAAATATTGTAGGCAATCAGACATTGCTAGGACCTTGAGGGACCCAGTGCAGAAGGTGGGATATATTGAAATTGTGGTAGAGAAAAACACACATTCCTTGAGGGTAGACCACAAGACAAAAGATGAAAGTAATGTACCCACATAATTTCCTAAGGATAAACAACAGTGACTGACATTCTAAATAGGTATCAGTCACCTAGGTAAAGCCAGTCTTTCTTTCCCCAATAAACATATTGTGCTCTTAACCTCTGTTGTTCCTAGAATTCATTAATTTTAGAGAATACAAACTAGTAAAGACACCTAGTTGGTTGAGAGTTTCCTTTCCCTATATTATTATCAAAGGAATCATAATAGTAGGTTTCAAAATAGTACAACTTATATTTTTGAAAGAGGCTAGGATGGAAGGGGAAAAGGCTGAATATATAAAGCCTAACTGGCCTAAAATGGTTTGGTAACTCATTTTCTTTTAGTAGATATTGGCTTAGTAATAGACATATGACTAGCATCAGTCAAAAAGATATGATGAAAATTTCCACAGAGAATGATTTTTAAAATGAATTTTGATACCTAGTAAAAAAAGAGAAACAGTAAGGCATAACACATCTTCCCTAGTTGTACATACAATAGTTTGAGGATGCAGTCTCTGGAGCTACTGCCACATTCTATGACAAGCTTTAGAATGAAAATCAAGGAACAAAAATGATGTGGTAGTGATTAGAAGCAAAATATAGCCTCTCTGAGGTCTGGAATCCAGACACCTTGAAAATACCTTGGCAAAGAGAAAACAAAAAGTAGGTCTCTGGGAACTTAGAGGTAACTGAAAGGAAAACTAGAAACAACAAAAAAGCTGGAAAAACAGAAAGAAGGGAGAGAAAAGAATGAAGCAGTTTGAAAGCTCATCTGGACTCCTGGGGAATGTGTCTCCAAAGACACAAGATATGCCTTCAGGCTTGATACTTTCAGGGAGAAACAATGAAATGGGCCAGTCTTTCCAGTTCAAACAGAAGCCCAAGGCTATTGTAAACTGCAAAACAGCATGAGGTTTTACTCAGAAAATGACTCCTGAACAGCATGCCAGAGTTGGAGAAGGAATCTAGTTTATTGCCCACCATATTCCCAAAGAATGCTTAACCAGGCACTATTTAAAGAAGGGGTTGTTTAAGACAGAGATAAGAATAACTTCAAAACAACTTCACTTCAAGGTTCCTAATGTTACTTGCCCATAGTGACTGAGTGACAGACAGCCACAGAAAATAGTTACAGAAGTGATGCAGAAAAAAAAACCTGCACCCCTTTAGAAATGTAATCATGGGCTGGGAAAGATATTGGGCCTTCCCCTCAACAGTGAGAAGCCAGGTCTAACATGTGTGGCTTTCAGAAATGGCTGGATCTGATAGTCCTGGAATTAAGTATGGTGGTCTGCTTAAAACTTGTCCTGCTGACCACATCGAGCAAAGATCAGAGGTCTGATGGCTTTCCCCACCCAACAATGTGAGCAAGAATATACTTTGGTTTGGATATCTGCAGAGCCTGGGGTAAACAAGGAGAGCCCTTTGTAAAGGTACGAAACCTCCCAAACCCACAGACTATAAAGCTAGGCAGAGAAATCCATGACTTGCTAAATTCCAAAACTGTGAATCCTAGAAAGAAACCACACATTCAAAAATTCAGAATTTTACTGACTTATGCCTTTTTTTCTTTTTCTTCTTTCTTTCTTTCTCCTCCTTCTTCATTGGTTTTGGGGGGCTTGGGGTTTTTTTTTTCTTTTTTCCTTTCAGTTTATTCTTTTTAAATTATTATTTCTTTTATTCTTTTTCTTTTTCTTCTTTTCTCTGTCCTATTATATTTATCTAATTTACTTTTACTTGTTTACCTCACTTTACTCCCTCTCATCTTCCATTGCTTAATTTTTGAAATTTTCTTCTTTCATTCATTTGTTGCCCACCTTCTCTATCTTTACAAGTACAGTAATACATCAGTTCAACAATGCTTTTGTTTGTAAACAATTCAATTCTTAAACAAAAGTGTCTAACAAAATTTTGCTTGTTCACAAATTCCACATCAGGTGATAAGCACAACTAGAGCCATCTTCCCCACACAAACACAAATGCAGTTCTTTTCCCCCAAGATTTGTAAAACAAATTAAATTCATAAACCAAGGTACCACTGTATAAACATTAAATTTATTAATCTTTGGGTAGTTAGATAGCTTTATGATAATACTGTTAAAAATCTTTTCTATTATTATTGGATTTGTAGACATTTACTGCATTCAATATTTGTTTTGTCTCAGTATTACTATAATTATTGATCTGTGTGGTACATTATTGGTTTATGCTATTATTGTAGTCAGGGGTTGCAAACAGAACAATTATATAAAGGACACATAATTTAGAGTATTATTTATAATGATCACCTAAGGAGTCAAATAAAAAGAAAGTGCAGGAAATCTGTCCATAACACTAAAGACCTAGAATAAGCAGCTGAGGGCCTGGATCTCATGGCAATAACCTGCATGTGTTCAGCTGAGAACCTAAGGCCCACAACAATGACACATGCAAGTCTATTTCATGGATCTGCATTGGGAAGGCCCAAAGGTCAGTGGTGGAAGCTAGAAAGTCTATGCCAGCAGGGTGAGTGCTCTGCAATGGAGCAAGAAGTAATGCTCAAAATAAGGACCAGGAGTCCACTGAAAAGTACCACAGCCATCCTAAATGACAATGAGGTCCTGAGCTCCTCTGATGATGAGAGTAACTGAGTACATATCAAGAAGCCAACATGGCAAACTTCTGGAGATTAAACAGCACATATCATCCCCTCTGGAGCCAGGAAGCCAAGGAAGCGAAGCTCAAAGTATGGACCAGAGCTTCCCTAAAGTGATCCACAGCCATTCTCAGCAACAAGGACCTAAGCTCCTCCAATGATGAGAACAGCTAAGTTCATATCAGGAAGAAACTCCACAAGATTCTCCAGGAGAACAAACAGCTCCAAATAACAACAAAGCTCAGGAGAACCCACAATGCTATTCTTCTTCTCCAGGTTTCCTTTTTATGCTGGCAGCAGTCTTCAGGTGAGCTATCTATGCTCAGCACCACACTGATTCAGTTTAGCTGGTGTTGAAATTGACCACTAGTTACCAATCCACCACAGTGCTATGTTAATATCCAGTTTGTCTTTGACATTATTATTATTATTGCTGATTTAGTTATTATTGCTAAGGTGGCATACATATCACTATATATATATATATATACACTATATAGTATACATATTACCAGATATACTATACATACTATCAGATCATAGCACAATGAAACTAGAAATTGATGCAAGTATAACCCATAGAAATTACACAAATTCATAGAAATAAAACAATATTCTCTTTAATAATCAATGGGTCACAGAAGAACTCAAGGAAGAAACCAGTTTATATAACCAAACAATAATACTACACAAAGAAAGCTGTTCTAAGAGAAAAGCTTATAGCTATGAGTGCCCACATCAGAAAAACAGAGCACCCACAAATAAATAACACAATGACATACTGCCAAGGTCCTAGAAAAACAAAAACAATCCAATACAAAGATAGTACAAGAAAGGAAATTATGCAAAATGAGTCTTGGCTAGAAAGAGCAGGTTCACTGAGATTATTCACCACCCTGCCAAAAAGCTGCTGCTGGCTTTCTGGGATAGACTGGCATGGATCTAGACTCTGTCTCCACACATTGTCTACCAGTGAGAGCAAAGATAAAAAAGGAAAGTGGACTTTTTTCTTCTCTCTCTCTCTCTCTCTCTCTCTCTCTCTCTCTTCCTCTTGTTTGCTTTTTGTTGTGGAGGTGGTTGTGTTTTGTCTTTTGCTCATTTTTAAAACATTTCTCCTTCATTGTTTGATCTTGTTTTTCTATGAATCTGAATGTGTGTGGCTGTAGTCCTGTTCTGTTCTTTATATCTCTTCCTTCCCTCTTTCCCTCCAGTCTTCTGCACCAGCTTCCCAAAGGTGGTATGATGTACCTTTGTCCTACAAACATACTTTTAATCTCTTCCTCTTCATCCACTTCTCTTTTTTTCCTTAACCTGTTTTAAATTTTAATCCCTAAGGTAAAAATTGACATACTAAGGACTTGTACAGTGTATATAATTTTCTGATTTGTTTTAGATTTTGTTATATAATCAAAAATCTAGTTCCTATGTTTAAAAGTGGTTAGCTCAGTTCCCAATTTTCTAAACTGTGTTTCAATCTATTAGTACCACTATAGTCAAAAGACACATAATTGTTCTAAACAGCTTTTCTTCCTGGAATTTCATAACTGAAAATGACTAAGGGTAACAGAAAATATTTTGACACAATACCAAAGAACCAGAGACTTGGCCAAACAAGCCACAACTTCTCATTGCCAACAAATTGAACAAGCAGGATCCTCCAAAGACTCAAAATCCAAAAACCAGCTACTCCTGAAGATACCTTGGAGAAGCAGGCATTACCTAAGGGTTCTAAACACTAGCAATAAAGCAACCCACCATAGGCAATTTGTAAACATGACCCCAGGAATTAAACTAAAAGAAAAAAAAAAGAGAAGACACTTAAATGAGATACAACCTCTAACATCCAATGCACCAAAGGCAAACCCAGAGGGCAATGAGGTGGGGCAATCCAAAAGCTTCCAACCTGGTCTCTCTGAAGTAGTAACAGCAACGCAATTGAATGAGACTCTGAAAAAAAATCAAATCAGAAATAATTTTTCAAGTAACTATAGAAATGGTGTCCACAATGAAGACCATGCCTAGTGACTCTATAGTAGATACAGACAAAAAAATAGATGAGTTTAAGAAAATTATGGAATCCATAAATGCTCAGCATAGGAAAGAAATGGAATATATAAGGCAGATTCAAGAAGATATCTAGGACAATAAAAATTTCTCTGCAAATATTTGAGCAGACTAAGCCAATGTGTGAATGGGATCTCAGATATAGAAGACAGGGTATCAGTTAGTGATCATGAAAAGAAGGATTTCTTAAAAATAGCAAAGGACCATGAGAAATCAATCCAGCAACTGCTAGATAAGGCAAAAAAGAATAATTGAAGATTAAATGGAGTTGAAGAAAAAGCAAGAGACACAAATTATATATATGATATCATGGCAAAAAACCTCCCTGGTAGAATTTGACATACAGATAAGAAGCATATAGAATTCCAAATAGCCATGATCAAAAAATTCTACAGTCAGGTATATCATGGTCAAGATTCCAGAAAGTCAATACAAGAAGAGAATCTTCAAAGCTGTTAGGGAAAAGAAGCATAACCCCTATAAAGGAAAGTCCATCAGAATCACAACTGTCTTCTCAGTACAAACTCTCAAGTCAAGGAGAGTGATTGAGTTTTTTTGCCACTCAATCTGAGGTGGTGCAGAAGAAATAAAAAGAGACAAAAAGTAGAAAGGCCTTTAATGTGGGCATGGGAGAGCTGCAAAAGAAGTGCAGGGGCTCTCTGTGAGAACAAAGAAGCGAAGCAATATTTATTAGGTCTGGCTGGGAGAGTAGTTTGGGAGGTGGTCAAATGACATATCAATAGCTGATTTGAAGAAGCATGTGTGTGTGCAAAACAGGAAACAGAAAGATTGACTGGGGTCTGGGGGTGGAGTGCTTGGGTGGCTGTGGAGTCTTGGGATTGGAGAGGGCTCAGCATATGTGCAAAAAGGAAGTGGAACTAGAAAGAGAACACAGAAGTTACTCTCAGATAAATTGCTTCGCTGGGCCTGGTACCAATTTGGGTGGATGTCATGTTAGCGATAGCTAAGCTCCAGGCTAGTAGAATCTATCAGAGAGCTTTCAGAGAAGTGTTTCAAGTTGTAAAGGAAAAAACCACCACTCCAGATTGATGTACTATGCAAAATTATCTTTAAAACTGATGAAGAAATAAGATACTTCCATGACAGAGAACATCCGAGGAAACTTATGTCCACCAAACCAGCACTCCAAAATGTTTTGAAGGATGTTCTAGAAAGATCAGGGCAGAATTAATACACTGAAAACTAAAATAACAATACAAAGAATCAATGAATTGAAGAATTGGTTCTTTGAAAGATTAAATAAAATCAACAAACCCTTTCCCAACCTTATCAAAAAAGGAAAAGACTCAAACCCATGCAATTATGAACGTAAAGGGTAGAATCACAAACAATCATGCAGAAATCCAAAAGATCATCCATACCTACTTCAAGGACTTGTAATAAGATAGAAAATGCAGAAGAAATGGACAGATTCCTAGACACATATAAATTATCAAAGCTGAATCAAGAAGATATAAATATTCTAAATACCCCAGTATCAATAAATGGAATCAAAGATGTAATTAACAACCTATCACCAAAAAAAAGCCCAGGCCCTAATGGATTCACTGCTGAATTCTACAAGAAATTTAGAGAAGACCTGATACCACTACTTTTCAAACTCTTTAATGAAATCAAAAGACAAGCAATTCATTCCTGGAAGAAATCATTGCCTTGATACCAAAACCACAGAGAGATCCAAGTAAAAAAGAGAATTACAGGCAAATTTCGCTAATGAATATAGATTTAAAAATCCTCAATGAGACATTGGCAAACAGAATACAGAAAATCAAGATTGTACACCATAATCAATTCACCCCAGGGATGCAGGGATGAGTCAACATACCTAAATCAATAAACATAATATAGTATATTAAGAGTCAAGGACAAAATTCATATTATCACCTCAATAAATGCAGAAAATTTTCACAAATTCAAGTACATTCATGATAAAAAAAAAGTTACACAAAATTGGAATGGATGGTCTTTATCTCAATCTGATAAAAGCCAGCTCTGAAAAACCAATAGCCAACATCATACTAAATGGACAAACACTGAAAGCTTTCACTTTAAAATCAGGAACATGACAAGGATGTCTACTGTCTCCACTCTTATTTAACATAGTCCTGGAAAATTTAGTCAGAGCAATTAAGACAAGAGAAAGGAATAAAAGGAATAGTGATAGGAAAGAAAAAAACCTAAATTATCATTTGAAGATGATATGATACTCTACATAGAAGACCCCTGCACTAAAAAAAACTGGTAGATTTTAATAAGCAAATTCCATAGCATAGCTGGATACAAAGTCAACATTCAAGAATCAATAGCCTTCCTATACATGGATAAGAAACTCACTGAGAGAAATTAGGGAAACAAAACCTTTCACAATAGCATCCAAAAAAATACCTAGAAATTAGGGAAACAACACCTTTCACAATAGCATCCAAAAAATGAAATACCTAGAAATTAGGGAAACAACACCTTTCACAATAGCATCCAAAAAGTGAAATACCTAGAAATCAATCCACCAAAGCATGTAAAAGACCTCTAAACTGAAAAATACAGTACTCTGAAAAAAGAAGATTTAAGAGGATATTAGAAAATAGAAAGACATTTGTATAGGAAACTTGTGTAGGAAAAAGCAATATAGTGAAAATGTCCACACTTCTAAAACTGTTATACAGATTTAATGCATTGCTGATCAATATTCTAATAGCATATCTTACAGAATGAGAGAAGACAATCCTAAGATTCATCTGGAACCAGAAGAGACCTAGAATAAGAAAGGCAATTTTGTGTAACAAAGGCAAGGCAGGGGGCATCACAATACTTGGCTTGAAATGATATTATAAAGTTACTGTGATAAAAATGGTGTGTTACTGGCCAAAAATCAGACCCAAAGATCAATGGAATAGATTAGAAGATGGAGAAAGAACTTCAGACATACTAAATCACTTCATCTTTGACAAAGGTGCCAAATACATTCACTGGAAGAATTGTGCAGCAAAAACTGGCTCTGCCCATGCCAAAGATTAAAATTGAACCTGTATCTTTCACCATGCACTAAATTAAATTATAAATGGATCAAGATCTAACTATTAAGACAGAAACATTACATATATGGAAGATAGAATAAGTAAAATTCTTGAAGATACTGGTATATACAAAGACTTTATGAATAAAATCCCTATCACACAGGAGCTGTCATAAAGAATCAACAATTGGGATTTAATCTTATTAAAAGGTTTTAGCACAGCAAGAGAAACCACCAACAGAGTGAAGAGACAACTCACAATGTTGAAAGATAGTTAAGGCAGTTACACTAATAGTTCCTTGTAGTTCATTGAAAAGAAAAATTTGTGCTAATATTGTTTGAACAATTAAATGCTGATCTCTTATAACTTGCGTAACTAGTTCAAAGATTATAATATGCAATGTATTAACCATTGTTACCCTCTATCTTGCTTTGACATTTTATTTTTTCCTCTTTAAATTAAAGAAATGCAAATTAAAAACAACACTGAAATTCCACCTTAGTCCAGAAAAAAAGGCCACTCAAAAAAAAAAAAATAAATAAAATAATCAATTAGGTTAGGTCCAGGGATGTAGCTCAGGGGCACAGCACCTATCTGACAAGTATGAGGTCGTAAGTTAGATACCTGGTACAAAAAAAAGAAAGAAAGAAAGAAAGAAAGAAAGAAAGAAAGAAAGAAAGAAAGAAAGAAAGAAAGAAAGAAAGAAAGAAAGACCCCTTATCATGAAATCATATAATATTAAATGCCAGGGAGACTGCAGGGAAAAAAACAGCCCTTACATATTGTTGGTGGGAATGAAAACTAGCACAACTACTATCGAAATCAGTGTGGCAATTTCCCAAATTACTAAAACTAGAAATTCTATTTAAGTCAGTTATTCCCTTTCTAGACAACTTTCCAAAAGTTAAAGACATATTATAGTGATACATGCATATCTATGTTTATTGCAGCACAATTCATAATAACTAAATCATGGAAGCAGCCTATATGTCCAACAACCAATGAGTGGATGAAGAAAATATGGTATTTATACACAATGGAGTACTATTCGGCCACATATAAGAATAAACTTAAGTCATTTGTAAAAAAACTGATACACTCTGAGATAATAATATTAAGCAAAATAAAGCAGATACACAACCTTAAATACTGCATGACTTCTCTTATATGAGAAATCCAAACTATAAATTAGAAAAAAGTAAAAATAGGAAATAGTAAGATAGACCTTTTGCAAAAGTGAAGGAAACCAAGAGTTAGAGGGAGTGAGGAGACAGGGTAGAGGAAGGGGATGAAAAAATAATTAAAATGTGGATGTGTATATATATATGGATGTATTTGTACCAATTCTTCAGGAGGACTACAATTACTGCACTGCAAAACATACCAATAGAAATAAAAATTAAAAGAAGAATGAAAATCAACTCACTGCAGTGGTACAAGGGAAAAATGCAAAGAGCAGTTGTCACTGATGACACTAATTGCTACACTAAACTAAAATAATTATTTTTAGACTTTTGTAAATTAATTAAAAGTCATAAAAAATAAAATACTGATAGTCAAATATTCTGTGATTTATCATCAAATGAATTTCTATATTCTATTGCACCAAACAAATCAAAATTGTGACATGACACATTTGAATTAGACAGTAGGCCATGTAAAATCAAGGACTGTGGCTATGTATTTTTTTCTACTTGAAATAATAGAAAGCAGCTCAGTCTAGAAAAGAAAAGTAAGACCTCAGAATGCTTATTCTTTTGGATCTATAAATGGCAGTGACATTGAGATAATATGTTTCAGTTTCTTTAAAAATTAAGGAATTTTCATACTTTATATCATAGAAAATTTAAATAAATTCACTCAAAGATTGTTAGCACCTTTATTTATAATAGCCCAAACTGGAAACAATTAAAATTTACTTCATCTGGTTAATAACTAAAGAAAATGATAGAATATTCATAAAGTGGAATACTACCTAGAAAAAATGGAGTGATATTAATTATGCTACAATAGAGATGAAAATTTAATTATGATAAATTACAGAATGCTGATACAAAAAAACTACACATAATGGTGTAGTTTTAAATTTATATTAATACTTGCTATCAAATCATTAAAAAGGAAGATTTGTACCTATACTGTTTGATCAATTTTTCATGCCTATATCTTATGAGTAATTACTTTGACGATAACAATACACAATGTAGTAACCACTGTTACTCTTCTACAATCTTACTTGTAAATTTTGTACCATTGTTTTTATTACTTTTAAGATAAATAGATAAATAAATAAATTTATATCAGTTGTGCAGGATAGGAAAATATAGAGACAAGAACAGACTAGTGGGGCCAAGGACATAGCTTGGTAGCTTAAGTATCTGTCTGAGAAGTGCAAGGTCCTGTGTTCAAATCCTAGTACCAAAAAAAAAGGAAAGAAAGTAGAGACTAGTGGGATTACAAGTAGGCATGGGGATGGGATAGGGTTTCTTTTGCAAAGATTAGGTTCAAGGGAATTTTGGGCAATGATTAAAATATTTTCAAACTGAATTATGGCAAAAGTTCACAATTTTATAAATTTATTAAAAAATAAACCAAGTACTTTCAATGGAAAATATTCAAACTATATCTCAATAAATCTGTTAGATATAAAAAAATGTGTTGACATACTGAAATATATTAAGTCACCAGTCAAGAATTTGATCAGACAACTCTCTGCCTACTACCATACTACAGGGTATAAAAATATGAAAACATTTATTTCAGGTGGAGTAAGAGACATTGTTCTGAACAAAAAGAAATATTACAGTGAAATCTAATGTGAATGGAGCAGGGAAAAAGAATACGAAAAGTTTAGAGGAAGAAGTAATTGAGGGCTTGGATTTAGGGAAAACATTCTGAAGATGTAGAATTTCACCTAAGGTTGGAAAAAAGGAAGAATCTGGGGCACAACTACAAACTGTTCTTGCATGTCTTTGCACTGGAAGAAAGTTAACAGAGGGAAAATGAACAGTGTCAAGGGTTAAGTTAAGTGTTTTGGTTTGTTTAGAGAGAGTTATTTAATTTAGGTTAACAATTCATAATTCAAGTTTTTAAAGATATTGATGCCAACATTCAAAATTTCCAAGTATAATCTAATAATTTTCTATAAAATAAGAAAAATCATAAGCTGGAATGTAGCTCAGTGCTGGAGCACATGTATAGGCCAACATCTTGAGTTTAATCCCCAGCAACCTCCCCCAATCCCAGAAAAAAAGAATTATCACTGTCAGGCATTCTGCTTTTTCTTTAATTTAAATATGAGTCCAATTAACTCTTGTTGCACAGATTAAAATCATTTACATATTTCTGTTTAATTACTTCATTACATTTTTAAATTGTAAGTTTGATAAATTTTATTTATACAAGCATTTCAAGTATTTGCACAGGCACACTTACAGACCAAACAAATGAAGCCTTCTTCAGTGTCTAAATAACTTCTTTCTGTGTAATAAATTTATAAAAATGTGAGTCTTAATCTTTCTTAGGTATTCCCACTCTTATTTTAATAATTTTTATATTGTATTATACTTTTTTCCTTGAGTCACATATCTAAACTAAATACATATTTCAAGTAGAAATCACATGTGCACTCTCTCATTAGAAAAGAAATACACACATTTCCCCACTGAGTATATAAAATATTCTTACATAAAAGCAGAAGGGCTGGGAGTATTTCTCAGTGATAGAGCACCTGCCCAGCAAGCAGGAGGCTCTAGGCTTGATCCCCAACACCACCAAAACATACAATAAAAATATAAGTACAATGATTTATTTCATTGTATCATATATATAGTCTTAAACCTGCCTGGTATCAATACATTTACTCAATTAGTAAAGATTTATATGTTATGTATAAGGAAGTTGCTACATTATTATTCAGAAAGTTACAGCTACAAAGTGAAGCTTTAGATTTACACTTCTATGATTCTGCTAGGATTACAAAATGGACTAAATCTTTTATTTATATATATATAAAATTCATCAACAAGTATATGCAGCTTGCAAAGCAATTTTAATCACCTAACTGGGATACCTAACATTCTTAATCTCCACCCTGATTGCAATTAACTTCTTTCAGGCTTTGATTTGGTCCCATTTGCTTCTTTATTGCCTGATAGGATTCTGCAAACTTTTCATATTCTGTTGGTTCTGATTGGATCTTGCATCCATCTCATACTTTAGTTTAGCTCTAGACATTACCTGTAATCATTTTAAAGACACGTTTCATTTTGCAGAGGATCTGACCCACAGCATCCTCCATCTTTGGACAGCATTTTCTTGACAAGAAACTGATGACAAAGAAATCTGTGAGGTCATAACAATGACCCCAGGTCATGGGAAGTTCAACATGGAAGTCAATGAATAGTGTTGGAAGGCTCACAATGGTAGTCAGGCATGAACAGTTCAAAGGGAACTGAGTTGTCAATGATTGGGTAAAGTGATCCCAGTTGCATGAAAGGGGACAAGCAGAGAAGAAAATAGTAGTTATGAAAGCTCTGTTCAAAGTCAGAATGGTAAAACACAGGGTAACACCATGTCTACACATGGAAAATGTTCGAGGAAGGTGAGCATTTGCAAACTTAGGGAGTAAAAGGTTGCAAAGCGAAGGAGCCAAAAGTTTACTGAAACAAAGGCATTAAAGTTGAGGTTAAGGTAAGGAAAGCTCAGATCCCAGAGCTGCAGCCACATAGAAGAGAAAATCTCAGGACAAAAAATCTGTCTTCAACTATCATTTTGGACAATTCAAGAATATAAAGCACTAGTCCAGCCACTCTTCTAAGCAAAAACTTACACATCAAAAATTCCAGTTGAAGCTGGGTGTAGTGGTACATGTCTGTAATCCAAGCACTCAGGAGGCTGAGGCAAGAGGATCTACAAGAGTTTAAGGCTAGCCTGAGCTACAGGTCCAGCCCATACAGTGAGACACTGCCTCAAAAACAGAAAAAAAATTCTATTTGATAATAATAATAGAACTGATACAGACCCTTTAGGGATGCGTATATGAATAGTATCCTTGTTAATATGTGGGTAATCAAACAAAAATGCAAAAATGCTTCCTGATTTTAAAAATATTAATGTTTTGTTGTAGAACTTATACATTATACATTACCTTCAACTAATCCAACATCACTCATTTATTACATAACTTTTAACAAACCCTTTATGTGACATAAAAACGCACTGATGACAAAATAGAGTTGTTAATTGGATGACAGTAGTATAAATAATTCAAAAGAAGCAAAGAATTTTAGTACCCACGCATTGACCCATTTTCAAAGCTAGAAGATCTTTGTCTGTTGTCTGTAAAATTTCTCAAGTTATACTGGATAAAATCCACCCAGCAATGGAATGAACATTAAGCATTTTAATTCTACATAATAAATTGGTTAAAGAATCTAGTGACTAAATAATTTGCATTTACTTGCTCACTACAGCTGAACTGTGGCAAAAAAAAATCTATCTGCCTTAAAATTAAATGTGGTACTTTTGCTAAGAAAGTTCATCTAATTTAAAAGCAAGTATAAATATGAGCTGACTAACACTAAATCTTTTTCACCATTTTGAGTTCCTTCCTTTATGATGGTTTCAGTATTATTTTAAGAGTCAAAAACTGGATTTTTCTCCAGCTTCTTTTCCAAAAAGCATACAATTAAATTATGACCATGTTTCTAACTGTGAATGTTACACATAAAATATATTTACCAATTGAGAGTACAGTACACAAGTATTGAGAATTATAGAAACAAAAACAGCTAATCAATGTTCAGGCATGCTTTTGAACTGTTTTGTGAACAAGTTTGAGTTTACTGCTTACTCAACGTGTCTTTCTGTCCACAATTCTCAAAACCACAAAGATTTTGTTTATTTTATTCATCATTGCTGGGCTTATTATTTCAAGCTAAATATGATTCAGAATGTCAACTATTAGCCCTTCACAGCCTTTAGTTATCTAAAGGCTACTTGTCCCTAGCATTTGTATCAGTAAGCTAAAGTCAAGCAAGTATGATTCTACATTCCCAGGGTTTCCTCAGAATAATAAGGACAAGCGTTGGGTAATCAGTCTGAAGTGCTTGCTTTTGTATAAAAGCAGGTGCTCCTTAAATTACAGATTTTCCTTTCTTTATCTGTATTCATTTAGCAGCTGGTGAAACTATACTCCACCTTCTGAATAATTTGGCATTTTCTTTGTGCAACTGTAAAATCAACAGAACTCAGAGAATTAAGAAAATGGCAACAAAAATCCTTAGGCAAATTCAAAGAATTGTTAGGTTTTGATGCATGATTCTGATTTAGGTCAACTTTTAGGTAAATGCTTTTATTTGAGGGTCAAAGAGGAATCCATATGAAATGATGATGTGATTTGGGTGAAATTTATAAAAATTAAAATTGCTATAAATGATGTTAAATATATTAACTATGCAACATGTATAGTGTAACATCTACAATGGGCAAAGAATGAATGCTCTGCAGCTAAAATCAACCAAGACAAATTCTGTGAAACATAGCCAGACTGCTCCCTTGGCATGTTTCAGTGCCTGTGTGACAGCTGGTGGAGAAAGGTCAGCCTTAGATGCACATCGATCAATGGTACAGAGGCAGAGTGAGTGGGCTGGGAGGTGGGGAGAGGTTAGTAAGATAAGAGTGACTTCTGAGAAGGTAAATTAATGCTTGCTGAACAAGCAAAATAGCACTGTGGGCTACAAAAATAGCTAATGCCTAAATTTTACCTTGTAAGATATAGCTCATCTTTCTAACGGTTTTATTTGTATAGCTTATAAAAGGCTTAATAAAGATTCTTACAATGCCTAATTTCTTCTCTACAAGTTTAAGTATTGGTAAGGATTATGGTTCATGTCTGGATGTCCCCCCAAAGCCTCATGCAGTCATAGGGGGTGGGCTTTTCAAAGGTGGATGAATTTAGCGTTTGTGATTGATTCATAATCCAATGCCAGGATTAAGGATTCAAGTGCTATACTCACCATAGGGTGGGTAGCCTGACACAATATAAGAGTCAGAAAAAGGCCTGTCTTCTCTCACTACTTTTGGTGTCTTCCACCATCATTGACTGCTGCCCTTTTCCATGTGTCACCCTCCCTTGCACCTAGTGAATTATAGACTGAAATCTCTACAAACTGTGAGCTAAATTAGTCTTTCCTCCTTCAACATTGGGTGCCAGGTATTTTGTCTCAGCAATGAGAAAAAAGTCAACTAAGACAGTAAATTCAGAGGATATACTAATAGACTTACAAAGGATATATACACACACACATGCACACACACACTCACAACCACATATAGACAAACATTATTCTAGTAATAAATTTGTGGACTTTCTCTTAATTTATTCTATGTGTAAATTTGTGTTATTGTTACCAGTTCTATATTGAAATTATTATCAAATATAAATTAACCATACTGAATCCAAACATTCATTTCAAAGAGATAATATTCATACTTACTATTTTTGTTCTTGATATTAACTTTACTAAATCCATAGGTCACAACACCAATTTAGCAATAAAGGTGTGTTGTAATGGGTGTATAAAACTCACGTTTATTCTTTAGAATATTTCTATTGATGAGTTATTAGTTTTAGTATCATGAGTTTTTTCTTTAATTTTATGAGTAAACAATGAGTACTTTACAGGAAAAAAATATCAAAAAAAGAACTAAATTTTAAATATTTATTGAGTGTTCATAAGAAAGCATCCAAATTCTCAACATCAACTGTTTTTTGATGTACAAATTCTAAAAAATAACTACAGAAATAAATTCCAATATGAACCCAATAAAATTACCAACAGAGCTCTACAAAAAGTCTTTATTTCAATTATCACTCCTAAGCCAGTATTCACACATGACAACAGCATAGTTCATACACACATGTTGCTTACACTGACAGCACATGTGTTTTTTCTTTCCTGGTCTTTTAACAGAACATACTTGATACCTTGCTTTTTTATCAGGAGGTTCTTACCATTTTATACAACATGTAGTTAACAGGAACATAAAATATCAGCAAAATAAAGTATTAAATTCTTAATATGTACTATGTATTTATAATAAACATCAACATTTTCACATCAGCTATGTATTTCCTTACAAAGCCTAAAAGATAATATTAGACATAAATTCCTATATGAACTACAATGAAAATATCAATAGAACTCTACAACAAAAATAATCTTTGCTTCAATTGTCACACCCACAGCAGTCTTCACACATGACAACTACATGCTTCATGTACACATCTCATGTGACAGCACATGGGCTTACTTTCCTTTCATGTATGGCGGGTCATTCTTGTCACCTCTTGTGGTGGATTAAAAAACTGGTAGTCAACTTAAACACCAGTTGGGTCAGTATGGTGCTGAGTGTGGATGGCCCACCTGAGGAAAGTTGCCAGCATACAAAAGAGATCTGGAGAGGAAGAGTAGCACTGTGGGTTCTCCTAAGTGTGTTGTTTGAATCCACTGGTTCTCCTGGAGGAGCTTGTCATGCTGATTCCCCTGATATGAACTTGGCTATTATCATTGGAGGAGCTTGGGACCTTGTTGCCGAGAATGGCTGTGGTTCACTTTGGGGAGATCTGATTCTTACTTTGAGCATTGCTTCCTGACTCTAGAGAAGATGTGTGCTGTTTAATTTCCAGGAGAAGTTTGTTATGCTTGCTTCCTGATATGTGCTCAGCAGTTATTGTTGGAGGGAGGAGCTCAGGACTTCACTGTTGCTGAGGATGGCTGTGGTACGTTTCAGGGGAGTCCTGGTCCTAATTTTGAGCATCACTTTTTGGCTCCACTGCAGAACACTTGGCTTGCTGGCACAGATCCTTTACCCCACTGTCACAGACTTTCTAGCTTCCACTGTGGACCATTGGGCCTTCCAGCATAGATCCATGGGACAGACCTGCATGAATCATTGTCATGGGCTCTAGGTTTTCAGCTGAACTCATGCAGGTTATTGCTATGGGATCCAGGCCCTCAGCTGGATTTTCTAGGTTTTCAGTGTCATGGACACATTCCCTGCACTTTTTTTGTATTCTACTCCTTGGATGAAATTTATACATAATACTATAAATTCTGGTCCTATATTGTTTTGTTTGTAATGCAATCCCTGACTACAACAACTCTCTGGTCTTCCTGTTTCATCAGGAAATTCCTACTATATTGTACAATGTGCACTTAGCATGAAAATAAGTTAACCTATAAAATAAAATATCAACTACCTAATGAGTGTTTAGAACAGACATCAATATTTTCGCATCAGCTGTTTACTTGCTTAAAAAACCTAAAACAGAAGGACGGAAAAGATGGCGGGCTGATAAGCAGCAGGATACAGAGACAACTCATGCCAGAATAAAACATCCTGGAGAGGTCCATACAGAAGGAGATGGATCCTCTCATCCAAGGAAGAAACTAAAGGCAAAAAGAGCTGGTCAAACATGCAGTCCCAGAGCTACCAGAGGAGAACCTAAGATTAGTGACCTTAGCACTCTTGCTGAAGCAGCCTGAATTCGCGCCGCTGAGACTAGCTGGAGCGGCCCGAGTTTGTGCAGCTGTGAACTGCCACAACTGGCTATAGCAGCCCGAGCATGTGTGGCCGTGACCTGCAGTGACTGGCTATGGCAGCCTGAGCACACACAGCTGCAACCTGCAGTGACTGGCCACAGTGGCCTGAACTTGCGCAGCCATGACCAGCTGTGGCTGGCTGGGGCCACCCAGGGTCGTGCCACTGTGACTGGCCGGTTGCGCTGAAGACAGAGGTCAGCGAGCCCAACGGAGAACGCAGCCGGCGAGGGACCTGCATTAATCCACAGTGAGTGCTGGGAATAAGACCCCCTCATGGGAAAGGGGCAACCAACTGGAAGACATGTTGGAACCAGGCAGTATGGAAATGAACTAGGAATGACAGTGACTTTACTTGATTGTTCCCTTCTCAGAGCAGATTGGTGGGATCTGCTAGGCCTGGGTCACGCCCCTGGCCGGGACCCAATAAGTCATCCCAAACCGATTCTCTGCATGCAGCACACACTAACGTGGTGAAGGCCCCTGAAGGTTGACTGGCCTGGTGGGGAGGGGCCAGCATACACAGCCCTTGCTTACACCTCAGTGACAAGAGCAAACAGGAGAGGGCAGAAATCTCTCACCAGCATGCTTCAGAAGAACCATAACCAACAAGAAAAGGGCTGAGACCTCCACTATACACCTGTATGGAAGAAACCAAAAACATGATAAGAGACAGAAACTAGAAAAAGCCCCCAGCCCCAAATCCTGAGAACACTGATACAGGAGAGGTAAATACAAAAGAGATTGAGGGCAGCAAACATGCAACATCAGACAAAACATCAGTGGACATAAAGAGATCGAGCTTAAAACTGACATATTAAATCAAGTAAAGCAAGATATAAGTAGATTAATAAAAGAAATGCTAAGCACCTCTCAAGAAGACACAGATGGAAGAAGGGAGGAACACAAAAAAAAGGAGAGAAACATTCAATAAAGAATATAAAGAAAACCTAGAATACATGAAGCAGATTCAAAGAGATTACCAGGAAATTAAAAACTCCATTGCAAGCTGGCAAAACTGTTTGAAAGAAACTAAGGATAGATTATCAAAACTTAAAGACAGGTTTGCAATGTGTGATCATGAAAAGAAAGATCTCTTAAAAATAACAAGCAATAGGGCAGTACCAATACAAAGGCTAGAATATGACAAGAGGATCTATAACTTAAGAATAAGAAATGTGAGTGAAGAAGCAGGAGTAAAAACAAAGGAAATAAAAAAGCTATTCACTGAAATAATTAAGGAAAACTTCCCAAACATAGGAAAAGAAAATGATACTGAGATGTACGAGGCATATAGGATTCCAGCCACCTACAACCAAAGCACAGCTACACCCAGACATATAATAATCAAGATACCAGAAATTCAATATAAGAACAGAATATCAAAAGCCTTCAGAGAAAAGAAACAGATCACCTATAAAGGAAAACCCATCAAAATCATGGCAGACTTCTCAACACACACCATCAGATCAAGAAGAGCTTGGAGCAAAGTATTCCAAGCCCTGAAAGAAAATAACCCCCAGCCCAGATTGATGTACTCTGAAAAACTGTCTCTAGAAATTAATGGAGAAACAAGATGCTTCCATGAAAAAGAGGAACTGGGGGAATTTGTGACCACCAATCCAACCCTACAGAGAATACTTAAGGGCATCCTACAGGGAGAGAAAAAAATACCAGGATTTCAGGAATAGTGGCAGAGAGGCCTCAATGAACAGGTAGGCAGTAGAATGAAGGAAAAAAGTAGACAACCAATGGTAGAAAAATAGCTTAGCAGAAATGAAGCAGAGAAGGTTGGCTATAATCTCTAACATAGATGGCCTTAATACACTAAAAAAAAAAAAAAAGAAGAAGAAACACAGGCAGAGTAGATCAAGAGATAGGGCCCAACAAGATGCTCTGTATAGAAAATATAATCAATCTGAAAGAGTTTATAAACTGAAAATCAAATATGAGAAAACAATGCTCTATGTGACAGGGAACCAGAGAGAAATAGGGGTAACTCAACCAGCACCTGCAGATAGGTTGGAAAGACAGGATACTTATGTGCAGTAGAGAACTACTCAGATATAATGAAGAAGAAAACCTTGAGGCTTTTTTAGGTAAAGGAATACAAGTTGAGATCAAGTCCAGGAGTGAGAAGGTTTGGAACCACTTAGGTAAATAGCAAGTTGCCCCTCCCAATCTAAACACTGAGGGAGCTGGTGGGACCCAAAATGCATAGCACCCTGTAGGAGTGAAAGGGGAGGAATAGTCTAAAAAAAAGAAGGCTGAGGATATTATTAATAGTGTATCAAGATTTAAAACCCACATTACTCATACCATTTTGTTTAGGTGGATTACATTCTGTTTCAGTTTGTCTACTTGTACTAGATTTTAAGGCACATACAGCTATTCCGAAAATAGCAGGATATAGTATGGTAATCATCTTTAATTACCTATTAACTTATTCTGAAGTCCTGTATAACTTATGCTGTTTTACCATGACTAATCTTAATTGAATCTGGTTTGTTAGATTGTTTTAAATTGACAGATTTTATTCAAAGCTGTTATGATTGATAGTATCAAGTCGGAGAGTATAGGCAACTACACTGAAGATGCTAAGATTCACTAAGATACCCACTCTGGTTTGATTATTGCCTGCTTTTGAAGTTTTACACTGTCTACAATGCTTTGTTTTTACTAATATTGTTACATACTGCTATATTCAATTATACTGATGATATGGACAATTCTATTGAAGATAACAAGAGACAACACAGTAACCATTGTAGATCACCTTGTACTGTGGATTTATATTGCTTTTTTGTTTCATGTTTTTATCAGAATTTGTTTTATTTTGTCTTGCTATGTTTTGTTTTTCCCTCTAATACAGACAGGATAAAACACATGTAGAGACTCATGCATGCATAGAACCTATAAACAGTTTATGAGAACTGATGATATAACACATGATGAAATGAACAATTACTTTAAAGAAAAAGACACTAAGGTACACAGTGTGGATTCTGTAGTGTCATAATGTGAAATCCAGCAATACTACTATTCTTTGTTCAGAGTGATTTTAGCCTGTTTTGTTTTAATTTCAGCATACATGAAGGTATGGACAGCTATTTTGAAGAGAATGAGAGACACTATGACAGCCATTGTTGCCTTCCCTATTGTCTGGTCTTGAAGACCTAAAATGCCTTCCTTACCCTGTTCAGATCAGTTCTATACTATGTTATTTCATGTGAATTCAGTGTATGTGAAGATATGGACAACTATTTGAAAGAAAACAAGAGATAATATGACAGTGAAGATCTCTGATGGTCTTGCTTTGAAATTTATGTGTCTTACATTGCTATTTTGTGTTGTTTTATTCTGCTTTGTTGTGTTTAATTTTGCCCTCTTTAAAATAAAAAAAACCTAAAACATCAGAAATAAAAATCTACATGAACTACAATGTAAATACAAATAAAAGTCTACCACAGAAATTATCTTTGCTTCAAATGTCACACTGAAGGCAGGCTTCACACATAAAAACTGTATGCTCCAAAAACAAGTATCACTTACAGATAGGACATATACTTTATTTTCCTTTCCTTTTTTGTAGGGCACAGTTGTGATCTATTTGGCTTTTGTAGCAGGTCTTTGTGATGTTGCACTTCTCTAGTCACCTATCAGATTACCAGGGTGCTTCATAATTTTTTGCATAGTTTCCTGGGCAGAAACATTTTGTGTTTCCTTCTTGGAATAGCTTTCTTATGAGTTCCAGTCCCAATCCTCTTGAAAGAATTTCTCCATATAGTTTTACACTTGTTATTTCTTTGTAAACCATCAAACTATGCCACATATGTTTAGGATCAAGTAAAACACAACCATTGACCAATGCTTTGCATTTTGAGTGACATCATAGTTGCTGCATAACTCATCACAACATCTACTCTGCCTTTGCTTTTGTTGTAGAAAGCTACCATCTCAGGCTTCCATTCTGTTGAGGTTTCCCTATCAGGTGTTTCCACCATGGTGCAATGTTTACATCAGCAGTACTAGTTTGTTTTTCTTTGCCATACACCAGGAGAATATTGTATCTTTCTGACATCCAAAGATTTTACTGTACAATTCTCTGTTTTGAAATTACATTTCATTTGGAATTTCTGCTTTCTGTGTACAGTTCCTGTGCTGGTCAACTTGTGCTCTATTAGCAAATGTAACATCAATTGGAAACCAGTAAACGAATTGATAAATATCACATTTCAAATAGCTTGGCAGATGGAGTGATGTCTGTTCACAATATCATTTGGTTTATTAGTAGATGAATAAGGACCTTGTGGCAGAGTTTCAGGGTAAGTTGCTAAATTGAAAGCATAATAGTTCTTCACATTTACAAGGGCATAAATATTTATGCCATTTGGCATTTAATGCCTAAAGATATAGCAAAAATGAAAGGCTACAAGATGTTCATGAATAGTCATGCATTCAGATAATGTGTGAATTGTTGAAGAATTAACCATAAACCTCTGAAACAATTAGCAGACAGCAGACAGATTATCAGTTATTTTTCTTTCTTGGCCAGTGGTTTTGTCATCAATCCTTGGGCAATTTGGAAGGAAACCAAACTGCCTCCATGTCATTGTTATTCTACAAACCTCAAACACACAACCATCATTTTTCCATAACTCTTTTACATTACTGTGATTACCATGTGAAAACCCTGCTAAGTATAGCAGACCTATGGATGCTTTTGATTCAGCTAATGAGGCAGCAAAACAAAAACATTTTGAGTATGCATACTGATGCACACAGAATACTTTACTTGTGTTTCAGCATTTGTGTATTTCACAACATCTTGTAGCATTTTATTTGTTACTTTTTTTTTTTTTTTGTCTTTTTGAGACAGGGTCTCACTATGCAGTTCAGGCTGGCCTTGAGTTCACTTTGTAGCCCAGGCTGGTCTCGAACTCGCAACAATCCTCCTGCCTCAGCCTCCTAAGTGCTGGGATTACAGGTGTGAGCCACCACACCAGGCTTACATTTTCAACACTGAATGGCATTGCTGGCATTCTGTCCCATAGCTTTCACTCCTGCTAAGATCCTCACTATGTTTTCAGACCTAGTTTTAACATTGGATCATTCCATTTTGTTGTGTGATCATTTTGTACCATTTCAACTAGTCAAATATGTACACATGTTGTTTTTTTCTTCATCATTTGAATCAAGGAGGTCTGCATTTCCTCTGTCTGTATCAATCATTTCTTGCTTCATTTCACTATCAAATGAATTTTGGCTCACATGGTCAATGTCAGTCATTATCATCATCATCATCATCCATGCATGAGTAATCTGATGATTCACTTTCAACCTACTCCAAAACTTGCAAATCTGTTTTTTCATGTGCCATGAAAAAACCAATTTGTACCAAATTGGGCTATTTCTACCAGAAAAAATCAGAAAGAAAACACTTCTTAAAACAAATCCTAAACATACAGAAATTTAGCAATGAGCATTGGATGGGTAAAACTCACCTGTTGCTGCTTTGGAGCTCCTATGCACATCTTGGTATTTGTTTGTCAATTGAGTTAATGCCCAGATGTGTTTTTGTTTTCCTCAGGTGCAGCTACTATGAGATGCATCCGCATTTCATTATGGTAAAATACATGTTTACAAAACAGAAGAGCAGTCTGGTATTACCCCCTGCAATGCTCAGGTAAACATATGCAAAACCTGTTATCCAGAGTATTACCTGAGTAAATGATATAGGAGAAAGAAATTTTCAGGCTGGGGATTTATCTCAGTGGCTTAACGGCCTGCCTGGCAAGCACAAGGTCATGAGTTCAATCTCTGGTACCAAAAAAAAAAGAAACTTCTAACCTACTAGGTGTGTGGTATGAGTTCATATTCTCTAAAATCACAGAATGAATTCTAGGAACAATGGAGGTTAAGAGCAGAATATATTTATTGGGGAAAAAAAGCTTCTGTCTCATAGAGACAGCTGAGAATGCTGTCTTTTCAAGGTATTTTTATAGAGCAAAGCCATGAGGTGAGGCAGGTTCAAGGTGAGGAAAAATGCGAAATCACTAAATGGACACGATGTGGAACAAAACTACGATCACCAGTAAGATTATGGGCACAATTGCTCAGGTAATATTGATTAAATGGGGATCAAACTGGGGAAGCAATTCACATAGCAAGTTGGCACAAAACAGAACAGGAGCTCTTCCTGGCTTTACCAATGTGACTGGTTCCTATTTGGAATATCAATTACTGTTGTCTAACCTTAGGAGAAGTATGTGAGTGCATTCCTTTCATCTTTTATTTTGAGGTCTGACCCTCCAGGGATGTGTCTGTGTCTCCTCCATAGTCACAAAGTATCCTATCTTCTACAGTGACTCTTTTAAAGGCCTAGCCCTGTCTGACAGCCTACAATATTTCTACCTAACTTAGCTGTCTGTAACAATTTCCACACTCCATTATGGTAAAACACATGTTTACATAACAAGAGTAGTGTGGGTATATTTTACCCCCCACAATGCTCAGGTAAACATATGCAAACTCTGTTAGAGCATTATGAGGGTAAATACCTGGTTTCACACTTTTGCACAAATACACACACCTTACTGTTTGTCATATCAAGTGGATAAATATGAATTGTTTCCTGTGTCCCCTATGCACAGTTACAGAGATGTACAACTGTCTATTATAGTAAAGTAGAAAATTTACAGTAGAAAATGTACAGTAGAAAAATATGTGACAGGTTGTTGTAACCTATTGTTATGCCCTACAGGCAACAAATATCTGCTTGGAATCTCAACTAAGATTGTCCCACAGATGTTACCATTTCTAAGATTGATTATTTTTAAAGCAAAACCCAAGAATATTTACATTAATTAAGTATATTAAATAAATATTTTAAAAGGCTGTTTAAATTATAATCTTAAATACTGTTATTTAAAGAAAAAAATCCCTGAGATATTTTAGTCTGATCATCTTCGAGGTACAGGTGAGACACAGTGATGCATATTAAATCCCTGGGTGCTTAAAATCACATTACAAATTAAGGTCAAGGGGCTAGGGATTTAGCTCAGCGACATAAGCACCTGCCTTGCAAGCACATGGTTGTGAGTTCAATCCCTGGTACCGATTTAAAAAAAAAAAAACAAGGTCAAAAGCAGAAATTAAACCTAAGTTTCCGAATTTTGGTCCATCTGCCACTTTGCTACCTTATAATTTACCAGAAAAATAATTTTAGAAAATAAACAAATAAATAAATAAGTTAATGTTGAGATATTAGAAGAAATGGTTCAATGATAACATTTTATTCTGTAATTTTATTCTGTTCAGTGTGAGTGGAATTTAATCAAAATCAGAACACAGAAAATAGTCAGAAAGCATATAGTTATCATATGTTGATCACATATTTATAAATTTAGGAAAAACCCTAGGATTTAGTTGCTCTCATCAGTTACATTTACAGATATATGGGCCAGGCTTGGTAATACACACCTACAATCCCAGCTACTGAGAATGTTGGGGTAGGAGGATCACAAATAAGTTTCTGGGTAACTCAGAGCCCGCCTCAAAATAAAATATACAAAAGTAGAGTTGGGAATGGAACTCGGTAGTAGAGCACTTGCCAGCATGTACAAGGCACTCAGCAATATAGAAAAAGAAGAGAAAAAAGTTATTCTGCAGTCAAGGATATACCTCAGTGGCATAAGCACCTACCTGGCAAGTGCAAGGTCCTGAGTTCAATGCTCAGTACCAAAAAAAAAAAAAAGGAATTTTTAAAAAGGAAAAAAATATAACTGTGTATGTATATACACAAGATAGCTAAGATAATTGTGCTACTCATTCTATTAGTTCAAGGAAAGGAACAGTTAGTGCTCCTATTGTTTGATCAATTTTGCATGCCTACATCTAGTAATCTGAGCAAATCTTTTGAAAATAACAATATGCAATATAACATACATTGTTAAATTCCCATCCTGTCTTGAAATCATATATCACTATTATTTGGGGTTTTTTTCTTATGGTGGTGGTGGTGATTTGTTTCTTTTGTTTGTTTTTTGTTTATATGTTTTTTTTTCTCTTTAAAATAAAAAAAAATTAAAAATTTGTTATGGATGATATTTCCCAAGCAACAACAGGAAACTTAGGATTAATTTTGCTTTCCTCATAGGGTAGCAGAATTCATAGACATCAATTGCCTTATTTTGGGTTTGTAGTAAAAGAAGATGGCCAACTTTCAAGAATTTGCTTAAGCTACTATAAGAAATTGTTGATTCTTTTTAATTGTTTCTTTTTCTCATCTCCAAGAGAATTAAGAAAATGTTTAAGCATATTTGCACCCAAAACCTAGATGACAGCTGATTGTTCTGATGTTTGTCCTATAATTTTCAGACTTGATTAAACTAACTGGTGGATTGAAAGCATGTTGTAGTTGACACTTTTCTAACCTTAATTAAGAAAACTGTAATTTCTGTGCATGGAGGCACACATCTGAAATCCCGGCACTTCAGAGGCTGATGCAAGAAGATCGTTATAAACTCAAGACCAGCCTGTATTACATAGTGAGAGCCGGTCTCAAAAAAGAAAAGAAAAAAAATATATATATATAATTATAGTTCTACAAAAATATTTCCTATGTGCTATGAAGAAGCTTTATCTTATATCTGACCTATAAAATAGTTTTAGAAATTGTAGTTTAACTGGATGCTTTGATATGATGAAATATACATCTAGTTGGTCATCTAAATTTACATAACAAAAGTAAAAATGTAAGCAACCAGTATTTTACTTTTTTTGAGCTTTCCTTAGATTACTTATGTCTGGTAATTCCTTTGAATTACTTATGACTGGTGCAAGAATAAACTTTTCAAGTAATGCTCATTAGAGAAATAAAAAAATAAGATGTGCTATACTTTTTCACAGAAAAGTACTCACATAATTTTAAACAGATATAATATAATTACATTTTCAAGTATAGTCAAAATGAAGATATCTTACTTAGATTTTTTCACTCTTTATTATCTTTCATATTTTTAAATTTTTTCTAATAGTGATGGTTTGGATCTAATTTTCATTTTTTACCTTCAACAGAGATAGAACAATTTAATGGGGTCTCTAATACGTGAATAACTTCACTGGACAACCAAGTACCAGTTTCTGAGCAAATGTTTTGCATTTTTAAGGATAGATTTGTTTCTATTGAGATTGTGTATGCTACTGAAGGCTCAGGACTGTCAACTCTGATTATACACTGAAGTATGGTCAATTCCTTCTCATTGTCCTTTGTTTTGATTGTACCTTGTCTTGGTTACTTTTTTCTCATTCCTGGGACAAAATACCTGATATCCAAAATGAAGAATGGAAAGGTTTATTTAGCTCACTGTTTGTAGAGGTTTCAGTCCATAATCATTTGGCTGCAAGGCAGGGTAGCACAGGCCTGTGGCAGCACTTCAAGACAGCAGCCAGATCAAAAAAGAGGATCAAAGAAAAAAACCTCTTTTTTTCTTTCTTGTACATAGACCACCACCACACCCATGGCAGGCATAGCGCTCACAAAATCTTTGTGCCTTCCTCTTGCACAAGATGAGGATATTTACAAAATAAGAACCCTGGTGCTATACTGAGTCATTCAGTTAAAACTTCTAAATGCTCAAGTGGACACAATGTGTCAACCATAACATACCTCCTGACAGGGATTCCATTCTACTATCCTTTCCACTATTCCCTTACTGAGTGATATGCTGGTGGGTGGTAGCGTGTGGGAGACATAATGATTTACTTCTCTTACATGGAAGTCCAAGCATAGCTATATAAAACTGTCATGTAATTCATTATGAGAACTGAATTATTTGGCCATACCCAGCTACAAGAGAAGCTAAAAAAAATACCATTTAGCATTTGGGGTAACTACCAATTTACCAGATGAATACCATGGATTTATTAATATAGACTAAGTAGAAAATAGATTTACAAGACCAACCGGAAGTTACTGCAATATGCCGTTCCATACCATTTTTCTTTTGAGATAGGGTCTTGTAGTGTAGCTCAGGCTGGTGACAAACTTGCTATCCTTCTGCCTCAGTCTCCCCTAAAGCTAAGATTGTAGATATACATCACCATACCCTGCCACACAGCACATTGTAACACTGTTATTAGTACTCAAATCTGTTATATGTGGATTAATCTCATTTCAACCCTGACCCTTCCAACATTCCTCATAGTTTTCAACTATTCCATTATATTACATGCAGAGAAAATAAACTGGGATCAAAGACACTATAAGAGAAAAAAGTAAAGTATCTAAATATGAGGTTATAATAAGACATGCTCATAGTATGTTAGGAATGAAGAAAAGAATGTCCTGGGTTTCAATTTAATACAGGGAAATCTCTTTATTTTAAATAGAAAAAAGAAAGGACAATAAAACAGTTTCAAAACAGGCTAGTAGGAGAGGAACAATAATCAACACACTGCGTATTGTTATAGTCACAGTAGTTGTTCACAGTACAAGATATAGGCATGAAGCACTGTCCAGAAAGTCACTAGCACAGAACTTTCTCTTCAGTGAACCAAGAGAAACTAGCTGTATAAGTATCTTCACTGTCTTGTGTATGTGTGTGTGTATACATATGTGTGTATATATATTTTTTTCCTTTTCTATTCCTTTCTTTCACCTTTCTCCCATCACAGTTGGAAATCTCTTATTTAAATTAATTTATGTTATTTATTAAATGCTTGCCTCTGAATTTTTTTAGTGAATTGCTGTAGTTTCTCAGACTAATTGTGAAGTGTTAAATTTGAAGAAATAGGCTTAGTCACAAACTTAGTTTTGTTTAGGAATTCTAGACTGGCCAGTTTATTGTCACACCAAAACATTTCAAGGTGCTTCACAAAAGATGTATAATTCCTCACCAACTGCAATGCAATCTGTAGTTGCAAGATAAGGATTCAAAGCAGGAGGAAACAAATGAGTCATTACAACTATACTATTGGCTTCTATTTTTGAGAAGAGTATAAGAGAATTTGGCCTGCCTTCAGTTCTGTTTCCTATGTGACTATGCACAAAGAATGTAGGTGTGGTTAATAAAACAGAAGCTATTTTAACACTTTTTCATAATATTTTGTATATACTTTAAAATTATGTATTCATTCACTACAATGTAACTATATAAATTTTTTAATTTAAGAATATAATTTCCTATTTTTGCTAAAATAAATTCCTGATTTGGCATCCTCTAAACTCCTTTCTACACACATTCCATGTAGCATGATTTAAAAATTATCTGTCAGTATTTAAATGTTTCTCTTTTTCTCTCTGGACAGGATTATTGGGCTTATGGTTACTAACATGTCCAAGTTTCTGGGCTTTGTGTAGCAGTTATAGAAAAAATGTATAAGGATGCATCTTGTTTTCTTCTTAAGCATTTTCTGACTTACAGTAACCTGAAAGAGCCAGACTCGGAGCCACATCCTTCTTGTGATTCACAGGTTCATTTGCTACTACTGACATATTGGCTTTCCTGGTTTTGTACACTTTGGTTTAATTTTCTGGGTCCTTCATGAACATACACAAAAACCCGAAGGAATGACTTGAACAAGGTGACTGATAGTCAAAATGGCAAACATGTATCTGGGATTTCCAACGGCAATGTCCTGTGCTAATTTAAATTTAATTTTAAAATGCGGATCTCTATTAGCATGTAGCAAATAAACCTGACAATAAAGGTTACTGGAAGGAAATTACAGCAACATACTGCTAAATTTTAAACTCAGTGGTAAACATTTTTTTCTTTGATGGCAATATTAGCTAAAACTAATCAAGTATTTACTATGTATGGTATTATAGCTTATAGCTAGATGTCTCCCCCTCATCTCATGTGATCACAAGTGGGGCTTTTCACAGGTGGCTGGATCTAGGGTGTGTGATGCTGGGATTAAAGGTGTGATTTTGGGACTACGGGTGTGAAACTAAGATTAAGGGTGGATGCCTAAGGGTAATATTGAGAGCCTACACCTCCTTTTCTCCTTGTCTCTCTTCTGCTTCCCAGCCAACATGAGGTGAGGAACTTCCTCTGTAATGTGCTCCACTTGTGATGTACTGCCTTATTAATGGTCCAAAAGCAATGTATACTAAAACCTATTAATCTTTGGACCAAAGGTGTGCTTTTTAAATTGTCACTTCACATATTTTGTTTTTGTAATGAAAAGCTGACTAGCACCATATGCCAGGGTTCTGGTGTTCTATTCCTTGAAATTCATGCTCTGTTACTTTTGCCAAGTCCCAAGACCAGACCATATTCAGGTTATAGTCAAGGGACATTAAGCTTCACTTCTTGATGAGAACAGCTCCAAAGTCAAATTGTAAAAACAGAAGTATTTATAAGGAGAGTGAGGTCTTACAGACAGTTATACAATCTACCAACCATAATATCCCAGTGATAGGGTTCCATGACTCATACTTGCTATCCTGTAGAACATTTTTCATTTCTCTCATGTTTCCTCAATCAGGTTTCTAATATTTGTAACCATAAGAACCCTGACTATGTTTTTATGGAATCTGACAATAGCAGGAACATCATCTTACCCTTACAGAGAATGCCATAAGAAGAAACCAGACCTTCATGACATGGTGGTTCAAGACAGGCAGGAAATGAATGTGTTAAGACCTAGTCAAGAAAATAGAAATCAAGTTAAGCATGTCAATGGGAGGAAAATTTAATTCAAAGGTTTGGTTATAAAAGTGAAACAAGGGAGAAATTAGCGAAGGGGACATTAGTTGATGAAAAACAAGAAGGTTTAGTTGGTGAAAAGCAACAAGGGTGATAACTCAAGCACAGAAACTTCTAGCACTCCTGGTTGGGGTTCTCAAGCCTGTCCCTATCCCTGTGCTGATGAAGACACTATTCAGTCTGCTCAAATCTGCTGATTAGGTATCAGCCCAGCCAGGATGGCACTTTGCTCATATTGTTACCTCAGCAAATGCCATCTATTCTTCCCAAGACAGTCAGAAATTGAAAGTAATAAGTAACTCCCTTCTTCCAGCCTTTTGCTTTCCAATACTCTGTCAGTGACTTCTAGCAGTCCTAATCAGAAGCCTCTTGCAAGGAGTCTGGGAACTATAACTTCAAGACCTCCAGCCCTGTATAATATTAACAGAGCAAAGAAAGGAAGGAGCAGGGATAAAAGTAGACAGACGTAACTAGTACAAAGAAGGCAGCAACAGATTTTAAGTCATTTGGAGGGTTGTTAAAATATCCTATGGCCAGAAGTAGAGCAACCTCCCATTAAGAAAACCTGTACTGTTAGACAAGGAGTAAGTTAACAGTACTTTGTATCAGAGGGAGATTAGAGGACCTACTCCTCATTGTGTGGACCAGACAATGTCCCTCAAAATCTAACAAAACTGTAGAGTGGGGAAAGAAAATCTGAAAATTATAAATTAACTTTTTTCTCTATCAAGAAAAAGGGAATTTGGAGGAGATTAAACTTTATTTGGAGAAACAGAAGTACATAACATTTCTTACACAGTATTCAAATTATATATCATACAGAATGATGGATTTCCAATATGGCTCAGAGTTTCATACAACATGAAACAGAAAAGAAAATTGAGGGAGCAGAGCATGGTGGCCTTCACCTGATACCCCAGCATTCTGGAGACGGAGGTAGGAGGATCACTGCGAGTTCATGGGCAGCATGGGCTACAAAGTGAGTTAAAGGCAAGCCTGAACTGCATAGTGAAACCTTGCCTCAGAGAGAGAGAGACAGACAGACAGACAGAGAGACAAAGAGAGACAGAGAAAGAGAGAGACAGACAGAGACAGAGAGAGAGGAGGAAACTTAGGGATTTAATAGTATGCTCAAGAGTTACCTAACTGTTACACAACCAGGTATACTGACTTTTGAATTACTTTTCTCACCAGATCATGTTACCACTACAAGTTTTATTGCTGAATGCTTCAACATGTTTGTGATAGGGCCTCTTATTTTGTTAGTTGTGATGTTGGTAGTTAATTATCTTTTTTAAGATAGGGAATAGCCATGTAGTTCAGGCTGGTTATGAACTATGTTGTCCAAACTGGGCTTAAACTTGTAGCAGTCCTCCTGCCTCAGCCTGCTGAATGCTAGGATTACAAGTATACACTACCATGCCTGGTTTGGTAGATTATTTTTAATTGTGTAACTAATATATTCATATATTCTTATCATAACAACTAAAAAAGTACACATATAACTAAAACATGAAAATAGAACGCCCTCCTTTGTCATCTCTTTCACTAATAAGATTTTCCTCAGAGGAACCAGAGTGAAGAGATGAGGCTGGTAAGGAACAACAACCGTGAACTTGTACCTTTTTAAAACTTGGCCAATTGAACCTCCAAGGGAGATAAAGGCCCAAAAAACCATCAAAGGAGTAAAATGGATTTTATCACTTGTTTGTTTTGTACTTACTGGATGTACTTTTAAAGAAGACTGCTCCTTTGATCTGAAAATCCTGAATAGACTTTAATAACATAAATATTGATATGATTCCTCATCTGTATACAAATTGAGAGGGTAAGCACCCAAGAAAGTTTTATGCAGAGTCACAATATAAAAAGCAGCTTATAAGTAAGCTAAGTGTTCTTACAGTATTACTGGCTATAATTTTCTCTGAGGAACAAAACAAACAAGCAAAAACAGTAACAACAAAAAAACAGTGTTTATGTGTTTGACTTAAGATCTCTCTTTCCTAAAAACAGTCACTTGTTCCTATGGGAAGGATTGTGTGGTTTTCACAGATTTTGTGACCAGGACTAGAGACTAGAAACTGAGCTCTAAGAATCTGGAAGAGCTGTTTTCTTTAGAGCCATGGCACATGGCAATACTGCCTTGAGGCCCACAGAAGATTGACAGCCTCTTAAACATAATTACAATTTATAAAAGTATATTAAAAAAAAACTTTAGCAGGACCTATGCCAATTTATACCAATATGCATGCCTGTCTCAGAGATAGATTAAGAGTGCTTACAATTATTTTTATTGTTTTTGGGTATTTTTAATTTTTTCTGTAGTGCACTTGCATTAATTGTGTGTGTCTGTGTGTGTGTGTGCTCATGTGCATGCATGTGTGTGTGTGTGTGTGTGTTGTGGTGCTTTCAGCTCTAGTTGTATAATTTCTTAAAAATGATTAAAATTGTCCCAGGGCTAAGGATGTAGCTTAGTGGTAAAGCATTTGCCTAGCATGCACAAGGGCAGGGGTTTGAACCCCAGCACTGCAAAACAGAAAGAAAAAAAAATTCCAAAGGAGACAAATAGAAGGATATATATTACAATTTACAATAGATCAATATCTGCTTGGCTTTTGCTTATTTGATTGCTTTTAAAGAGCACATGCAAACTTTTTTTTAATAACATAAAATACAGTTTCAACTCATTTGTGATCTGATTACCAGTAGCTACAGAATTTGGTGATTATTTATTTATTTGGAACCTGGAATTGAATTCATGACCTTGGGCTTACCAGGCAGGTGCTGTGCCAC
Organism: Hydrochoerus hydrochaeris; assembly: GCA_004027455.1. Lineage (NCBI taxonomy): Eukaryota > Metazoa > Chordata > Mammalia > Rodentia > Hydrochaeridae > Hydrochoerus > Hydrochoerus hydrochaeris. The sequence continues at coordinate 423,339 of PVLA01000395.1, read as the reverse complement.
TGAGCAATACCTCCGGCCCATCTGGTGATAATTTAGTATGTTTTGATCATCACTACAGGAGCCTGATTTCTTTGTGCTTGGGAATAAAATGACAGGGCTGTAATTGGAGAAACTCTCCTAGGTTCTCTATTACCACACAGTTGGTGGCCCTTTGGATTTCTGGAATTTTGTAGAGGAGTCACAGCCATGCAGGTTGGCACACAAGAAAAGCCAATCCTCCTCCCGCTAAGGGACCAGCTCATCTGGAGAAACACAGGCTGCAATGATAGCTATTGAGGTGAAATGCAATTTGATGCTTGTAGTGTTTTGGTGTTTCACTGACCTGTAGGTCTAGGGCCAGTTGTCTGATCATCTGTTCAGAGGATAGTGGTACATAGTGTGGCAACTAGAGGGGGATCTCCTTCTGAGGATGGTAGCCACTGTTGATTCCCTACTGACATGTTTTGAAGTCCTATATTGTTTTGCTTTGTTGGGTTACGTTTTGTTCTGTTTTGTTTTGACTTTGTTATATCTGAGGGTATGAGCAACTGCTTCAAAGATAGCAAGATATATTATGGTAGCCATTTTAGATTAACTATTATCTTGTTTTGAAGTCCCTTATTGTATTCATTGTTTTGTTTTTATTGGTTCTATTCTGTTCTGTTCTGTTTGATTTATACTATGTCTGAAGGTATATATAGCTATTTTGAAGTCAACAAGTGGCATACTGGTTAACTATTGTTGATTCTGTATTGTTCTGAAGTATCACTTACACTGGTTTGTTTTAGTTTTATTCTGTTTTATTTTCCTTGGTTTTATCTTCTTTAAAATAAAATTAAAAAATAAAACTAAATTAAATTTTAAAAAATTTTAAAGGAAGGGGATAGACCATGTAGGTGACAAAGTAGAAAATACCCTGAAATCTGTATTTGTGAATAAATTAATAAATGAATGATAACTTGAATATAGAAAGATATTCAAACAACTTACTTTTTTCCCCTATGGCAAGGATTGAACCCAATGTCCCATGCATGCTAGCTTAACCCTCTGCTGCTGGACTATATTCCCAGGCCTTCAAACTGCTTTGCTTTGTTTCTTAAGCACAGAATATGTACTTATTTAACCTAAGATTCAGATGTAAAAAATCTGATGAAGTCCATATCCTGAACATTAGCAATGTATGAAGTACACTTGATATGCTATAAAAGTGCAATGGATTTATCACAGTGTCATGAATACCAAGATGAAAAACTCAGAAAAGAATTAGATTTGTAGAGCTATGAATATAGATCAAGTTATGATGGCAAATTTTATAATCTAAGAATGGTACATACAGTAGCTATCATGCAAGATGAACCTCAAAAATTTGGAGCTTAGTATTTATACCCTACATAATTGCCTGCCACATTATAATTAGTCCATGTGAACCATAGAATACAGCGAGAGTAAAGATTTGTCACTCCCAAGGCTAAGTCATAAAAACAGGGTAGCTTCTGCTCCATGTTCCCTCACTTTCAAGTGATTCACTATAGGGCAAGCAAGCAGCTCCATGGAAAAGCCTGATAATAGGAAAACAGGGCCTCCTGCTAAGACCCACATGTGTGAGCTTATGAGCAGATCCCTCAAGTCAGTCAAGCCTTCAGAAGGCTGAGGTCCCATCAAACAACTGAAATGCAACTTCACGAGAGATCCTGCACTAGAATCACCCAGAAAGCCACTCTAGATTCCTGATAGTCAGTGCAGTAACAAATATTTTTAGTTAAGCTACTAACTTATAGGGTAATTTGTTTCATGGTTATAGATAAGTAATATAGTAGAAAATAGTGTGACAAAAATGGAGAGCTCATGGACATTTGTAACAGTACAGATATTCTGAAGAAACACAGGAATTAGGAAATTCTGTAAGACCTAGTTTGTCTTAGGTTTTCCAGTCCATTAATTACTTTCTCTTCAAGTTTTCAATATGTTTGACTAGAAGATTTTACTCTCCTGTGGGAATGCAGTTCTAACTGGATAATGAAAGTCCATAGAAAACTATGTGAGCAAATTGATTTTGGATTTATGTTAATCTAGATAAGAACAGTTAACAAATTTTAGCAACTTTCCTCACTGTAGAATTTTCTTATTTTTGTCTTGATTTTGGCAGCAGATTTCTATTTGAGTTAAACCAGAGTGTTTTGGAGGATAGTATCTCCTTTGTAGATACACAGCTCAAAAACATGAGGAAGCATTGTAATACAATGTCAGAGAAAATGAATTCATTTGTAGAAAACACTATCGTTATTAAGGAAAGAACTAAAAATAATTTTCTTTCTTTTACTGGTTTAAAAATGTCAACTTATTGCAATTTCTCTAATTTAAAATGGATGTGAAGAGTGAAGAGGAGATGGTGCTTATAGGTTGCTTTCCCAAGCCCTCCTTTCCTTAAAAGCTCCCCCTCATCACTTCTGTGGTTTATGGGATCAAGGAATATTAGCTCATAGCCCCAGTTGACTGTCAAGGTGAAACATATACTAATCTTGAAAATTTGAGATACCGAGTATATGAAGAGAGAACTGGGATTGATTTTGTTTTTCTCAAGACGGCTGGATCTATGACGTATAAACTTGAGGGCTGCATGTGACCAGATTTCACCCAAGGAAGACTGTTAGGTGGAAGGGAAAGAATAAGTCAGAAGTACAGAGACAAAGGTACACAGGAGTCAAGAGACTGATTCTTTGTTGCATTCTTGTGTGGAGGTTCCTGAAGACTCCTATGTTCCAACATATTTTTCTTTTTTTGCAGTTTAAGGAGATTTCTGTATTATCTAATACAGGGATAATTAGTGATAAACTCTAAAGAAACTGGGAAATATTTAACTATATAATTATTCATTACAGCACTAAAAACTAAACAAAGAATTACTATAACCTTTACGTGCTCAGTAAAAATCAGTGTAGAATATTAAAGTAGGATTATATGTGTATGATGAATGTTAATAAAAATTCAAGTTTGGGAAAGTTAGAACCTGTATGATGTTATTTATGCTTTTAGTTACATACAGGCATACAAAAATGATGACATCATTTAACCTAAATGTCAATAGTGATTCTTTCTGAATGGTGGAATTGTAAAAATGTTTTATTTATTAAAAAAAGAGAAATCTCTTATCAACAAGTAATTGTACTTCTGTGCACTTTCACATTAAAATTAAAATAATAGAATAATTGCTGGGGCACAAGTTAGCAAAAGTAAAATATGTAAAAGTTAAAAAAGTGAGAACTCAGTGGTAGTAGCTTAAATCACCTGAAACCAGACAGCATGATGATAACAAGAATATGAAACAACAAAAAACCTCCTACAAATGAATTATAATTTTATTTTTATTTGTATAGATAAATGATGGGTTACTAATAATTCAATAAATAAGAAGTGGTTTGCAAAATCCATTCATTCTCTGTGGTTACTAGTTACTGTCTCATTTCTCTCTTACGACTGCTTAATCCCAACAGACAACAAAGAGTGATGATGTATGCTAAAATCATACGGTTGAAAAAGAGCAAAAAGAAAATATTCAATGCAAAAGGAGAAATTGATTAGACTATTGAAAACATTTTTGCAAAAAGATGATGTAACCTATGACTCACTCAAATATATTTTTTTAAAAATCAAAGCTCCTTCTTTGAATACCTATTTGGCATCTTACCCTTTCTAACCTATTTTATACCAAACAACTTCAATCATAAGTTGGAGCTGGCAGTATTTCAGAAATGCTTTTCAATAGTACAAAAATCTTTTTTTGGAAACTAGGATTAGCTTACTGCAACTATGGGTATGTAAAAGTAGGCACTCCATTATGCAATATTTATTCAAGCAGAATTCTTCCAATATTTTCTGGAAGAGAGGTACCTTTCAATAATGTCATTCTATACACCAACAACTTAAAGAAAGCATTTATGAGTGTTCACCTTCTTAAAAAATGTATTTTTAGCTCTTAAAAATGCATAAATGAGTAAAGATAAATGTCAGATTTTCTATATAGTGAGTGACTAACTTCAATAAAGTTTATTTAAAAGTAAAATAAACTCGGGATTTTTATATGAAAGCTTTCTCCACTCGGTTTTGCCTATTTTTAAAAATCCTTATAAAAATTACTATAGTTTATACACTTCTAACTTCTCTCCTGCAGCTCATAGCTTCTAAGTTGGTCACTCTTCTAGAATGAAATATCTCCTTCTATATTCATCTGCACAGTGAATTTTCTACATTAGTCTCCATCTCTTCCCTGTTTACCACTACCTAATCTTGTGCTCCTTTAGTTTGATCTCTAACCTGATGGGTGGAATTGAACTACGTATTCTCTCCTTTCACTTGTCATTATACATAGCCCTAAAAACTTCTATATTTAGTGCTGAGGATCTGCTTTTCTTTTCCTTCTGACTCCTGAAATCTGATTGCTAAGTGCAATTCAGTCTGTTTCTTATGGGTTATCTCTTCATAAAGTCTTCTTTTAGAAAATTCATTCACTCTCAAGATTCCAACTTCCACTTGATTCCTATGTCTTAGTTCTAACTGTCTAACTTACCTTTAAATTATGGCCTTGTCCGGAATAGAATACCAACTGGCCTTCCAAGCTGACTGTCATCACTCTTCATTGTTTAATTACTGAATTTTATCAACTCTTTCACAGTCTCTCTCTCAAATCCATCTCACCTTTTCTTGTTGTAATTATTATTCTTAGGTTATGGCTCTGTTAGCACATTGCTTTCACCCTGGCCCTTGTCTGACATTGGGTCTCTTAAGACACAAGATTGTATAATGGTAGTTTATTTGGGCAGCAATCCCAAGAAATATGATGGCAAGCCTGAGGAAATGGGAAAAAGAGAATGACTTCAAATATATCTTATGAAATTGACTACCATGATGGGTAATTGATGCTTCATCTCACCAGGATCTTATGATGAAGAAATCTTAAGAAATCTAACTCAGAAAATACACCTAGAAGATGAAAAGAAAAATACTTTTATAAGCCCTGTCTTCCACTGATTATAAACTACCCTACTGACAATAACACACTGTTTCTTGATTGCTTATGCATCTGTGCAATTCTGCTAGTCTCCACTATGTTAGAAATGCCCTGCAGAAAGTGATGTCAATGTTTTGAGCTTAGATGAGTGTAGTCCAATTGTATTTACAAGACACTGCTCCAAACCTACATTGGCAGCTATTAGAGCAAGGCGTGGCACAAAGAGATCTTGAGTAGATTATAAAATGCATATGTTACATTTTGTTTTTAGTTTGCAGTGTCTCTTTACTGTCTCAGTGACATGTATTTACTCAGCAGAATTAAAGCACTTGCTAAACAAACTTGTGAGTCAGTCATTCACATTTAATTTTCTCATAATATTAACTCTTTCTAGTTCTATTTTCCCAATATGTTGAATGATTTTATAGAATTTATGCCATGTACAGTATTCACCTCTCTGGAATTTTACTAACTACCAACATCCTTCATTTCTACATCTAATATTAATGTCAAAGTATTTTCCTCAACCTTTACTAAAGATTATATTTTTAATTGTCTTCTCATAATAGTGCCATCATCTGATTCTCCTTAAGAGCATGGAAAATCCATGTAGAAAATCTGACCAGTTTAGCACCAAATGAACTGACCGAAGTCAGATCACTGTCTGAGGTTGAGACATTACTCACTGGCCCTCCCAGTGCAGTCAACTGAGCTAAACTTACATATTTTGAAATCCGCCATCCCTAAATGAAGATCTTGTTGTTCCAGTAACTTATGGTTGATTTCATTATATTACATTTACTTATCTTTACCTCCTACAGCTTAGATAAACATTTTTTGCCTTCTCTAATCTATTACATCAACATGAGTTGGAATTCTTGTTAAGTACAAGTTAAATGATGACATTCAAACTTTTTTTTTTTTTTTTTGCACCAGGATTGAACTCATATCCTTGCGCTTGCCAGGCAGATGCTTTTGCTGCTGAGCTAAATCTTTGGCCCTAGGAAGTTAAATATTATTTAAGGAATTCAACCCCCCAAAACACACACACTATACTAGAAAGTGAAAAACTCAAATACTTACATTAACCCTTTCTGATCATGAGGGTGCTCACTAACCTAGAATACAATTTCCTTATGTTCATCACAAGATGATTAATGTGGGTATTTAATTGGAAATAGAACTTGGTAGCATAAGCAAGGAGAGTCTATACTAAATCCTGGCTACTGAAAATTAGAACTGTGGTATCATTTGGAGCATGTATGAATTATGACTGAAAAACACAGCGACTGTTTCATCCCCCTCTAAATATGTTCCCTCACTTGGCACACATTTATTCCATCAGTCTTGCTATGTTCTGATGCAGTTCTGGAAGTCCTTTTCTGTGGCTATCATTGCACTGTCTTGATGTCCTGAGTCAATCTGAAATGTTTGTCTTTCACAATCATTTCGACTGAGGAAGAGCGAGAAGTTGTACAATGGCAGAGCCAGTGAATAACGTAGGTGAGGATGTACCCCATTTTAGGAGCTTGTCTTGTTGCACTCACCAGCATTACTCACTGCATTTTTGATGTTTCACAATGATACTCATGAAAGAGGACTTTTAGAACTGCTTCAGAAAATGCAACAGAAATGATATAAGAGTATTCAGAGTGTTTTGCATTTCATTGGCAATGTCTTTTTGAAATTTTTTTTAGTTTTTTAATGTCTTTTAATGTAATATGTTTTAAACATTTAGTATATATTTCACTCTCACTTTGCATGGTAAAAAATAATGTCAAATTCTTTACACTCCTTTGATTCACCTTGTCAGGTGATAAAATTACAACTTAAAGATCTTAATCTGCTTTATTTTTTATTTTAGAGTTAGGAAACACTTTATTACATAAACAGGATGATTAATCTCATGAGCTAAGCAAAGTAGTTTAAAAGCAGAAATAGGTATAAGAAAGCAGGCGTTAGACTGTCATTTCAAAGTTACTTTTCCATAAATCACAATGAGTAATATGGGCATTTTTACAATATGAATTCCATTCATCTATGGACATATCTTCTTTTTCTTTCTTGGGTGTTCTGTAATTTTCATTGTGGGCGATCTTTACCTCCATGGTTAGATTTATTCCCAGGTTTTTGTTTTAGCTCTTGTGAAAGGAACTGCCCATCTGATTTCTTAGTGAGTTCATTATAGGTATATAAGAAAGCTACTGATATTTGTACATTGATTTTGTATCCTGGCACCTTGCTGAATTCCTTTATGAGACCTAGAAGTCTTTTGGTGGTTTTCAGTGTCATCAAAGATGCTGCAATTGGAATAATTTGACTTCATTTGCTGTTTGCATCCCTTTCATTTTTTTTTCTCTTGCCTGGTTAGTCTAGCTAAAATGAGGTACAGTACTATATTAGACTGGAGTGGTGAGAGTGAACATCATGGTCTCATTCCTGGTTTTACAGGAAAGGCTTTCAGTTTTCCCCCATTCAGCATGATACTGGCTTTGGGCATGGTGTATAGAACCTTTATTATGTTAAAGTAAGATACTTCTATACCTACTTCCTTCAGAGCTTTTATGATGAAGAGAGTAGGATTTTGTTGAAGACTTTTTTGGGGTTTTTTTTGGCATCTACTGAGACGACCATAGGGTTTTTGACCTTGATTCCATTTTTGTGGTAATGGCATTTATTGATTTATGTATATTGAAATATCTGTGCATTCTTAGAATGAAAGCAACTTGATCATGATGTATGATATTTGTAATGTGTTTTGAATTGTTTGCAAGAATTTTATGGATGAATTTTGCATCTATGTTGAACTAGAAAAATCCTAAAATTCATACAGAAGCACAAAAGATCCAGAATAGCAAAAGAAATTCTTAATTTTATTATTTTTATTTTGGTAGTAGAGATCAAACCCAGTGGCACTCTTACCATTAAGCTACCTCTTTTTATTTTCTACATGGAGACAAGAGTTAAGTTTCCCAGGTAGAACTTGAACTTTCAATCCTCCTGCTCACCCTCCTTCAGTTGTGGGATTGCATGTCTGAGCCACTACACCTGGTGTTTTGTTTTGGTTTGGTTTTAGAAAAAAAGTTTTACTGTGTAGTCTGGGCTTGGCTCAAACTTACTACATAGCTGAGGTGTCCAGTTTAATATGAATTTTTTCTTCTTTTATTATCCATTTGTTTATAAAGGAATGTTTATAATATAGATGCTTATATACATTTTCTTGAGCCAGTCATCTGTATCAAGAAGGAAAGTCTAATAAATCTATGAGAAAGAACTCCCCCTCCCATCTTTTACCCTCATGTCAGGACTTGAAACAAGTATTTCCAGTTCCCTTCAGAGTGAGAAGATGGGTCCCATCTCCATGTTTGTCAAGCTAACTTTCTTTTGCCCTTAAGGAAATGAAACCAGTTTAAATGAAATCAGGTAAAGAAGTAGCAGATATTTTGAGATGATTGAAAAAGAAGTAATAGGCCCAGCAGGAGGGGTCTGGAGGGAGTTGATGGTGGTGATGTTTATTGAAACAGGCAAGGCAGAGAACCAGACTTAGAGGTGCTGCAGAATCAAGAGTTGTGTGGCTGACACTTGTGATAAAAGAATTTCATATGGGCCCTGAGTCCCTGGCACTACTTTATTTAGGTGAACTTCTGATGTGTCCTGGTTCTCATTCTTCTCTGATATTACAAGAGAAAGTCCTGCCTAGCTTTTGCTGGGTTACCTCATTGGGCATCATATTTTCCTGCAGTAGCAGGACAACAGTAAGGACCAATAGGAGCAAGCCAGTTAGGTATTACCTCTGGTCAGTCTCCCAAGACTTGCTATCTGCATTTCCTAGAGTCCATGAAATCCTTTTACATCAAATCCTATGTAGATCATCAGATATTCAGATGTCAGGCATCCTTCCGATTTCTCTAACTGCAGGCATTTGACTTTGTCCCAGTGAATTCTGAGATTTTTTTGAGCACAGACTTTTTTAAACTATTCATCTGTTAGAGAAAATATCATGCCATGGGTAAAATGGTCATTGCATAATATATGACACTAAAAATAATCATCAGGCTCCTTAGGATCCACTTAGCAACAAATATATATTAATTACCTTCAGTAGTTTAATTTATTTATTTGTTAATTTTTGGGTACTGGGGACTGAACTCATGACCTCATGCTTGCCAGGCAGGTGCTTGTGCCACTGAGCTAAACCCCTGGTCTAGTAGTTTTAAATATTGAAAACAGGTTCCTTTTTTTTAGATTTAAAACAAAATTATTAGTGTATATTTACAGTATATGATTACATTAATCATAAGGAATAAGTACATGTACATAACACACCTCATGCACATAACACATCTTTTTCTCCCTTTCCTACCCTTTTTTTAAGTTTTTCCTTCATTGTCAGCATCATATTTACTTTATTTTATATCTTTATCAAGTTAATCATAAACACAGATTAACAGCCAGACTAATATGTCAAAAACATGTAAAACACATAGAATAATTACACTAAATCAAGGTATACTTTTAGGTACATGAGCCATGCTGGATTATAATAACTTCTCTCTCTCTCTCTCTGTCTTTTATTCTGCATTTTATTTATATATTGCAGCTTTAGTGTAAGAGAAATGTGTCTGATTTACTTAATATTAATGGTCTCCAGATATACCCACTTTCCTATGAATGATTCAAATTTATCCTTCTTTATGGCACAGCAGTATTCATTTGTTTATAAAGGAATGTTTATAATATAAATGCTTATATACATTTTCTTTAGCCAGTCATCTGTTGATGGACATACAGGCTGTTCCAAGATTTAGCTACAATGAATTGTGCTGCTATAAATATGGATATGTATGTATCAGTGTAAGTGATGTCTCTGACTCTTTTGGGAAGATACCTAGGAGGGTAGTAGGTAGGGCAAATGGAATTTCTAGTTTTAGTTTTTTGAAGCATCTCTATACTGATTTCCATAGTGGTTGTTCTGATGGGAAATGAAAGTCCCAACCTACCATATGTCCTGTATGAGTTTGCATTCTGTAAAACTGAAGAATGAATTTTAGGAGCAATGGAGGTTAACAGCAGAATATATTAAGAAAAAGAATGCTTCTGTCTGAAAGACAGAAGGGGCCTCGAGTGGGTTGCAAAAGACTCTGTCTTTTCTAGGGACTTTTATAGGGTAAAACCACAAGGTGAGATGGGTCCAAGGTGGGGGAAAATGGGAACTGGCAAGGTGGGCATCAGGTGGGACAAAACTGTGGTCAACCAATAAAAAAAAAATTTTTTTTTGTCTTTTTGAGACAGGGTCTCTCTATGCAGTTCAGGCTAGCCTTGAGCTCACTTTGTAGCCCAGGCTGGTCTCGCAATGATCCTCCTGCCTCAGCCTCCCAAGTGCTGGGATTACAGGCCTGAGCCACCACGCCCAGCTAACCAATAAGATTAACTGCTCAGGTAAAACTGATTAAATCAGGACCAAATGAGGAAGCAAGTCAAGTAGCAAGTGGGCAGTTAACAGCAGTGACTCTTCCTGCAGGGGTTTCCGATGGTGATTCCTGACTTCCTCAGGGTGATACAGAACTATTTGGACTATCCATTCTTAGGATGTGGTTTTATTTGCTTTGCCTTTTGTCTTGATATCTGGCCCACAGCAGGTGTTTGTCTCTTCCAAGGCTGCAAAGTATCTGAACTTCTGCTCTGGCTCCTTTGAGGGTCCAGCCCTATCTGACTGCCTATAATAAATACATCTAACTAACTCAGCTGCCTTTAACAGTACCACTTTACACATTCACCAACATGAAGAAGGGTTTCTTTTTCTTCTCATAGCCTCTCCAGCATTTGTTTGATTTCTTGAAGACAGCCATTCTTTCATGGAATCTCAATGTTATTTTAATCTGCATTTTTCCATGGTCAGTAATGCTGAACCTGTATTCATATATTTATGTGTTGTTTGTATTTCTTCATCTGAGAAGTGTCTATTCATTTCAGATGGCCATTTTTTTATTGAGTCTTTAAACTTGAACGGTTTTATTTTTTGAGTTCTTCATATATTCTAGACATTAGTCCTTTGAGGAGTAGCCACTAAGTTTTTTTTCTCATTGTGTAGGTTGTCTCTTTACTATTGGTGGTTTCCTTTGTTGTACAGAAGCCTTTTAATTTGATGTGATCCCATTTATTGGTTCTTGATATTATTTCTTATGCAACAGGGCTTCTGTTTAGAAACTGCCTATACCTACATCAAGATTTTTGCCTGTTTTGTCTTCCAGCAGGTTAAATGTTTCTGTTTTAATATCTAGATCTTTGATCCATTTTTACTTTAGTGTATTATGATTCAATCTTTGTTATGTGTATAGTCAATTTTCCTGGCACCAGAGGATATCTTTTCTCCAGTGAAAGGATTTGGCTCTTTTGTATCTAAATCTCCCTGGAGTTGTTTCTGGAACCTCTACTTTTTCTATGATTCACAAGTCTATTATTTTCTTCCCTAATATTATGCTATTTATAATCACAGTAGCTCTGTAGTATAACTTGAGGCCCAGGATTGTGACACTCCCTGCCTTACCATTGTTGCCTAGAATTACTTTTGATATTCTAGATCTCTTTTGGCTCCATATGTATTTTAGTACTGCTCTTTGGTTCTGAGGAATGCTATTGGCATTCTGATTGGTATATGAGGGCATGGCCATTTTGACTGTATTGGTTCTGCTTCTCTAGTTCTGTGAGGAGTGCAACTGGTATTTTGATCGGGACTGTGTTAATTCTGTATATGGGAGTTTGGCCATTTTGGCTATATTAGTTCTGCCTGTCCAGGTATCTGAGACCTTTTTCATAGTCAGTGTAAGTAACTGAGGACCTCTTGCAGTGATCTCCTAATCTCTGGCCTGTGTGTTAATGGGGTACTACAGGAAAGAAAGAAAAGAGCAGGAGACAAAGTAGAGGATGCAAAAGGGATTCTGGGATGACCAGTTGCTCTCAGGAAACAAAAGGCCCCAAATGTCCAGCTAGCCACCATTTCATTAGTTAGGATGGGAGGTGCTGGGGGTTAGGGTGTTGTATGCTTTTCCTGGAACAAAGGAGAAGCAATGGTAGAATGGGCAAGTTTAACATCATAAAGGAATCAAGCCAAGATCCATCCCCATACCTGGGTGCTAATCTCAGTGACCAAGAAAAGCAGGATTTCCCCATTCCAAAACCTGCCCACAAGGCAGGAAGCACAAGGAGAGTCTAGGACAGAACTATTTTTTAATTTATAAATCAAGATCCCCAACTTCCAGGAATAGAGGATATCTTTCCATTTTCTGATGTCTTCTCCATTCTCTTTTTTTCAGAGTACTATAGTTCTAATTGTAGAGATCTTTTTGTTAAGTATTTTATTTTTCTTGATGCTATTGTGAAAGATAGTTTCCTAATGTCTCTGTGAGTGTATTATTGTTGTATCAAAATGTTATTGAGTTCTGGATGTTGACTTTGTAAGCTGCTATGGTACTGAATTTTTTTTTTTTATTAGTTCTAGGAGTCTTTTGGTGAAGTTTTTGGAATCTTCTACTTAGAGGATCATGTCATCTGCTAATAATAACATTTTTTTTTCTTTCCTATCCATATCCCTTTTATTTCTTTCTTTTTACTGATTGTCTGGCTAATGTTTGAAGAACTATATTGAACAGGAGTGGTGATATCAGAAATTCTTATCTTATTCCTGATTTTAGAGAAAGCTTTCAGCTTCTCACCATTTAATATGTTAGCCTTTGGTTTGCAATAGATTGTTTTTTATCAGACTGAGATAAAGACCTTCTATTCCTATTTTCTTCAGGGTTTTTTTTTTTATCATGAATGGATGTTGGGTTTTGTCAAATATTTTTTTCTGCACCTGAGAATATCATGTGACTTTTGTCCTTGTTTCTGTTTATATGGTGTATTACATTTATTAATTGGTGTATTTGAACCATCCCTGGAATGAATCCTATTTGGTCTAGAGGCTGTGATTTTTGTTTTGTTTTTGTTTTTTTTGGATGACTTGCTGTATTATGTTTGCTAGTGTCTTACTGAGGATTTTTGCATCTATGTTCATTAAAGAGATTGTCCTGTAGTTCCCTTTTTTGGTTGCATTCTTTTCTGGTTTAGGAACAGGGTAATGCTTGCTTTTTTGGGAATGACTTTGGGAGTATTGCTTCCTTTTTTTTTTCATTAAAGAGTTTGAGGAGTATTGACATTAGCTCTTCTCTAAAATTCTTGTAGAATTGAGAAATGAATCTGTTGGGAACTGGGCTTTGATCAGTTAATAATTTTAATTGTTTTTCAGTTTTACTGACTGATGCTGAATTTTAGATGTTTACATTATTACTCTTGGTTCAGCTTTGACAGTTCAAATCTAGAAATTATCCATTTCTTCTAAATTTTCCATTGTATTATAGTAAAGGTTCTCAAAGTAGTTACCAAGGATCACCTAGATTTCAGCAAAGTTTATTGTGATTTTGCATTTATAATTGTGTGAATTTGGGTCTTTTCTTCCCTTATTTTGGTAAGACTAAGCATTTATCTATTTTGTTTATTAATTGATTCTATGTATTTTTTTAGTCTCAATTTCATTATTTCTCTTCCAATCTTTGTAATTTACTTTTTCATACTAGTTTTGAATTTTGATTGTTCTTGTTTTTCTAGAACCTTGAGATGTACCATTAGGTCATTTGAGCTTTCTTGGTTTTTCTCATATGGGAATCTACCACTATACACTTCTCTCTTAGGATAGCTTTCTTTGTGTCCTACAGGTTCCAGTATATCATACTGGCATTATTGCTTGATTGTAGAAACTAAATTCTTCCTTAATTTCATCTGTGACCCACTGATTATTCAAGAAGGTGTATAGGAGATTGGAAATGGGTGAGGCAAAAATAAAAATTTGAAATATTAAACTATATGAGAAAGAGAAGAGAGAAGTGGTACAAAAGATCCTATGGGGAAGTAGAAGGATATTTATAGAATTAGGTAAATTTAAGAGAAAAAAAAAAACTGATGAGAAACTTAAGGTAAAAGAAAATGAGAGCTGGGGATATACCTCACAAGTGCCTGCCTGACAAGTGCAAGGTCTTGAGTTTGATTCCCAGTTCCAAAAAAAAAAAAAAAAAGAAAAAGAAAATCAGGGAGAAACAAACTTACACAAGAAGTAAAAATAAGAGAAAAAATTAGTAGGAGAAAATTTAAAAGGAAAACAGGAAAAATAAGAGCGATTAGAAGGAAAAGGGGGAAAGGAAAATTCCCCAAATCCCAATAAACAGGTAAAGAAGAAAGGAGAGAACAAAAAAATGAAAACCAATCAAACAAAAAACTGCACAGGTACATACAGAAAGAAAGAGAAAAGAAAAGAAAAAAAGAACTTCTCTGTGATTCTGAACATGTGGTTTTCTTCCACAATATATAATTTGGGCAAAGTGTCCAAGTCAACACACGTCCCTGCTCATACTGGCAGATAAAGAAGGCAGGCAAACCCCAGATCCAGTAGGATTAGGGCAAGATTATCAATACCACAAAACGTTCAAATTCTGAGCAACTCAGGCTGAGCCTGACCTCTGGCTGTGGAGGAAGAGCCCATGTCCTTTAGCTCAAACACACCTTGGGAGCTCTTTCCAGTCCCCTCCCTGACAGGCTTTTCTCCCAGGGCTGTCTCTCACCCAGTCACTGTGGGAATGTAACAGTGAGAGGCCTGAAATGAAGTTGAACCATGGCCACATAAGTTCTGGTTTTGAACAGTCACCTCTTCTCAGAATGCCGTAAGACCAAGCACTCTGTCCAGGGATATGGCAGCCACTTGGTCAGCAGTCACTCACTAGCCGTGGCTTTTTGAAGGACCTATGTCAGAGCAGAATCCTGTGCTCTTCCTGCAGATTGCAGCACTTGCAAGTTCATTCCACTGCTATGTTTATCCCTAAAGTTGGAGTCCCAGCTTTCACTTTGTCTCTGTAGATTGTCTCCCTTTTCTGGGAGTCGTGATCCAGGTACTGGACTGAAAGTAGAGATTATCCTTTCCCTTTTCCACATTGTGTTCTATCGCTTCAATTTCTCTGTAGATTTTAATTGTCCTGTCAGATACTTTCTGGTTTCTGGGGATCAAATTCTCTTTTTTTCCCCCAAGTTGTTATTTTTCAGTGTCTGGTTTCTGAATCTCAAAGAGGCTATGTTATTGTTGCTAACCACTTCACCATTTTTTTCCCTAGCCTCCTTTGTTTTAAATAACATACCTCAAAGTTTGAAAAAAGCCTACTTTTTCAAAACGGGCCTTAAAATTGGGAAGTATAAAGTTAGAATCATTATGTATGTTTGAACTGTACAACTGTGATAATTCAGGCTAATTGACTCCCTACCCCCTCAAATATCTGGGCAGTTTTAAAAAATTAGTGCTTCTTATGCTGAATTACCCAAGTAATTATGGTTGTAGACCTGAGCTATTGTCTTTTTATCATAAATGATGTCCTAATTTAGACTGACACTCTTAGATGCTATTTGAGGATTCAACTTTTTTCCTAAAAGATAAAGTTAAGAAAGAAGTTGTGATAGTTGATACATTGTGTCAACTTGAGCAGTTTTGAAGTTTAACTAAGAGACTCAGCAGAGAGCCAAGGTTCTTTGTAAACATTGTCATCCTGTGCAAGAGGAGGGTAAGATTTTGTGAGTGCTCTGCCCACCCTGGAAGGGGAGGTTGGCCTGCATAAAATGTAAGGGAGGAAAAGGGGCTTGCTCTTCCCCTCTTTAGCTCTGGCTGCTGCCTTGAAGTGTTGCCCTGGAGCCTTGCCACCTGTCTACCTTGGAGCTAGATGATTATGGACTGAAAACTCCATAAACTGTGAGTTAAATAAACCTGTCCTTCCTTCATTTTGTGTGTTGGATATTTTGTCCCAGCAATGAGAGAAAAGTAACCAAGACAGAAGTTTTATACAATCCTTTCTATCATAACAGCTGCCATTAAATCAGGAACAAATTTATATCCACAGAATTTAAAACTGTTTCCTATTCTCATAAACATAATCAAAATTCTGATTTTCTAGCTTGAAAGCAATTATTAAAATAGGGCCATAAAGTGGTTTGAAAACAATTTAACATTTAATTGAAAATATTAAAATTATTTCTAATAATTGCATTTCCCAATGCCGTCAAACTACTTTTTCCTTATGTACTTTGCCAGATATTTGATCAGATAAATGTATGTTGACTTTATTTTCAAGTGTACTGAAAAAGTCAGTGAGTAGTTCTCAGCTCTAAAATTTACTCTTCCTGGTAATCCATGAATTTTGAACTTACTAACTTGAAGGGAATGGCACTAAGTATTTTCCTCTTTGGCATGTTTGCTTCTCAACTTAAAATTGAATAATGCTTTCATAGCAAAACACCAACTCAACTGTTTTTAAAATGTACTTTAGGACTTGTAGGAAGATAGTAGAGTAGCAAACAGCAGCAAATCAGCCTGTCTGAAATTCAGAATTCAGATGGAATATAATATCTTGGAGAAGAAAAGAAGGAGGGAGGTGGATCCCCAAGACCCAGGAAGAATCTGAAAGAACTGGAGCCTAAAGGGAAAGTGAGCCTACAAGGAACGTGAAGTGACAGATCTCAATGAAGAAAAAGGAGCTGGCAACACAGAAAAAAGAGCTGAACTTTCTTCCTGACTCTCCGCTCACAGCATGAGGCTTGAATCTACAGAGACATAGTGAGGGCATATGACTCCAGAGGAGAAACTCACCAGTGGAATGGAGCAGTGGATGCTGTGAGTACAACAGCTAGAGAGTGACTCTAGTCCAAGTGTCACCTGGAGTGGGTGCTTGGCCAGATGCCATTGTAGGGAGGGACCAACTAAACCTGGGACTCCTAGCAGCCATGGGTTGGCTCCATGTCCAAGATCCCAATGACTGGGTAAGGTATAACCACAGAAGACGTCAGGATCAGGAAGCCAAGGTTAGAGTGCCACGAGACACACGGAATGTTACAGGCTGAACGACTCTGGCCCCAACTCCATGATCAGAGACCAGAATAAGCCTTATTTTTTTTTTTTTTCCAGTAGGGATTGAACTCACGACCTCACTTGACAAGCAGGTGCTGTGCCACTAAGCTACATCCCTGGCCCCCAGCCTGACCTTTTGTGGAGTGAAAGCACTGAAATGGTACCCTGCCCTATTCCTACTGTGGGCTTGCTGGGACCATCCAGCAGGGATCTGGGCTCTGTCTGCCTCCTTTACACACCAGTGACAGGGGAGACACACCCTAAGTTTGGACACTACCATTGCCATAAGCTTAAAACAGTAAAAAAATCTTTTTCTTCCTTTTTCTTTTTTTTTTCTTTTTCATGAATGTGACTACTGTTCATAGTTTTTTGTTTTGTGTGGCCCTTGTTTTTGTTTGTCATCTATTGCCACTCCTGCCCGCATTATCAACCAGTTTGCCAAAGCTTTGGTAATCTTCCTGTGTCCTTCAAATTTGCTTCTAATATCTTTTTCTTCTTTTATTTCTCTAGTTTTTCCTCTTATCCCTTTAAATTTTATCCCTTGAGGTAAAATAACTCTACTGAGGAGAAATTTACTGCACAACATACCCCTGCAAAGTTGTGCTTCAGTACATGGCCTCAGCCATTTGCAGATTTTTTCCTTAGAACCTAACCTAATTATTTTTGGAAACCCCCACAATTTCACAGAAACCACAAATATCCTCAGCAATTGTTTTTTTGGCAGGAGGTTTGCAAGAAGCTGAGAACATTATTCATTTCTTGCTGCTGATTGGCTGCTGCCCAGTAACCCATCTCTGGCAGAGGAACCAGCATTCCCACATCATCACAGGTTGCTGTAACATGTGTAGCTATCTTGAGTGTTCTTGGTTTTGTTCTTAAAGCACTAAGATTTCTAAGATGCCACCAAAATGCCTTCTAAAGCTTGATTTATTTATTTTGGTATCAGGGATCAAACCCCTGACCTTATGCTTGCCAGGCAAGCATTTGTGCCACTGAGCTAAATCTCCAGCCTAAGGCTTTATTAATACAGTATTTTATTGAATTGAATTACTTAACTGCAGAAGACATAGGATATTTAGGGCTTAAACTATAAAATAAGCACTTATAACCATTTTCTGACTATATCTGAAATCTGTGGTTTCTCACAATTTGCAATTGTATTAGGAATGTAACCCTGTGAATTTTGGGGGTCCACTATCAATTATTTATTTTACATTTTAGTGCATAACCATAAATCTTGTACCTATGGTTAAAAGTTGCAAATTAACAGTTTTCACAGTTTATCATTTCCTATACTGTACTTGATGTTATTACTGTTTGCATTACTTTAGCCAAGGTGATATAGTTGCTGTGATCAATTGTTCTTCCTTGTATGCCAATATCAAGATTGTCTGGAGGTCATAAACAATAACATAGTCTAGTACCAAAGAATTGAGTGTTAGGCCAAACAGGCAGCAACTTCTCAACCCTAATCAATTGAAGAGGCAGGATCCAGAAACTGACTCAGAAGCCAAAACTCAGCCAAACCTAAAAGACATTTATAAAAAAAGGTATCATTTACAAAGAAAGTCTCAATACTGGTAATAAAGCTACCTACCATAGGTAATTTACAAACATCAATGCTGGGAACAAATTTTAAAAAATATAAACATACAACGCCACATCTCCAGCTCACCCAAGGCAAATCCAGGGGGCATTGAAGTGGAAGAAATAAAAAATCATCCCCAATGAACTTTCTGAAATGGGAGCAGTGGAAGTACCAAAGCAAGTGAATGAGTCTAGGGGAAAAACAAATCATAAATAATTTCTTGGATAACTAAAGAAGTGATGACCATAATGAAGGACTCACTTAGTAAATTTAGAATAGATGCAGATAAAAAATAACGGAGCTTAGGACAATGATGGAAACTATGAAAACACAGGAAAGAACTGGATTCCATGAAACAGATTCAAACAGATATCCAGGAGATTAAAAATTCTTTGAAAGTATATGCAGCAGTTATCTAATGTGAGGCCAGAATATCAGATCTAGAAGAAAGGTTTGCAGTTAGAAATCATCAAATGAAAGACTTCTTAACAATCGCTCGGGACCATGAAAAATCAATCCAACAGGTGCTAGATGATCCAAAGAATAACAGATTAACCAGAACAATGAAAAATCTGGAGATAACACAAAGAACATAAATAATCTTTCCATAGAATAGAAGAATCCTTCTCAAGCATAGAAAATGAATTTAAATGATAGAGAACTGTTAAGCATATAGAACCCCAGTTAGTTCTCATCAGAAAAAAACTACACCAAGTGATATGATATTCAAGATTTCAGAATTTCAACACAAAAAGAGAATATCAACAGCTCTTAAAGAAAAGAAACAAATCATTTATAGAAGAAAGCCCATTAGAATCACAGCAGACTTCTCAACACAAACCCTTAAGTCAAGGAGAGCTTGGAGTAAAGTGTTTCAAGCTCTAAAAGAAAACTTCCAACCCCGATTGATGGTATTCTGCAAAATTTTCTTTCAAAATTGAAGGAGAAATAACATATTTCCATGATAGAGTACTTGAGGAAATTCATGACCACCAAACAAGCACTTTAAAAAGTTATGAAGTGTATTCTAGAAAAAGACAGTAACAACTCCAAGAATCCCAATAGAAATATTACAAAGAATCAACAACCTCATCACATCACAAAGCTTTTTCACAGCAAAAGGAACCAGCATGAGTGGAAGAGACAACCTTCAGTGTGGGTAAAAACTTTTACTAGCTATTCCTGAGAACAAGGACTAATATCTAGAATATATAAACACCACATACAAAAAAAGACACCCTCAAATTTAAAGATCTAACAAAAAATGGGAATTTGAAATGAATAGACATTTCTCAGAAGAGGAAATACAAACAGCAAATATATGAAAAAATTCTGAATAGCACTGAACATTCAAGAATTATAACAATGAGACTACATCTCACTCCAGGAAGAATGGCTATCATCAAGAAACCAACCAATAACAATGGTGGCAAGGCTATGGAGAAAAAGCAACCCCTCTTCATACCATTAAATTGAGTGTTAGGCCAAACAACCAATATAAACAGTGATATGGAGATTCCCCAAAAACTACAACTAAAGGTTCCATTTAACCCAGTTATTCCCCTCCCGGGTATATTCCTGAAAAAGTTAAAAAGCATCATATGACAGCAAAATATGCAGATTCATGTTTATAGCAACACAATTTATAGTAACAGCCCAGATGCTCATCAACAGATAAAGGGATAAAGAAAATATGAGTTTATATACAATGGAATACTACTCTGCCATAAAGAAAGACAAACTTTGGACATTTTTAGGTAAATGGAAGCACCTTGTGACCAAACTTATAAATGAAATAAACTGGACACACATGTTTAAGTATCAGACTGTTTTTCTTGTGTAAGAAACCAAAAAGTTAAATAAGGACCAATATAGATGATAAATATTGGGAAACAGGAAGAACATGTTCAAATGGAAAGAGAAACAAGGGAAGGGAGAGTGAAAAGGGAAGGAAAAGAAAAGGAGAAAAAAGAGAATGGAGGGGGGAATGGGAAAAATAAAAGGATTAGGATGTATTAGATATATTAGGATATATTCCCTATTATGAATGTGATCATTTTGCATATCAAAAGTGTACCAATAAAATCAACTTAGAAATAAATAAAATGTATCTTTATGGGCTAGTGATATAGCTCAAGCTCAACTGTAGAACACTTGCCTTGTAGGCACAAGGTGCTGGTTTTGTACCCAGAACTGTTACAGTTGAATGGGCCAAAAGCAGTCCAGTTCTTGTATGCCAGGAGGAATGAACAGCCAAATCTACATCCAATAGTAAGTAGTAAGTAGCCTTGTTTATTTAAGATCACAGGAAAAGTAGCAGCAGCAATAGGAAATGGGAAAAAGCGGGGCCCAATAACTCAGGCTTTCAGAATTTAAAGGTCACACCTCTCTGCCATTGGATGCCTCCTGCTGAATCTCCCTGTACAGCAGTGCTCTGCTGCCTAGGGCATGGGGACTCTTGGAGGCTTTTGCTATGATTCATTTATTTATTTAATTTTATTTTTTATCTCTCTTAGGATAATAGAAGCAGGAATAACTGTTGGGTGCTGCTTATAGTTAAATGGAGTGAAAGAAGTAAATCTCTCACATCTTTTGTTTCTAACTGTATTAAAACCACATTTGTAGTTTTGTTTTTGAGACCAGGTCTCACTATGTAGCCCAGGCTGGCCTTGAACTCAGTGGATCTTTCTGCCTCAGCCTCCCCAGTGCTGGAATTGGAGGTGAATACCACCATACCTGGCTTACCACCACAACTGTTTTTTAAATTCACTTATATAAGTAAAACACAGTATATAATTTTAATAACTAGTAAATAATGTATTTATATTATACTATTAAGACATATATTGAAAAGTACAACAGCAATTACTAATACAAAATTATGTTTATACTCCACTCTGTATGTATAGAGAGTACCCAAACTATTTTTATCATAAGTAATTATTTTCCCAAACAAAGTAAATTGGATATTTGTCTGGTGATTTCAGGTAGAAGGCAACATAGGAAGTTATATCTTTTAAGAAGTCACATACCACATACACACAAAAGCCCTAGTATCCAAATTATAGGAGTTTATCTGCGCTACTATAATGAAGTAGCATAAACTAAGTGGCTTATGAACAATAGGAATTCATTTTTTGCAGTATGGTTGCTGCAAGCCCCATATCAAGGCACCAGCATGGTCAAGTTCTGGTGAAAGTGCTCTCCTGGATCTCAGACAGTCAGGTTTTCCAGGCATCCTCACATGCTGGAAAGAGAGGGAGACAGCTCTATGGTCTTTTATAAGAACACTAATACCACTCCTGAAGGCTACACCTTCCAAAGACCCTGTCTTCCAATACTATCACATTAAGGTTTAGGTTTCTATGCATGAAATTTGAAACATTCAGACTATTGCACAAATTTTTTGACCCATCCTGAACTTATTAGAACTCTGCTGATTCCAGCTACAGAAACTTCATCTTAAAATCCATGACATTATCAAACAGCAAAAACCATGATAGACACTGACAAGATAAAATTTTTTCCCATTTACCCATAGTAGTCCTTGAAATGCTAAGCATTTAATGCTAAGATGATATGAAAGGACTATAAAAACACGGATGTAACTTCTGTTCCTTCCCTGATGGGTAAAAAGTCATGTGCGATGAAGAGATGATATACATTAAAAATAAAAAACAAAGTCAGGCCTGGTGGTGTACACCTATAAACCCATTACTTGGGAGGCAATAGCAAGAGGATCTCTGTAAGTTCAAGATCAGTCTAGGCTACACAGTGAGTTCAAGGCAGCCTGAATACATAGTGTGAGACCCTGACTAAAAATCAATGCAAAATAAAACACCTTGAATGACATATCCTTCATGGTAAACAACAAGAAAGTTTGAATAGGTAGTAAGAGATTTTAGCAGATGTTAAATTTCTTAAATTACTCAAATTATTAATTACTACAGTGAATTCTAAGTAAGGAAGAAATTAATTTGGAAAAATCAGACAACATTTAATTGATTCTGGGAAAAGTGATGAATCTGTAATTGATTAGTTATATGGAAATGTTGATGCAGGAAGTAAGGAGACAGGCTGAGATCTAGTATATCATTCTATGTTGAGAACTAAAAATCACTGTAAATTTCCATCTGTTACTGGTGTCATAGAAGAGAGAAAACTTGCCCCAGTTCACTGAACCAGAGAAGCGAAGATTCAAATGCAGGGCTATACTCTATCAGACTCTACGCCTGTGTCACTTCATTAAATTGTTTATAGACTATAACAGCTATGAATACTGTCAAATCTTAAAAGATATTCCTCTAGGACTACAGGTATAATTCAGTGGAAGGGCATGCACAAAGCCTGGGTTTGATCCCCACTAGTGCAAAAAAGAAAAAGAAAATAAAAAACTACCATATATTCTCTTAATCCTGTTTAGATATTTACTGGGAGGAGTATTATTTGGGCCATTGCAAGTTTCACACAAATTATGTGCTAAAAACAATAAATAAAGCATTTAGATTTTTAAAATTTCCTTCACAAACTGGTTTCTAAGGTTGGTATGTTTAATTCATTGGAAAAAAATTCCTTACATACAATTGAAAACTGACTCAAGGTAAAAGAATCCAGCTTGGGTAAGATTTGTAGTTTGTAACGTGTCAGTAATGAGGAAGTTGAGCAGACAATACTCAAGATATAGGCCAACCAGAGGTCAGGAATAACCAGGCACAATCCAGCTCTGAATAACAGGAGAAATGGCCCCATCAGCCCTCACTAGCCGTCTCAAAGGCAGGGAGCTAGCCAGAATCCTAGAGAATCAGTTACAGCTACGAGGAAAACAAGGGTGGGCAGGGGAGCCTGAGGATGGAAGAGAAACCAAAATGAGTTGGAAGTGAAAAGGAAGAAAGTCCCTGTGACAAAGGAAGGCAAATTTAGCTTGTAAAGCACTAGAGTAGGTAGCATCAGAGAGCTGACTGTGTTAGAGAAACAGTATAAACAACAACACTACCTCCCGCTGGAAAGAGAGTTCCAATGAACTAACTTAGCTAGAGTTACAGGATTTTTTTTTTTTGAGAAAGGGATCTCACTGTGTTGCTCAGGCTGACCTTAAACTTACAACTTTCCTACCTGTCTTCCAAGTAGCTGGCATCACAGGTATGTGCAACTATGTTTAGCAGTTCGAGGTCATTCTTAAGCAAAAAGATCAAGATAGAGAACAATATATAAAGTAAAATAACTTTCTCTCTCTCTCTCTCTCTCTCTCTCTCTCTCTCTCTCTCTCTCTCTCCCTCCCTCCCTCCCTCCCTCCCTCCCCTTTGGTGTGGGTGTGGGTATGACTGTAATGAGGATTGAATCCAGGACCCCATATGTGCTAAGCAAGTGGTCTAGTACTGATACCCATAACCCTTTTAATATTTTAATTTGAGGAAGAGTTTTGCTAAGTTACCCAACCTGGCCTTGAATTTTCAGGCCTCCTGTTTCAATTTCCCAAGTGGCTTGGATTTGCAGGCTTGTACCACCATACATGGCTTTTATTTTTATTCTAAAAAATGGAACCTGAGAGTGCAGTTTGGCATTATAGGGCTTCCCTAGCATGCACGAGGCCTGCGTTCTAACTCCAGCACTGCCAGAAATATATGAAACGGCATACATTTCCCAAGGGTACTTACAAATATCCTTCTGTATATGCATATTAAAAAACTGGAATTATATCACGGAAACAAAGATACCCAAATGAGAATAATCAGAGGCTATAACAAGGAAATTGGGAACCCTAAGTTAGAAGCCTGAATAAAGAACAGACTCCTGGGCTGTGGCCTGACAAGCCGCGGCCACTCCAGAGCAAGAACCACCAGCGTTTCCTGAGGTCTGCACCATGTTGGAACTTGGGGTGCTGGGAAAACAAACAGCCAGCTCACTACTCTGGTAAGCAGCTGTGAGCCTTCCGGTGCACGGGCTAAGAATCAAACACCCCCCACCCTGCCATTAGCAAGTGGAAGCCAGAGATCTGAGTATCTCTTGGAAGTTGAACACATGCAACATAGTAAATAAGGGGGATTTCCTTCTACCATCTCTTTGAAGGCAAATATTTTTATCACTGTTTTGCTTTGTTCTGATTAATGGTATTGCTCTATTCAATATTCTGTTTTTATAAGTTCGGTATTTCCTTCCATTTTGCTGTACCTGATTGAAAGAACAACTACTGTGAAGAAAACGAGATATACTATTATACATATTACTGTTTTCCTGGTAACCTGCTATGAAGTTCTGTACCAATTTCACTGCACTGTCTCAGTTGGATTTGTTCTGCTGTATTTTACTACCTTCAAAAAAAAATTTTTTTTAAAAAAGAGAGCGATAACAAAGTAACTTCCAAAAACTCCCAACTCCACCAAAGCTGATCCATGGGGAATGGATGAGGAGAAACTCAAAAACAAAGCAACAGAATTATATAAGGTGTTTAAAAAGTAAATAAGAACAAAACAGACCAGTAAGGCACTAAGCAAACTAAAACATGATATAACTAAACAGATAATGGACTTAAAAAGCAAAAGAAGGAAAAGAAAGTGCTCTACAGGATATAACTGCATGTATGTTTAAAGTGTGTAAGATTGATAACCATGTTGCTAGGTTTTTGTTGGATCACTGAACAGAACTGTTTGCAGCCTCACTGTTTGAATCTCCACTTTGTATGCTTTAATTTTGTAACTTGAACAACTATATCTAAGAAGGCAATATGTAATTTATCAATTACTGATTTCTTACTGTTTATTTTTTTTGAAATTCTGTATTGTTTTTACCCTTTTTTCTGTTTTGCCTTTTTTTCTCTTTAAATAAATTTTTTTTTAAAAAAAACAAGGAAATTGGGCATCATTACCTGTTTTTGGCAGACTCAAAGGCTAACAGCAGAGTGGTGAAAAGAAGCTCTATCATAGAAAACAGAGATGGCTTCAGGTATGCTATAATTGGAAATTGTCTGTATAAGAAGCAAGATGAAGGCTAAGTAGAAGTAAGGCATCTCATGGTTGGTTTGGATTTTTTTGGTTAGTCCTGAGCTGGAAGCTGACAGTCACTGGCCAAGCTCTGATGTCTCTAGACCAGTGCTTCGGAGTTTGTGGTATGGCTGCTACAGAAGCTTTGTGTTAAAGAGTTCTGTTGATATAGATGGTCTGCCCATTTTCCACTTGTATTATTTATGATACCAATATACACCAAAGTGATATAAGAGTATACCAGTTTTAAGGGAGGAAGTGGTATGGTCAACAAAGACAAAATTATTTGTAACTTTTAAATTTTTTTACATGTATCATTTTGTAAAGTTCTGAAGTGAAATGGCAGAAAAGTGGCAGTTATTATTTATAATAACACATCAAGATAGGTCATATTCTTATTTTACAGTTGAAGAAAACTGAGACACTAAGAAACTAACCTACCCAAGGGCTAGAAAGTTGATAAAGAACAGACAGAATTTAAGTACAGATATATGTATCTCATCCTAAATGTTACTTTTGCTTATGCAGCTACATTTTACAGAAGTATAGCTATGCCAAACACCAAAAGACAGGATAGCCATTTGCACTGCTTACAAAGGCTAGCAGAAAACACAGTGGGTTAGGACAATAATATCTATTGACCTTAGAACTCAGAAATGGTAGCAGTCAGCTGGCCTGTCACAACAACCTGGGAGGCTAAAGCAGGAGGTTTGCAAATTGGTGAGACCCTATCTAAAAATAAAAGGGGGAGCTTCCCACTGATAACCAGCATGGACCAGGAGAACCAGCCAGCCATGTGAGTCTCAGTGTAACCACATGTGTCTGGAGAAGCCCCTTCCATTCCTCCCCCACCCCCTACTCCACCCCCAAGAAACTAGGTTTGGAGAAACCCAGGTGGCTGGCCCATTGTCCTACACCATGGACAGGCAGTCAATGTGAGAAGCACCTGGGACCCCACAATTGGCTCATCCAAAGGAACCCAGGTAAATGTCGACGAAGGAGCAAAAGGCTGTCTCACATCTCCAACCCACCAGAATAAGTCTGGGAGACACAGGCATAGAAGAAATTGGAAGTTGCACAACTGAAATTTCTGAAATAATAGCAACTTAAGTAAAGAAACCACTTCATGAGGCTGTAGAAGAAATCAGATCAGAAATAATATCTCAGGTAAAAGAAGATATGACAACCATAATGAAAGAATTGCTGAGCATATCTAAAGAAGATGTAGATTTAAAAAAAAAGAGGAGCATAGGAAAATGATGGAAACCTTGAATGAACAATACAGGAAAGAATTAGAACACATGAAACAGATTCAAACAGATGGAAATTAAAAAACTCCATTGAAAGCTGACAAAACTGCTTGAATGAAACTGAAGACAGACTTTCAGACCTTGAAGACAAGATTGTAGCTAGCAATTGTGAAAAGTAAGATCTGTTAAAAATAACAAGGAACAATTCAACAGCTGTAAGACAAAACAAAGAAAAATAACACAATTCTGTTAGGTGTCAGCAAAAAATCAAGAGTCAACACAAATGACATAGAAAGACTATTTACAGAATAGCAGAAACCTTCCCAAGAATGGGAAAAGGACCCCACATACAAATAAGTGAATAGAGCACTCCAAACAGCCACAACCAAAATAAATCTATACCTGTGGTAATCGATATCCCAGAAACTCAGCACAAGAACAGAATAGTAAAAGCTGTTACAGAAAAGAAACAGATCACCTATAAAGGAAAAACCATCAGAATCACGGAATACTTCTGAACACAAATTATCAAGTCAAGAAGAGTTTATAGAGTATTTCAAATCCTAAAAGAATACAACTTCTAATCCAGATTGATATACCCTGCAAAACTATCTTTCAAAATTAATGGAGACATGTGATACTTCCAAGACAAAGAACAGCTGAAGAAATTCGTGATCACCAAACCAATCCTACAAACAGTACTGGAAGATATTCTAGAAAAATATAAAAATAATTCCATGAACAACAACAGAAAGAAATCATCAAACAGGCCAAGCAATTAAGCAGAGGGGAAAAGCAGAGAACCAACATCGGGAAAATAATATGACAAAGACAAGCCAATACATATCAGTCAGAACCATTAATGTAAATGGCCTCAATTCACCAATAAAAAGAAACACAGGCAGAGGGGATCAAGAAACAAAATCCATCAATATGCTGTACACAAGAAACACATTTAATTCAAAAGGAAATTCACAGGCTGAACTTCAAAGGAGAGAAAACAATATTCCATTCAACAGTAACCCAGAAAAAACTAGGAGTAGCTTGCCCATCAACTGCAGAATGGATAAGGAGGATGTGGTATTTTTATACAATGGAATGCTACTCAGCTATGGAGAG
Organism: Hydrochoerus hydrochaeris; assembly: GCA_004027455.1. Taxonomy (NCBI): domain Eukaryota; kingdom Metazoa; phylum Chordata; class Mammalia; order Rodentia; family Hydrochaeridae; genus Hydrochoerus; species Hydrochoerus hydrochaeris. The sequence continues at coordinate 395,450 of PVLA01000395.1, read as the reverse complement.
GGATAATCTTGAGGTTCTTGTAGGTAAATGGATGCAACTGGAGGATCATGTTCATGGGTGAAATGGTTCAGACTCACATGGGTGAACAACATGTCATCTCCCTATTATAAAAAACTGAGGGAGTTAATGGGATCCAAAATGTACAGTGAATACTGTGAAAGTGAAAGGGGAGAAAACTGTTAGAGGGGGAAGGAACAACTGGGATGGGAGGAGAAAAGAAAGAAGGAAAAAGATTATATAATCTATCTTACATATATATATATATATATGATATATACTTATATACTTGATACATCAAGATAGATAATTATACTACTAATCTCTGTTGATTAGTAGTATAATTAAAAAAAGAATGGTCTGTGCTTTCATTGTTTGATCTTTTTTCATTTGTATGTCTCGTAATAAGAACTACTTTGAAGACAGCAATATACAACACATTAATCCCCTATTACTGTTTTAAACTTTTTTATCATTATTTTTTTCATTTTAAAATTAAAAAATAAAAGTAAAAAATGGATTGGGATATAGCTCAGTGTGAAGGCCCTGTGTTCAATTCCCAGTATCATGCTAGAGGGTGTGGCGGGGATGGCTGTAGACCTTTGCATATTAACTTATCCAAAGTTATTGCAGTCCTGCTGAACTATTAGAGAAGTCTGATCTTTTGTACTCCCAAAGGAAAGCTTTGGATTTCAAAATGATAGCATTTAAAATATTGTTGTAACTTAGAAAGTATAGTAGCATGGAACTTCTTTGTATCTTTCAGAGAATTCCCCTCAGAGCACCAAATCTTTTACCTGTATTTCTAATGAAATGGTGTTTGCCAATTTCTCATCTAGGAGGGTACTGCAGAATCCATTTCCTGCACTGAGTTACTATGTAAATCACTGAAATAATATTCAGAGCAGAGAAAGTATTTACAGGTATTAAATTGTTTTCTCTTGTGAATTTGACAGTTACATAACGTAAAAATTGCTTCAAAAAATTTACAAGTCATCACAATCTGTGATTCCAGTTAAAGATTTAAGAGTTTCAATACTGGTTGGTGTGCATTTCTTAAGCCATAGTTAAGCATAAAACTTTCCTAAATTTTACAAGGTCAAGATAATCAAAGTTAAATTAGCTACATGAAGATGTGAAAAATAAGTGAATTGGCTTAGAACATGTTTTAAATATGTAGGAAACGGACTCTGGGGTACCTCCCAGACGAGAAAAGGCTTATTAAAATCATCTGGAGAGCTTAAAAATCAGAATTAATAGCTTGCCTTCACCTTAAGAAATTTTGATTAAATTGGTAGTGTCTCAGCATTTTTTAAAAGCCTGTCAGGTGATTCTAATAGGCAACCAGTGCTGAAAAGCACTGCTTCGTGGCATGTTGGTACACACCTGTAATCCTAACTACTCAGATTGATGTGGGAGGATCAAAAGTTCAAGGCCAGCCTAACTAATTTTGTGAGACTGTCTCTTGGTAAGATTAAAAAAACAGCTGGGATAAAGACAGTTGCCTAGCATGTGTGAAGCCTGGTTTCAGTCCTAGCTCCTACATAAGAAATCAGGAAAAGAAAAACAAGGGAAAAAACCATGACTGTACATTAAGCTATTTCATTTCTAATGCAATTGATCAATCTATTTGCTAGGATATGGCCCTTTGGGAAGTCCCTCCCCAGTGGTATGAGGGCTTAGTGAGGCTAACTCTACTTCTACCCACTCATCACTACTCGAAGTCTTATGTACAAACCCTTGAAACAATCAGTTCATGCATGATTTAGCAGACCCTGATGAAGACCTCTCTGAGAAGACCCTGCTCACAAATGGGAAGGAAATCCTCTTCTGTGACTATAAACTGGAAGGGCCATCTCAGGAATGGCTAATGATGGTTTTTTGGTGTTTTGTTTTTCTCTTACTTTTCACCAAAAGAAAGTAATGCTAATATACAAATAGAAACAGGCTGGCCATGATACTTCTTTTAGTTCTAGCTACTCAGCAGGCAAAGGCAGGGGAATCACTTCAGGATAGGAATTTAAGACTAGCCTAGGGCAACACAGTAAGACCCTGTCTCAAGGTAAAAATCAAACAACAAAAAATAAAGAGAAATGCAATCTAGAGTTGGAGAGACTCAATTTTTATTTAATAAGTATTTATTTATTCTATGTGTCAGTTAGAAGTAGAAAAGTGATACTGAGCTCCTGGGTCCCTCATTATGGTTCCGATTAGGAGGGGTGTGTGTTTATGTGTGTGTGTGTGTGTACTGTTACTGCTGTTGATCTTGATTCCCCACCCCCCCAATACTGGGAATTCTAGGGATCACTTAGCTATATCTCGAACTCTAAAATTTTGAGTCAGGTCTTGCTAAGTTCCCAGGCTAGTCTTGAATTTGCCATTCTCCTGCCTCAGCCTGCAGAGTAGTCAGAATCACAGGTATGTACCAACATGTCCGAGGAGTTTCTGTCAGCTGCTATATGGAACCAGCATAAACTATCTCATGCCAGTTTCAGTTGTTTCTGTTACTTGCAACCAGTGTCCTGACTAATATAATCAGGATTAAACATTTTCTGAACATCACAACTAATTTTTGAAATCATGAAATGGCTTGCTTTCCTCTCCTGTCTTCTAAATCATGGTTGGAAGTTTTTGTGTGAATTATAGTATACATAGAAAAGTGACTGACACTTCACATGTAACCATCACTTTACCCATGAAATACAACTGTTCGATTTTTTTTTTTTGAGGGGGTACCAGGGATCGAATTCACGACCACATGTTTGCAAGGCAGGTGCTCATGCCGCTGTGCTAAATCCCCAGCCCAAAATACAACTTTTAATAGTAACTCAGAGACTGGCTTGCACTGTCTACCAACCACTAATCTGTCTGTACTAATCAAAGATAACCACTGTCCTGACTTTTCTGGTAATCAGTTCCTTACATTTCCTTATAGTTTTATCACTTAGTGATGTATACCTAGACACAAGAAATTATTTTGCCTGTTTTTGAAATTTACACGATCAGAATTAGGTATATATGAAATGTCTGGCTTCTCATAATACGCCGTTTGTGATTTATTCATGTTCTTGCACATAGTTATAGTTCATTCCTTTTCTTTCCTGTAAAATATTCTACTGCATGAATGTGACTATTACTAGACATGGAAGTTTTCCCCAGAGTTTGATGATTATGAATAATATTGGCATGGATATGCTTCTATATAACTTTTGGTACACACATGCAAGCATTTCTGCTGAGTATATACCTAGCAATAGAATAATAGGTATATAATTGTCAATTTAATAAATATTGCCTAAGTGGTCATAACAAGGTACATTTTGTATAGCAATAGAAAAATGTTCATTCATTGTATATCTTCATCAAAACCATCCAGGTATGTTTGTGTGTAGCACGTTTTCCTTTTGGTTTTAACCCAAATTAACATGGTTACTAGTGACATTGAGTATCTTTTTATGTTTTCTGTTCACGTATATATCTGTTTTACAAAGTGCCTCTAAATCTTTTGCCTATTTTTTTGTTGACTGTTCATTTCCATATTGATCTTCAGGGATATTTTCTGTGTATATGGATATAAATTTTTTACTACACATATTTCAAAATATATTCTCCCAGCTTATCTTTTGTCTTAATGTTATATTTTTCTAACAGAAGTTCTAAATTTTAATGTCTAACTTTTTTTCCTATTCAAGAATTCATTCCTTACTATGAACTTAGAAAATTCTTCTTTTTCTGCCTATTTTGTTTTGAGACAGGGTCTCACTATGCAGTTTAGGCTAGCTTGAATTCATTATGTAGCTCAACTTGCAGCAATCTTTCTGCCTCAACATCCTGAGTGCTAGAATTATAGGCATGAATCAACCACAGTACTTGGTAAAATTCTTCATTATGTTCTGGAAGGTTTGCTATGACTGTCTCATTTAAATCTAATATCCAACTGGGAAGATGTTTGTGTATAATGTGAGGCAGGTAATACTTATTTTCCATGTGGAAATCTCATTGCAAACTACCATATAATGAGAAGACCCTTTTTTCTCCTTTATATTACAACAGTACGCTTTATGTAAATCAAGTGCACATGTACAGATGGGTTTCGAGGACCTCAGATTTACTAGATGGATATATTTTGTGTCAAAATGTTACAGTCTTAATAACAATGGCACTGTAAGTCAAGGTATCTATTCAAACAAGTCCTTCTTCCTTACTCTTCGTGTGTATTTTTATTCTTAGAACTTTGCATTTTCATATTTTAGAATCAGCTTGCCTTCTGTCCTACTTCCCTCCTCTCTTAGGCCTAAAAAACCAACTGATTGGTATTTTTATTGGAATTATATTAATTAATCAAGTCAATAGGAATAAATTTTTATAATACATTTTCTAGTCTATAGACATATCAATATTTCTTTTAAGCTTCTTTGAAATTTGATAGTTTTCTGCATGGAAAGTTTGAACATCTTTGGTTACATCTAAACCATATTTTTAAATGGTATCACCTAAAAATTATCTTCCCATTTTTGCCAATATCTAGAAATGTAATTGATTTTTTCATATCAATCTGATATCCAACAAATTATAAAGTCACTTGAGTTTTCTACAAATCACAATCACATCGATGAGCTGGTGATATGGTTCAATGGTAGAGTGCTTGCCTACTAAAAGGCATCTTGGACAATGACAGCTTTTTCAATTACTCATTTCAAGTAACGTTTTTGTTTCTATTTTACTACATTATCAAGAACTTCTAACACAATGTTGAGTAAAAGTAGCAATAATCATCTCTCTTCCTATTCCAAAAGGAAGCCTGTAATATTTAAGTATAATGCTTGCTGCGGATTATTTTTATAGAATAGTTCCTTATACTTTTAATTTATTAATCACAAATGTTGAACATCTTTTCTCCAACTACTGATACTATTATACAATTATTTTTCTTTATCCTGTTAATGTGATGTTACAGTGATTATCTTTATTTCTCTTTTATTTATTTTTGAACTTTATGTATTTTTGTGGTGCTGGCATCAAACTCAGGGCCTTGTACATGCTGGGCCTTTCATTCATGAAATAAACCCATTTTATTATGCATAATCCTTTGCATTAATATTTACATATTATGGTACCCTATGAATATGCACAATTTTGTCAATTAAAATCACTTGGTAAAATTTATATTATCTATATATCATGTGTAATATGTAACATTATATTATAATATGTAACATTATATGTAATATACAATATGTAATATTAACTTTTAATTTTTCTTATTTTCTGGTTGGGTTTAAGTATAAAAATTATGCAGGTCTCAAAAACCAAGTTGGGTAATGTTGTCCTTTTTTCTTCTCTGAAAGAGCCTATATAACATTTAAGTATTACATATTTAAATGGATCTTGGCCCTGGATTTTCCAGTCAGTGAGTATAGTATCTAAATATGTCTATTAGGTCAAGTTTGCAAATCTTATTCAAATGTACTCTTGCTGGTCACACACACAGAGACTTTAAAATGCTTGCTCTGCTAAGCGTTGTGATGAAATCTATTATGATTCTGGATTTCATATTACATATTTTGACACTGTATATATTACATACTGTCAGAGGACAGAGAACTGTACCTCCCAAAACCTGTTGCTTTTCTAATGTGCTGAGGAAATATGATGAAAAGGAAAAATATCTCTGCAGTTCCTTTAGCTGCATTAAGGGCAAGGGATATAGCTCAGTGCCATAGCACCTTCTTGCCAAGTGCCAGGTCCTGAGTTCAATTTCTGACACACACACACAAAAAAACCCCTAAAAACAAAAAAAGTGTCCCTCATACAATGTAAACTAGTCTCAGCTGTAAGGCCAAAGACAATAAGAACTATGTGACCAAATATGGAGGATGGAAAGCTCAAGCCCAGCCTGGGCAACATAGTAAAGCCTTGTCTCAAAATAAAATTTTAATAATGCACTGGAGATGTGGCTCAGTGGTAAAGTGCTTGCCTAGCAGGCACAAGGTCCTGAGTTCAATCTCCAGTAATACAAGTAATACTGTTTTGTGTTTCCATCCTCCTGCCTCAGCATCCCAAGAGGCTGGGATTACAGGGATGTGACAGTACACCCACACACTACATAATACTGTCAATACATCTGTCCTCCATATTTAGTTTTGTTGTCTTTATTGTCTTTGGCCTTATAGCTGAGACTAGTTTACACTTTATGAAAGACACTTTTTGGTATCAAGAATCGAACTCAGGACCTGGCACTTGGCAAGCAGGTGCTGTGCTACTGAGCTGAGCTACATCCCCAGCCCCGGAAGAATACTTTCTGGTGTTTCCCTTAGCTCAGCTTTGATTGTGATGAATTCTCTCAACTTGCTTCTGAAAAGGTCATTTTAAAAGGGTATTTTCATTGGGGAAATAACTGCTTTTTTGTGGAGTATATTCTGATATACTATGTGTCTGACAACTCCTATATGTAATGCTACCATGTCTTTACTATTTGTTTGCATTATTTATTATAATGCATATTATGTACATGTGGATATATAAGGGAACATTTAAATTTTAAAAATGTATACAGTACGAGACATTGTCACTAATCTCTCTCAAAACACTCCCTCTAGCTTTGACCACATTTATCCTATTGTTTTTGCCACTTCCTGAAGCAGTTCTGTAAGTCTTCTTTTGTGTCTTTGTGAAGTGTGTTCAAAATACGGTGAATGCTGCTGCCACCTGTCATCCAACAGAAAGGCAGACTCCTAAAAGCCTCACAGTGTGTTCTCATGCACCTTACTGACTAGATCTGGTACTGTGCAAACTTCTGGCTCCTCCCCAAGGTCAAAATGACCATGAAAGGTAAATGTTTTGTTTCTTTTTGTTTTTTTGAGACAGGATCTCACTACATAGTTCCGGATGGCCCTGACCTATGTAGACCAAGGTGATCCTGAACTCGTGGCAATCCTCCTGTCTCAGCCTTCCCAGTGCTGGGATTACAGGTATGTATTACCATGTTCAGCAGGAAGGTAAACATTTTTAATTAATTCAGGACATCTGGGCACCCATGATAGCACAACTAAAGACACTTGTGAATGAGGACTTCCAGAACTGTTTCAGGAAGTGGCAAGAACAATGGAATAAGTGTGTCTGAAGCAAAGGGAAGTATTTTGAGAATGAATGGCAATGTTTTTAATTATGTTTTAAAAAAATTTAAACATTAACCATATGTGTATCTGTTGTCTTGCATCCTTATGCAAAATTGCTATAGAAATAATTTGAGACATCAGAGAGTGTTATATTCCTCATGAATGATTTAGAATTAATTAACCTAAGTCCCTGGGAGTATTAGAAATTCAGGGTCACTTCAAAACAGTTACAGAGAATAAAATGATATAAAGCTGGATAGCAGTCTCTAAAAATACCTGTCTCCTTTCAGTTCTCCTTTTACTCTAAAATTGTGACCCAACATATATGGAAAAATAGTTCATGATTCCTGATGGATGGATCCTAGATTCTAGCTGAGCATATAAGTGCTTATTTCAGGCTAAAAATCATGGTTTTAGCCCTTTGTTTCTTTTCCTTGGGGGAAAAGCAGTTTCAGCTGGCAAACCATTACCCTCGTTCTCCACCTTCCCCAGATCTTAGCCCAGTAAGTTTTTTAGTTATGTTTGATATGTCCTTACATTTTTTGTTTCTTCTTAAACAGCTTTTAAAATCATTCTCAAAAGATTAAACTAGTCTAACACATCAGTACTAAGGATATAACCAATATGGACCTAATGCTTAATTGTTTGAGACATCATGCTCACACAAACCTTAAGAATCTCATAGATAAAAATATGACTTTTTCTAGGGAATATGTTATAATTTTTTAGATAAATTGTCTCCTGAAACTTGATGTAAGTTTTTATTATAAACCGTATATTCTAGAAGAGCTATTAACAAAAGCTATCCATATGGCCTGTTAGTATTAAATGAATCAGAGCTATTTGCTTCAAGAATCAATTATTAGCCAGGCATGCTGGCTCAGGCCTGTAATCCTAGCACTCAGGAGACTGAGGCAGGAGAATCATTGTGAGTTCAAGACGAGCCTAGGCTACAAAATGAGCTCAAGGCCAGTCTGAACTGCAGAGAGACCCTGTCTCGGGGAAAAAAAAAAAAAAAAGAATCAACTATTTCCAAGAGGATTGTGAGGGTAAACTTTTTCTACAAAACTACTTAGTTCTTTTTTTTTTTTTTTACCAGTACCAGGGATCAAACTCAGGACCATGCACTTGCAAGGCAGGAGCTTATGCCACTGAGCTAAATCCCCAGCCCCTTACAGAACTACTTAGAAGATTCATTTCTTTTCATTACACAATCCTGATACTCATATTCTATTTTCAAGAAGATGTGCAGCAATATAAGCTTAATTTCATTACAGTCACAAGAAAAGAAAAGCAAACACGACAAGCAAGATGTTATCATTTTGAGAGAAATTTTGAAGAACTCGCTAAAGAAGCACACTACTATAGTCACGTGGTCCCATGATGTACATTATAGGTCGGCAATCTGCAGTCCATAGGCTAAACCCAGCCTAAAGACTAGGTCTCTCCAGCCTGCAAGCTAGGAATGATCTTTATAGTTTTCGAGGGTTAAAAAAAGAAATACACATGACAAAGACCACATATTATCTAGCCCTTTTTACAGACAAAATTGAGGATCTCTGCTGTCATCTAGCCAGTGAAGGTTTTGAGATATTTTATTTATTTTCAAGCTAACAAGTGGCCTGCTACAGTTTCACTGAAGACAGAAGACTCCAAGTCAGAAACAAAGGACTTTATTATTGCTGTAGCAATTTTTTGTACTAGTTGCTTATATCTCATTTTCTACAGGGCAATATGTAGAAAGCCAGGTGACACCTGCATGCACAGTAGTTGTTACAAGAGAGGAATCCTGAGCTCAGAGAACCTGAATCTTTTATAATGGGCAGTAAACACACCTGCTCTTTGTTCCACAGGAGATATTATGTCAATCTTCTAGGACCACTTGCTGTACAAACATTTAAGAAAAGAAAACCTAGACCAGCGAAGGCAAACCTTTTAGAGCTTTCAATACACAAACAGCCTGCTGTGGCATGCGTGCCACAGGTTCACCACCAATGAGCTAGACTAAATAACACCTTGCTTGTAAGATGCAGAAACACAAAAGACTGGTGGCGAATTGTCTCTGATAATCTAAATTTGGATCTGTAACTACTACCTTCACTATGTTATAATAGCTCTATCATTCCAAAAGCTTATCTGAGCCCAGAAAGTATTATTTTAAGTATTCTCGTGGAGGAAAAAACAATTACAGTTATCATTAGGATCTGTAAAGGCTGGTTACAATCTTAATATTAAAAAAAAAAAAACAATTAGTCAGCTATTTTAAAGTCTCACATTCAGCAGGATTACAGAAAGGATTAGTCAAATGATAACTTATTCTGTATAAATGTTACTAATTCGCTGACTTCCACATTTTCTTTAGTAGAGGCACGAAGTTATACCATGCTCTATTCAATCTTAATACCCCAATCCAAATGGTTGTTTTATAGTTACCCTAGAATGTAATGAGAATACACATTTTAGAGAAGAAATGTAAACATTCTAAGAACAATTTTGATCTAATAAGTATTATGGTTGCTATTTGATTTCTGTAAGCATAACATGCTAAGTAGTTTTCTTATAATATTACTTGTGTTTTGCTGTTCACAAAAATTAATTTTTAAACATAAGAAAAGTTTTCAAAGCTATAAACAAAGTAAAACTATGTTATGTAAGCTGCTTTCATAAAACAAAATGAACTGTGGAGAATTAGCAATCTTTTAGAAAATTTATATCATCTTTTCATATCAGATAAGGACAATTAGCAGAATTTCCTCAGTTTAATTTGAAACCTTGTTAACCCTAGAACCCACAAATGTGAGATCCAGTCAGAACTGGACCGGTGCTATCATATAGGCCTGAGCTGAAGGAGATTACTTTGGGAATAAGGTAATATTTCATATCTCAAACTAAATATATCATGATAGCTTTAAGTTGCTAGCCTATGAACAAAAACTGTAGATAAGGTCTGATGATACACTAAACTAATTTTACTTAGTAATTTGTAAATAACATTACAGCATACAGGAAGAACATAAATTTAAGAATCTTGATTTGTCCAGTCTTTTATTCTCATTTTGGTTATATGTAAGTTATTTTAGCTGAGAAATAAGTATAAGCTTGATTGACATGGTCTATTTTTATATATTCAAACACTAATTTAGCATTTTGGTAAAAATCATATTTGAACTATTCTGTAAAAATATCTCCTATAGGTTCTAGTGTAAATGTACTATGTAAAAAAAAGTCCAGATAAATCAGTTTCATTTATTTCATTTATTGCAAGCCAATATTTGGTCATGGACACACTGGTATAGAAAGTGGTGGGAAACCTATGGTATGCATGCTGTTGCCACCTATTTGTTATTAACAGAAAGCTCTAAAAGGTTCATCTTTACTAGTATATGATTTCTTCCAGCTTAATACAGTGTTTCAGGTGAAGAGAACCAATACTTTGAAGGAAAGTTAAAAAGAAGGTATTCTCTCCCTTCAATAATAGTTACTATGTGTGATAATGCTCTTTATTAAAAAAATTTCCCACCCTATTGACTTTTAGCATGCTTGAAGGAAGAAAGAAGTAGAAGTTATTTACATGTTATATGTATTTTTATTTTGACAACTCAAACTCATCACTTTCACCAGTCCATAATGATTCCTTCTAGGAATGTTCTTATAAACTTTTTTAAAAATGGGGAGGTTTGAGCTATTTGTAAACTAAATGTAAGTGTCATTCTAAATCTACAAAACAAATGATAACTCATGAAATAGGCTTCTAAAGTTATCTACTACCTGAAAATCACAAATATTAAAACTCATGCACAAAAGTGATATACCAAGTATAAAAATTAACCAAAAATGGGAAAAATATAACACATAATAAGCAAAAAAGTTTCTTTTATTTACAAGTTTTACATATCACTGAGGGGAAAAATGTAACAACGCAATAAAAAAATAGGCAAAAAAATTTTTTTAAAAATAGGAAAAGGATATCAATTGGCAGTTTCCTGAAAAAAGGAGATAGAATCATATTCAACTCAAATAAATGTAAACAGTTTATTTTCCACTATAAGAACAGCAAAGATAAAATATTCTGATCATACATGATGCTAGCAAAAAGCAGTTACTAGAAATGTAATACATGTACTGTTAACCATAATTCTATAGCTAGTAATTTATCCAATGAATTACTCTGAATCATCAATTCTTTAAGACTGTCTCAAAAATTACAAGATACTATAAGCAGTTCATATTTACTGCTTCATATTGGTAGTGACAAAAATGTGGAAATTATGTAAATATCCATCAATTTTAGTCTACCTGTAAATTAAATTATTTTATATAAAATAACCCAATATTGGTTAGCACTGAAAATAACTATACATGATGGTAGAGGGAAAAACATTTTGTGTTGTGATGCATTTATGTATGTGAATAAATCATACATAAGTTTTTAAATATATATATATATATAAGAATCAAACAGAAGAAGCTGTTAACTAAGTAGCTAAAGCAGAATTCTGGGATGGGAATTAAAAGTCGTTTTATTACTTTATACCTAATTTAAATTTTACCATATATATCTGTACACATACATATATATATATATGCTGAGAATTGATCCTTGGGCTTCTACCACTGAGCTTTACCATCAGTTTTATTTATTTATTTATTTGGTACCAGAGATTGAACTTATGACCTCACACTTGCCAGGCAGGTGCTTGTGCCACTGAGCTATATTTCTGGCCCTATAAAATGTATTTTTAAGAAAGTTCTTCCTGTGATAGTGTTGAATAATATGAAACCACACAGAAAACTGTTCATATGCCCTAATCATTCCATAATATATATGATACAGAACTCACATCATCCATTGAGTTACCTTTTCAAAACAATGACTGAAGAAATACAGGTTTCCATTCTATCTTTCTACATGTTATTTTAAAATTAGTTTAACAGTTCCAACACCATTAACTAGTTTGCTTTCCTCTCTCAAGAAAGATTAGAAAGACCATTCACTGGAAGAGAACACAAAGTCAACAAGAAGCAAGCCCTCCCTGCAAACCAGTGCCATGCGCAGGCTGCCAAGGGGGACAGCCAATCTCCAACCCCTTCTGGCACATGGGCTGGGAAACCAGATTAACCTCCCCTACCTCAAGCAACCAGCTGATCTGGAGAAACACAGGCTGTGATGATAGCTATTGAAGTGTAATGCAACTTGATACTTATGGTGTTTGGTATTTCAATGACTTTGCATGACTATGGCTGGTGGTCTGATCATCTGTTCAGAGGATCACAGTACACACGTGTGGCATCTATGGAGAATCTCCTTCTAAAGGTAGTAGCCATTGTTAATTCACTATTATCTTATTTTGAAGACCTGTATCATTCTGTTTTGTTGGGTTAGGTTTTGTTCTGTTTTGCATTGTTTGATTTTGTTATTTCCAATGGCATGAGCAGCTATTTCAAAAATAGCAATATCTTGTAGCCATTATTGTAGCCATTTTGGATTTACTATTGTCTTGTTCTGAAGTCCTTTATTGCATTCATTGTTTTGTTTTTATTGGTTCTATTCTGTTGTTTTGTTTGATTTATGTTGGAGACACTACCCAGTGGCTCTGAGCAGGATTTAAATTTTACTAATTGGCTTTCTGTGTTTATCTGTGAGTCTGTCCTAGGCCTCGGCCCCTTGTCTGGCGATGGGAGCTGATTCATAGTTAATGAACCTCTATGAATCACTGATCCTGGCTGAGGCTTGTAGTAGCCAATGAGGCCAGAGATACCTCAAAGGGCAAGATAAGGCCACAGCTGAAGACACCTTGGCTCCTCCACTAATTAAGTAAATGGAGACAACAGTTAAAGGAAGTTCACTCCTATAGTCTCAATCCTACCAGGAATGTTATCTTGGAGATAAGATGGTCCTCCTAAATTGGCATAATTTACCACTTGGAGAAGTCCTTGAAGTGACTCCCGAGGTCTTGCTCATTTCCTGTGCTTTTCTCAGTTTTCTCACCTTTTGTCTTTGGTCCTAATAAAGTGGGCTAACCCAGAGAAGAATCGCAAGCTCAACTAAAGGGTTTTGATCCTCCTGGAGCCCTAAAATCATACTATTTGTCTCTTTTAATTTAACGTCTGCTGTATACTCATTTGGAAGATTGGGGATCTAGGTCAGGACCTGATAGATTTATACTATGTCTGGAGACAACAAGAGACATTCTGGTAACCACTGTTGATTTCCTATTGTTTTGAAGTCCTGTGTCACTTACACTAGTTTGTTTTGATTGGTTTCGTTCTGTTTTATTTTGCTTGGTTTCATTCTCTTTAAAAAAAAAAAAAAAAGAAACTGTTAGAAAATACTTGAGCAGCCAGGCGCGGTGGCTCACTCACGCCTGTAATTCTAGCACTCTGGAGGCTTAGGCAGGAGGATCCTTGTGAGTTCCGAGATCAGCCTGGGCTACAAAGTGAGCTCAAGGCCAGCCTGAACTGTATTGCGAGACTCTGTCTCAAAAAAAAAAAAAAAAAAAAACTTGAGCAAATGGTAAGAACCCTAAAACTAATATTATACTTGTCAGAACCGCCTAGGAAAACAAAATTATATAAATAAAGTAAACATACACATATCCTAGGAACTAGAAATACCTTCTTAAATACATATCCTATTAAAAAACATACAGTGGTACTTGCACAGATACTTTACTAGCAAAAGCGTTCACAATAGCAAAAACAAAAACTAACCTGGGGTTGGGGGAGCTGACAGTGTAATTCAGTGGTAGAGTATAAAGCCCTGGGTTTGATCGTCAGTACTACAAAAAAAAAAAGCTAACCTGGAAACCATCAAATACACTGATAATAAAATGGCTATGGTACACATATTTATATACAAGATAGTGATATCATGAAAATAAAGGCACTATAATATATATACAATATGAATTGCATAAATCTATATTCAAAGAAGACACAAAAGAAACACATTATGAATCATCTTATGTTTCAGATACACTGTAAAATCAATGAAATAACTATCATAAACTCCCCTGGAATGGTAGGGCACACTTGGAGGTTTGGGAACCTGGAAATGAATGTCAAGACCTAGCTATTGACTTTCACAGGTGTTTGCTTTGTAATTTTTATCCAAACGCATTTGTTTGTTCTAAAGATTTCTTCATAAATACATCATGTATCACAATATGAAACAAAATAGGGAAGGTGATACACCTCATTGCTACAGCATGTACCTACCTTGGTTTGTTCCTTAGAATCACAAAAAGAAAAAACAAAAACAAACAAGAAAATAATTCACACACACACACACACAATCTCTATGCCATTCTGCACTAAATCAGTACTTCACATATTAACATTCTACAATTCCAAGAGATACACTAAGTTTCAAAGAGTCATCCTTCAGTTTACAGAATGAATTCTAAGGTTTGGGTATTTATAATCCAAAAATAAAGTACAGAGAGGCTAAATATGGAACTGTGTCCAAATCATCATGATAAAGATCAGTACCAGTCTCAATAACAGATTTTATATTTAGATTAGAAGATGGAATTTTAATTATTTTTCATTATTAGACTTTAATATTTATTCCTAAATTAGATATAGGTCATTCCTTTTCAAGGATATTACATTTCATGATAAATTTTCATAAGTGCCCTTAAGCATTTTAATATATCCTATCATCATTACTCAGATGCCTAGCCTATATAGAAAGAGATTTTAAAGAAAGTACAGGCAGTATGTCAAGAGGCTTAAAACCATGTACTTGGGAGGAAAAAAAAAAGCCTCTAAGTTCATGCTCCTCATTCAAACATATGAGGGAAAAAGAGGAGTTTAGAACTAATATGTTATACACACACACCCATTTTATTAAGGGAAGATTCCTGTGAAATGTTAGCTATGAGCAGGTAATCATCAACATAATTATTATTTTAATTCTAGTATTAAAATATTTTACAGTGGTTTCGTGATCTGTATATAATTCAAAACACCTGTACATGCATTCTACTATTTTGTCTTCAATTATAAGGGAAAAACATTTTAAATATGTTTTATAACCCATTAAAACACAGGTTTCTGTCCACTGGCAGAATTGTCATGCAGGGATTCCACAACTCTTTGAATTTTGGCTGGCCCTGTATGGCCAGGTAAAAACCTTTATTTCCTGTGCAAGCCCTTTAGTGGTTCAGTTTCCAGCACTGTACCCACTACTCCCCAAAACACTTTTTATCTTCCAACCTCCTAAATGACACAGAGTCAAATGTCTAACTTTAGACCTTTAAGATACCTTTACCTTTACCTGTAAGATAAAGCATGTGTTACTAAGCACACACACAATACACATGTGTGTGTACTATGTGAACACTGTGTGTTTGTATCAGATAAGGAAATTGATTTTTCTCCATTCTCTAGCTCCTCCTTGTTACTGACTAAATTAGCAAAAAATGAAGGCTTCCATTTTTCATCCTGAGACAGAAACCTCCTGATAGAGCTGCCAGGCCAACTTCAGAGAGATCATTCCTGGATTGCCATCTCTGTGAGCTAAAAGTGCCTGGCATAGGCAACATAGTGAACAATAAGCACTGAAATTTTAGGAAACCAAAGCAAGGTTCCTCTAAACATTACATTAAAGAAACTACAAAAATTTTCTAAGTAGGTGAATGCCAACACAATGATGAGAAAAAAACTATAATGCAACTGACAAACTAAAGAAAGTCAGGTTTAAAGTTTATGTCTATAACACACATCATGTCCTTAAAATGTAAGTAGAGAACACCAGAAAAAAATGGCAAAAAAACATTGCATTAACACCAATTCTTGGTTGCAGTCACAGACATCAACTCTCTTTAACTAAAAGAGTGAATGAATTACTAGAAAATAAGGAAAAGCTACAAGGAAGAACAAATGCGGAAGACAAAAAAAGCAGTTCTGGAGGGGCTTGATAGCAGAGACAGCTGTGTAGTATTCTTTGAGTGCTGTTATGGGAAATAAATGGGCAGGTCCTAGACACAGACTGCACTGGACAATGATTAAAGTCTGCAGGGGAGTGTTCTGAGGAGGTGTAAGGAAGGAAAAGAGGAAGAGAGGTTTGGGCAGAGGGAGAAGCAGATTGACAAAGAGGATGAAGCTGAAGCTTCAGTTGCTCCTATAACAAGATGCTCTTTGCTGAGCTAACCCTTAGAGTTGTGCAACACAGAGAGAAGGTCCTTTACATTTACCTTTAACCAGTGACTAGGTCATTTGTTCACAATCTGGAGGGGGCAGCAAGGTCTTCTAATACTGTTCTTCTGAAACTGCACACAGGGTTAATTCTCCACTCCACCAAAAAGAAAACAAAACCAAAAGCCATTTGTTATGTTCTTACCAAAACAAGAATAGAAACTGACACCCAGTATATAGGAAATGACTACTGTAGACATCAATGGGTAATTCAGAAAACATATATTTAAAGTGGGAGCTTGCTTTGTTGCCCAGGTTGCCCTCAAACTCCTGGGCTCAGGTGGTCTTTTTACCTCAGCCTTCTAAGTAGCTGGGACTTAGAAGGTGTATACCACTGAGCCAAGCTAATCAATTTTTTAAAGTACAGCTTTATCTCTAGAAGTCAAAAATCTGAAAATGAAACCATCTTTTGCTAAGGAGATTGACAAAGACTAAGGAGGATCATACTCAGAATTTGTAAGAGAATACAGGCACTCAGATACAATGCCAGTAAAATAAACCACTACAACTTTTCTGAAAGTCCATTTCATAATGTATGCCAAGTTTTAAAATACATATACCCTGCAATTTTACTTCTAGAAATTTGTCCTAAGAAACAGTCGATTATGAAGATAGAATATCTGAGTGTGGTGAGGTATGACTTTAGTCTTAGCAGGCAGGAGGCTTAAGTAGAAAGAGCCTGCAGCTTGGGACCACTCTGGGCTACACAGTGAGATCCTATCACAATAAGCAAAACTCAGAAGGGAGGGAGGGAAAACAAAAATATTCAGTGATATTATTTATAAAGCAGGAAGTATGGTAGCACATGCCAAGAATCCCAGCACTCAAGAGACTGAGGCAAGAGGATTGTCACAGGTTTAAGACCAGCCTACATTATATAGTGAGTTCAAGGCCAATTTGAACTACATACTGAGATACTCTGTCAAGAAAAAAACAAATGAAAAAAGAAAAGAAACAGACGATAGATTGAGTAAATTAGGTAAATCTAAATTAGGTGCAGTATCAGGAAAGCATTAAAAATCATGCAGTAGGGGGCTGTACTTCAGAGGCAAGGCACTAACCTAGCATGCTAAAGATTTTGACTTTGATCTTAAGCAACACACAGAGAGAGAGAGAGAGAGAGAGAGAGAGAGAGAGAGAGAGATCATTAAAGTTGCAAGGCCCTCAGTTATACATATGGAAAGATAGTCATGTTATTAGTTTTAAAACTCACAAAAATAAAGTTATTTTGTAATACCAAAACCAAAAGGTAAATATTATTTTGAGGTGACAGCACTGAACTACAGCCTTCTTTTTTCTATTTAGAAAAACATAAATAATGTCTGTTTGACCTCCTATAAACATAAAATTCTTAACAAGCTGCCGTGGTTACTTTTCTCTCATTGCTAAGACAAAATACTTGCTGCCCAAAATTAGGGAAAGAAAAGTTTACTTAGCTCAGTTTGTAGAGGTTTCAGCTGGTTCCAAGGGAGAGTAGCTAATGGCAGAGGAGCAACCACTTAAGGCAGTGGAAGACAGCAAAAGCAACAAGACCAAAAAGGGAAGAGCACTGAGAGAAGATTCTTTCTGTTCCTTATGTTGTGTCTAGGTTACTTACCCTAGGGTGGGTGTAACACTCACATCCATAATCCCAGCGCTGTACCATGAATCAGTCACAAACTCTAGAAGCCTACTCCTATGACTGCATGAGGCTTTGGGGGACATTTAGATAGGAACTGTAACACATGTATTCTACAATATATGGGTGTTATGCTCTGTCATTAACTTTGTCTACATTTTGTTCATGTCCTGAGATTTTGTGAGAAACTGAGATTTAAGAGACTAATCTGGCATAAAATATTTCAAGGCAGTCCAACATTCGGGCTATAGTATGGAACTATAAGGGGCTTTTAGCAAACCTTATACTGAAAATCAAGAGCAAAACCCCCATTAAATGAAAGTTTTCAGTTTTGCCAGAAAAAAAAAAGGCACTTACAAAGATGGAGTAAGGAAGAGTTTGGTTGCTGAAAAGATTAGCATTAAAAAGAGGTTGAGAACTTTGAATCAGAATAGGAAAAATAGCTTAAGGGTATGTCAGATACCACCGAGGCCCCACCCTTTGCAGGCTCAGAATGCTGAAGTGAAAGACTGTTTTGAGAAGAGAGCCTCAGGGCACTGTGTGCAGGAACACCAGCCTAGAGAATTTGTTCCCTGGGAATCCATTCACAGTGATGAAATCATTCAGAGACCTCTGCAGCCATGATATGAGCCCCTGGCTACTACTCAGGCTGGCAACAGACCTCAACATTATCCAGGTAATACTCACTTTATAGGCATATGGAATGGAAGAGTTATGGGATCATGGAGGTTTAAATTCAGATTTCAGAAGATCTGGGAGCCTATGCAGTGTGCCCCTGTGAGGATAGTATGTGAAGCTATGAGAGTAAAGCCCAAAGTGCAGTGGAGACCCCAGAAAGCTGAAGAAGACAGAAACATGGAATGATTGAGGAAACCTACAAGGAGTGAGCAAAGGCAGCCTAAGAGAAAAGCCACAAGAGCTATAAGTACAACTAATATCACTGAAACAAGATCACTCAAGCTCTTTGGAGTTCACATCTTGCTACAGGTTGTCCTGTGTGCTGGCATGGAACTACAGGATTTAATGTTTGCCCTCTTGAATTTTGGCCTTGCTTTGGCCTCATGGATCTGTGTCAGCAGTGTTTTGTTTTGCTTTTTTAATATTTATAGGGATTCAAAGCTAAGAGTTTGCCTTCTCAGATGAGACTTTTTAGCACTCTTGAGAGTGTTAAAACTTTGGCAACTCTTAGAGATGCACTACATGCAATTTGCATAGAAAAATGTGCACAAGTCTTTTGGGTGCTGGAATATTATAGTTTATGTCTAAATGCCCAAATGGGATCACAGGTGACGCATCTGAATAGTGACTGGATTCTGGGACATTATAGCTGACTTGCTGTTAGGAGTAAGGCCTAGTTAGAAAAGGCAAGTCACTATGGCATGACTTAGGTGGCTATATTTCCCTCCCCCTTCTCGTGACTCTATTTCCTGTCCACCATGCTGTATGAAATGCTCTTCTGCCATGCCCCTGTGCCATGTTGTCTTGCCTTGAAGCCAGCCAACTATGAACAAAGAGGCCAAAAATGGATTTAAGATAAATAAGAATCATCTTCAGTTGAGAATGTTGTTCTGTCTCTTAGGTAAGTGGAAATAATTTACTGATACTAATAACTGCTTAAAAATATGCAAGAGAAAAAATGCTTACATATTACTCAAAACTGATTAAATATCTGTCAAAATCAAGCAAAAAGCCAAAAAAAAATTTTTTAAATAAAAACTAACCAGGACACACACAATAAAAATACAACTTAAAAGGTTAGCACTGTTTCTTTCCTGAATATTAGAAGACTTAAATATTCACAATGTGTACAAATAGTAGGTTTCACCATATGTCAGGCACTATTCTAAGAACCTTATAGATAATAATTCATGCAATTTTTTTTTTGGTACCAGCAATTGAACTTATGACCTTGCACTTGCCAGGGGAATTCATGCAATTCTTATAACTCTACAAAGCAGCTACCATTTTTATCTTCTATTTTATGGATAAGGATGTGAAGCACAGAATTCACAATAGCCCAAAGTCACATAACTAGTAATCAAGCTGAGACTCAAGTTTGGGCAGTCTGATGCTGGAGCGCACTAACTTATTATGTAAAAGTACTTCATATTTTAATGTTTGACACCAATTTTGAACTTTGAAAGCTGCAAATGTTCAAAGTCTGTAAATATAGAAATATACTAGTACAACATGAAAATAACTTTCCAAACAAATATTTTAAATTGGAAGGCATTTCCTTGATTAGCTGTATACATGTGTAGGTAGAAGTTGAGAATGTGAAAAGAATAACTATGGTTACTTTAAATGCATTTGTCATGAACCAACTTACAATTTGGTCAAGGAAAACAAACTGAAATAGAAAAAAAAAAGGGTTATTTCAAAGGTGTAATTTACAAACATAAATTTAAATACTGCATAGAGAAAAGGCACAATAAGGTTTTGATTCACGTTTAATACTATGACTTTAAAATCTTTGTAATAGCTTTAATTAAAAAAGCACATAATTGGGACTTATGTAAGAAAACAAAATTATGACATTTATAGTCCAGGGTAATATTTTTCTTTTTTCCACAATGGGATAATGACACTATCTCTCAAGGGAAATACTGACTTAGTATGTGTGCTGAATGCCAGCTAATAAAATGTAAAGCCACAACTAGGCAGAATGTCAGCACAGTATGTGTAACTAAAACTGTTATACCAACAACAGTGAAAAGCAATCCACAACAAAAACTGTTGATTTTAAAGGTTCTACATATATTTGTATTTCACATTTTCTTATCCTGTAGCTACAAGAAGTTGTAACTCTACTAAAACCTGTTTTCTTTTGGCTATTTCAGAATTCAAGAAATGAGGTGTTTGAGATAACAAAAGTCCTGTGTAGTCGTTAAAATTTGAATACAGTCAATACATAGTACCAAGTTCATATACATGTATATATATATCTTTTTTTCCCCCTCAAAGGTTGGCCTTTTGGCAAAGGGAAAAATGAAGAAAGTAAGTGGGGTCCTGCATCTGGAAACTGACAATGAATCTGTTGTTTTCATGGCTGGTGTCTACATTGCCACCCAGTAAATCTGACAACCAGATAACTGTTAACAGTTAACTGAGGGAGAACTCCTGATAGTGTTTGTACAAGTTTCACATGTATAGTTTATTTTTCCCAGAACTTTTATATCTACTTCCCTCACTGCTCTACCATTTTGTTAGCTGACACATGCTGCTAAATTCAAAATATATTCAATGAATATCTTTCTCAGCCTCTTGGCCCAATTTAACATAGCCTATTTCCCAATGCCTTCATGTACTCTCTTTCCTTTCAAATGACCTTTATAGAACTTTAAGCATTAATTAGAATTAATTTTTTTACTGAATCAAGTTTTTCATCTGTAAAATGTGGTAATTCTTGGATTTTCCTCATTGTGTTGTTATGAGAATCAAGATTATGAAACAGTTTGGCTTAGCCCACTAACTAGGATATAGTCTATAGAAATGTTAGCTATACAGGGTGATCAAAAGATACAACATATATCTACATTTTTACAGTAAAAGCACATTCACACTAATCCACCTCAAAATACTTCCCCTTGCTTCAATACATTTATCTTACTTTTCTTACCACTTCCTGAAGCAGTTCTGGAAGTTCTCTCTCATGAGTGTGTTTATGAGCTGTGATCAAAACTACAGTGATGCTAAGTGCCATCCAATGAAAGTTAGGCTCCCAAAAACATTAGCATATTCTCGCCCAACAGATCTGACATTGTATAACCTATGCCTCTTCTCCAAAGTCAAAATAACCATGGAAGGGTAAAGGTTTTGAATCAATTCAGAACACTGAGGCAGCCACAACAGGGCAACTAAAACCACTCATGAAAGAAAACTTCAGAAAGTGTAAAAAAAGTGCTATAGGTGTGTTTGAAGCAAGGGGGAATATTTTGAGGGGAATGGCAATGTGTCTTTTACTTTACTTTTAAAAAGATAAACATTCATTGTATTTTTCAATCATACCTCATACCACGATCACTGCTGTATCACATAACTAGTGAACTTGAGTTCTGCCTTCCCGTGCTTACTATTTCTTCTCCATCTTTCTTGTAACTGAAGAGTTTAATAAATGTGAATGTGACTAGATGCAACCACGTCTTCCTAGAAACTTATTAATGGAATTATATGACTTTTAAAATAAAGACAGACTCATCATTTCTTATTACTCTTGCTCTTTAATTCTATGCTTTAACCAAACTGACTTTAAGCTCCTTAAATACACTGTGTTCACTCCATGAGGGCTTTGTCCACAGTATTTTCTTTGTTTGAAACCTCCTGCATGTTAAGTTTAGTCCTAAGTGTGCTTCCGAATTCTTCTGAAAAGTTACTGTTTTTCTAAGTCGGGTCTTCTTTATCTTGTATTCTCATTGGATCATATTGTTTAGAACTTCCCAGTTTGTAATTATGAGTGACTTTTTGTGATTACTACACATTTGTGTGTTTCCTCCAAAAAGCACCTCAAATTGAGTTCCTATTACTATTATTCCCACCCAAATGCACTCTTTTCATCTTCTCCATTTCAGAAAATAGTAACTCTATTTGTCCAGTTCCTAAAGCCAAAACCCTTGGATTCTTTCACACTCCATACCCACCAGTAAATTCCAGAACTTAACCACTCCATACCTACCAGTAAATCTCCAGAACTTAACCACTAATCTCTTCCTCCTTTGTTACCCCACTATGGTCAAACCCAACTATCACTTTTTGGACTGCTGCAATAGCTTCCAGCATTATATTGTTTCTTTCTTTGCCTACCTCAACTTACTCTCTTGATTATGTACAATATGCAGTTAAATGTATCCTTTAAATACAAACATGTATTATTTGCTGATACATATTAAAAATATACAGCTAGGTGATTTTGTCTTGGGACTAATATAATGTGCTCAGACAAACCAGGGTGGTATAGCCTACTGCACACCTAGTCTACATGACACTGTCTATTGCTCCTAGTCCACAAATTTGCACAGCATGGTACAATAATGAATGTGGTAGACAAGTATAAAACAATTGTTTCTATGGATCCAAACAGAAAAAATACAGTAAAAGAACTAAAAGACAGGATTCTTTCAACTTTATTAAGATCCTATGGGACCACCTTTCTGAAATACTATATGGCACACAATCTTGTCAGATGTCATTTTTCTACCAAAACCTCAACCACTTGCTGTCTCTTATGGACTAGACTGGATCACTCCAACATTCCTATATTCATGTCCTACAGCCCTCCATGACTACTCTGGAGATAAATGTTTTAAGAGTGATCCTAAGGTCAAATGGGGGCATATGAATGAAGCCTTGATCCAACAGAACTGAGGACTTTATGAGAAAAGAAAGAAGAACCACAGCTCACTTGAATATGCAAGGAATCACTGCAAAGGTATCTGCCTACAAGCCACAAAGTCTTCACCTGAACCAAATCATGCTAGCACCTTGATCTAGGACTGTTCAGCCCTCAGAACTGTGAAAAAACAAATATCTATTGTTTTAGGCACCCAGCCTATGGTAATTTGTAATGAAACCTTGGGCTGACAAATAATTCCACTCCCAGAATGAAAGGCAAAGTACTGAGGCGCAATAGTCAACGAAGTCACACATATTCTGTTGTATCATATCTCACATTCCCAAGCTCTTTGACCTAATTGCGTTTGACTTTCCCATTCCTTAAGCAGTTCCAGTCAAACTGGCCTTCATACAATTCTATGGATGTCCGGCATCTTTGGTCTTTTGTTTTTTCTCTGCTTCAAATGCTCCTTTCCCAAATATTTGCATCATTTACTTCCTCATTCTACACGTTGCAAATGATGGTCATCCCAATAATGCCATCCTATGGAAATTTTTATCATCCCAATCTCACAAGTGTGCCATTCCATTACCATTAGCGCTTTCTACCTGCATATTAGCTATATTTATCTATTTACTTTATCTATTCTTTCACTGAAATGAGCTTCCTCAAAGGATTGCCTCTTTTGCTTACAGTTATATCCTCAGTGCATACATAGCTCATAGCAGGTGCTCAGCATTAGTTCAGTTAATAGTGAATTCCAACAGCCAAGAATTAGCTTTGGACTGGAAAGGTACCACACAGACCAACTACTAGGGTGTGATTCCCTAGGAGAAAATTACACTGTATCAAAGGATCACCTGACTCTTCTGGTTCTTTTGATTTTCTGTTAATAGGACATCTTAAGGGGGGCTTTAGAAAGCCTAATACGTAAACAGGAACTGTTCCTATCTTCATCTTTAATAAAAAGAGACGATAAGTTGTTGAGGTCAAATAAGCTCATGGCTATGACAGTTTCTTCTGATTTTTGAAAAGCTGCCCTGGTTGTTTTTATTCACAATATTTTCAATTTTGCATACGCTCCCGGTGTCCAACAAAAGTAAAAAGCAAGTAATCAGAGGAAGTCATTTAATGTCAAGCACTGTTTCTACTTTGGGCCTTGGTTAGAATGTAAAAGTGGGATCTGGCGTTCATGAGGTGGAAAACAACATTTCTTTACGTTTTACATCAGAGAAAACAAGCCTAAAGAGCTAAGTTAAGACTCAGGAATTCTTTCCCACGCAAACGAAGCAGAGACTTCCCGGTACAGCACTTACCGGGAAGCTCCTGCGCTCGCAGTGTCTGGGGCACTAAGGCAAAGCCATCTTCCAGGACCTCGCGCCGCGCTCCCTCCACACCGCACCATTTGAATGAAGGCGGCGCGGCGCGGCCACGCCCACCGCGCAGGCCCGGGGTTCCCCCGTCCCCTCCAACCCGGACCGGCGAGCGCGGAGGAAAGTCCTCCCCGGGACCTGGCCGCGAGGGGTGGCGGAGGAGGCCCGGCCCAGGGCGCACCCCGCCGCGCCTCCGGAAGCGCCCGCGGGCCCACGGGAAAGCGCCCAGCATCGCCCGCGGGAGCCGCCGGCCGGTACCACGCGCCCGAAGCGAAGCCGCGCAGTCGCCCTGAGCATCTCGCGAGATCTCCCGGCCCAACCCAAGAACTGCGAGTTCGGAATTAAAAAAAAAAAAAAGAAAAGAAAAGAAAAGAAAGAAAAGAAAAGAAAGAAGAAAGTGCCCAGAAACCCCAAACCGCCGCGGCGCCGGCGCAGCCGCGGGAGCATCCGCGGTCTGTCTGTACCGGGCCGCGCCCCACGCCCTGTGCGTCCGCCTCCTGCTGCGCCGCCGGGTGCGAGACGGGTTGCGGCCCGGGTTCGCCGGTCGCTCGTCGCCGAGGCGGAAGCTGCACCGCAGCGCGGAGGGCGCCTCTGAAGTAGCGACGGCGGCGGCAGCGGCTGGAAATCGAGGAGCGGAGACAGGGAGCGCGCGCCGCCCCGGGCCGCTGGGCGGGCGGGCAGGGGGCGGAGGCCCGGTCGGCCCCGCCTCCCGCGTGCTGCGGCCCCGCCGAGCCTTTAAACCGCCGGCCCGCCCGCCCCGCGGCACTCGCCCGCGCTCTGCAGCAAGGCTCTCGGGCCTCACCTGGCTGTGCCTCCCCAGCCAGCCCCGGCGGCCCGCGACGCCCGTGAGACTCCGCAGCCCGCCGATCGTCGCGCGGCGATGGAGCCGGGGCCCACGGCGCCCTCCTCCGGCGGCCCGAGGCTGGCCGCAGTGGACCTGCCCGGCGCTGCGGTGCCCTCGGGGCCGGAGGATGCTGCGGCTGTTAGCCGCGATGGTGCCGCCGCTGCCGGGGACGGGCTGGGCAGACCCCTAGGGCCCACCCCGAGCCAGAGCCGCTTCCAGGTGGACCTGGTCTCCGAGAACGCCGGGCGGGCCGCGGCGGCGGCGGCGGGCGCGGGATTAGGCGCAGCCGCGGAGGCGGCGGGGAAGGAGACCCCCACGGACGGGAAGGCCAGCGGCGAGAGCGGCTCGGCCAAGGCTAGCGAGGAAGCCAAGGGCCGCTTCCGCGTGAACTTCGTGGACCCGGCGGCGTCTTCCTTGGCGGACGACAGTCTGTCGGACGCGGCAGGCGTCGGAGGCGACGGGCCCAACGTGAGCTTCCAGAACGGCGGGGACACTGTGCTGAGCGAGGGCAGCAGCCTGCACTCGGGCGGCGGTGGCAGCGGACACCCCCAGCACTACTACTATGACACCCACACAAACACCTACTACCTGCGGACTTTCGGCCACAACACCATGGACGCCGTGCCCAGGATCGACCACTACCGGCACACGGCTGCGCAGCTGGGCGAGAAGCTGCTCCGGCCCAGCCTGGCGGAGCTCCACGATGAGCTGGAAAAGGTGAGGTTCCCCCTCCACACACACACACACACACCACTCGGTGCACGCCGACCGCAGGATGTGGCCGCAGACTCCTGGCTGAGGTGGCAGAAGTGGACGCTCAGAGTCGCTGGCATCTCTGCATTCAGCTGTCAAGGGTGGAATTGCAGTGGAATGTAACTTAATCTCTTGAAGTTTACAGGGGGTTGGGCTGGTTACATGATACCGAAGAGGCTGCGTTTAATAGAAGTCTTCATCTAGTTATGTATCGTGTGTACCATTTCTCGCCTAAGCTTGACAATTATATCTGAGTTACTGCGTTTGTTTGTGGCTCTAGAGAAGGGATTGAGCTGGAGATGAGGACCTCTCTCGGGAGAGTGCGAATAGTGCTTACCATCTGTGTCCTTTTTAGATTGTGCTGTGCAGTTTATGTACCCCCTTAGGGATCTCATGAAGGTGAAAACACTCTTAATAGGGTGTCTTTGTATCTATGAATTATTAAAGCTCCACTTTTTGCAATCTTGAATATGCAACGATTGTTGAAATCTTAAATCTTAGGAGTTGCTGTCCCTGATAATGACCTTAATATATTTTTTGTAATGTAAATCTTTTGAGACAGGACTACGTCAAGCAGGGAAATTGGTTTCTCTATGGAGAAAGTTCCGAAAGACCCTCTGAGGTCTTTGTACATGCTGTTATAGTTTGTGAAACATTGCCATAGAGACTTTTTTTTTTTTTTTTTTGGTACCGAGGATCGAACTCATGGTGTCGCGCTTGTCAGGCAGGCGTTTATGCCGCTGAGCTAAATCCCTGGCCCTAGACTCATACTGACTTTAGTAGTTCCGATTTTTCATGACCATAAAAGACATTTCTTCAAAGTTCATAGTCATTTTTATATAAAATTGATGCTTTTGATATATATTGAATTGTTTTTGAATTGGGATTACTTGAAGTCTGCCTTTACCAGTGTGTAATTGACCCCTTTAATGGTATGTAGAATTTGGTACCCACAGTTTGAAATGATCACTGTGAAAAAGTTTAGTAAAGACGTGATACTCTTTGATATGAGTATTTAATCTCAGATTGTCATTTCATGCAAGACCATACTTGTCCCAATGTTTGATAAAGTAATGCTCACAGTTTGAAATAATTACATAGGTTCCAACCCTTACAGTTTATCGATTGTTTAAAAGCCTGACATCATTTAGCTTTAGATAATACTACTCCTGTTGTTTCATTGTGGTATTTTGTCATATCAGAAGCAAAACAATTTATAAAACAGTTCTTTTATTCATTCTTCTGTAGGGTCTTTCAAAACTGCCTCCCCATCTTTCAAAACTTCAAGTCTTTCTGGATTAAAGTAAATATGGAATTAGTGATTTTCCCTTTTTTGACTATTGTTACTATTAAAAATATTATAAAAAGATTCTCCAGGTTTACTTCACCAAATCCAAGTAATTTAGCAGTAAAGCAATTTGTATTCACCTGTAAATTTTAAAAAGCCTTTAAGTTGAAGAATAGGTACATGATTCCTAGCAAAGTTTTTGTTATTTTAAATTGTGTCTTGGACAAAACACTAAGAGTTTAGGTTTACTTTATGTGTATTTGTGTTTTTGGTATTTTTTGTTAAATTGAGAACACCTAAAAAACTGAAAAGAGTCTCCAGCTTTCAGGGTTAATTGGGAAGCTTAGGGGGAAAGTGCAGTATAAGTAAAAGATCAGTACTTGGAGAACAGTGGCTAGTGTAGTTGTTATCTTGTTCTTGTATTGCCCCTTCAGAAATTACTAAGTTGGACTCCAGGATTTAAATGTTAGAATCTCTTAATTCCTATAATTTTAGATGAACATAGCATATAAAATATTAAATTCAGAGTTTTGTTTGTGCAACAGGTAGAGTGTTGAATTTTTATCCCACATACTAGGTAGACTATCCACTATTAAGCTGCTTCCTCAACCTCTGTTCAGTATTTTTTATGGCCACTAGAAAAGTTGATTGGGTTATCTAAAAACCCCATATTAAAGGTAATTTTACTTAAATGGATTAAGGAAGTAATTGTGGTGTTAAATAGGGCAGGTATTACTATACCTCTGTTGAAGGAGGGTTGGGCAAGGGAAGGATGATAACATGAATTGGTGGGATCCCTGAAAGTAGTTCTTTACCCTGTCTAGGTTGATTCTTTCCCTGAAATCAATCTCTACTGTTTCTAGCCTTTGGTGACTTATCATTTATGATAATTATATTTAGAATTTGTATAACATTTAATTTGATCATGTACTTTATTTTGGTCACTAAGTGCTTTAGTATCCACTGTGGGTCTACTTCTGAACTAGAAACTATGGAAAAACAAAAAAAGCAGAAGATAAGCACTCAAAGAACTTGTGAGGTAAAAGAACTATATTGTCTTCCACTTTTAATTTATTGCTTTTAAAAGTATTTTGCCCAAATGTTGAGCCAGAGGGTGGGGGCGGCACTAAATATCCTTGTTTTGTCTTGCTGTATTATCAGCTCTTCTAGGATCGACTCAGGAGTTCTCCACTTACCAAATAAATATTTATTGGAGAGAAAGTGTCTTACACATTGACCACATGGCCTTGATGCTGTGGGATGATGATGATTGCAGTATCTTAGTTAATTTTCTTGTTGCTGAAACGAAGTACCAGACACCCAAAGTTAAAGAAGGAAAGGTTTTCATTCCAGTTTGTAGAAGTTTCAGTTTATAGTCAGCTGGCTCCAAGGCAGAGCAACGTGTCAGAGGGGCATCAGAGAAGAGAAACAGTTTATGGCATGGCAGGCAAAAGGAAGCAAGCAGCAGCAACAGGCCTGTCTTTTTCCTGTCTTTTTATGTTCCATCCAGGCTGTAAGCTATTGATTGGTTTCACCCATACCCAGAGTGGACTTTCATTATCCACACCCTTAATCCCAGTATCTCTCCCTTAATCCACATTCATACACCCTAATCCAGCCACCTTCAGAACTCACCTATGAACACATGTGGCTTTGGGGGGACATCTAGATACAAACCATAACATCAGTGATTAGTAAAACAAGTACTTTCTCTGCCTACACAGACACTAACCAAGTTGGACAGATCACATAGTTACATATGTTCTTCAGAAAAGTTTTCTAGCGAGGATATAGAACCTAATTTTAATTGGGTTTTGGAAAAGAGGTTATGTTGATGCCAAGACCTAAAGAATAAACTCATAGAGTAAAATAACATTCTGGGTCAAAGAAACAATTTATATAAAGTAGTGAGGTGGAAAAGAATGGTATATGTAACAGAAAGAGACCAATTTGTTTTGTAGGGAAAAGCTATGGAAGAATTGTGTGTGGGGGAACAACATGATCAATTTCGTAAAATCTCTGTTTTGATGAAGGATGGATTGGCAGGGACAAGATTGGAAGCAAGAAAACTGAAAAAGCTTTCATAGTATAGTCTGAGTTAGAGATAATAAGGATTGGTGGCAGAATGGATTGGGTGTGGCTAAATTGGCTGTGGGAATGAGAGAGAAGCTGAGTCTTAAGTTTTGGGCTTGACCAAATTAATACATGGTAGTGCTGTTGCCCAATGCAGGAAAAATTGGAAGAGGAATAAATGGATTTAGGTGATGGTAAGAAAAAATTTTGCGTAGTCTATGAATAAAGTCATTGGAAATTTGGAAAGGGGAGAGCTAATTATGTGTGCCTGTGGTAGTTTAAAGTTATGGGCAAAATTAGAGTCAGTACGTAAAAGAGCAGTAAAACTGGGTAGATTTGAACCAAAAGAACAGCTATAGGATTGCTAAAGATGAAGCTGCCAGGCTGGTGAAAAATAGCCTGGAGAAAAGAAAAAAAAAAAAAAAACCTGGAGAGCAGTGTTGAGGAAGCTGAGAGAGAAGAGCTTTAAAGAAAGCAAGAACTTGAAGCTGATGCTGGGGATTTATTTTTTAAAATCTCTCAAGTTTATTTCCATGCTAATAATAGGTGATTAATCAAGATTTGTTTACTGAATGTTACCAGGGTGGGAAGAGCCCATCACTTAACAAGGACTTTAAAATACTAAACAGTCAACAGTGTTTCCTTTAACACTGAGCAGCTGCTTTGGGTAGTGTTGATTCCTGGATAAGAAATTCCACTCCTTACCAAGCAGAATATAGTTCAAGTCCTTGAAGGTCACTTTAGAGAAAGGAGAATGGTCACACCTTTTGTGGAGGTGTCTGGTAGTAGTTGCAGGATTGAGTAAATGTGGGATCCTAACGAGAATATTTGCATGTGGCAAAGTTAAATTTGTCTCATTTCACAGTTTTGCAAGGGGCTGCTGCATTTTCACTGAATTCATACTGCAGGGCCGCTGAAGTCTGACTTACTCAAAGTGCAGTCCCTAAGTACCCAACAGCTGACCAAGATAAATTTGGGGATAGAATGTGCTAACCTGCTAATCATAGCTGATGTCTTTCTAGTGTGCCTTTATATTCATAGTCACATTATAGTTCTGTGAGACTGAAACATAAAGGACCAAAATTGAGTTTCTTGTTTGTTGAGATTTTACCAGTATGTTTCATGTACATGTTTGGTAATTCTATAGTGTTAATCAGGTTTCCATAATGAAAAATGTGAATTACAGTTAATCAAATTCTTACTGCACACCAGCAACAGCACTGTTTTAATTGTGGTACTGTAGCACCCAACAAAATAAAGTCATACAGCTTTCTAGTTGTAGGTGACAATAGGTAGGTCAGATGTAGTTCTGTGAAGAAATAGTCAGGAAGAGGTGACTGGATGAAGGTGGCCGTGCTCTTTCAGAGTTGTGAAGGATGGATTGGCAGGGACAAGATTGGAAGCAAGAAAACTGAAAAAGCTTTCATAGTATAGTCTGAGTTAGAGATAATAAGGATTGGTGGCAGAATGGTTGGGTGTGGCTAAATTGGCTGTGGGAATGAGAGAGAAGCTGAGTCTTAGGTTTTGGTCTTGACCAAACTAATACATGGTAGTGCTGTTGCCCAATGCAGGAAAAATTGGAAGAGGAATAAATGGATTTAGGTGATGGTAAGAAAAAATTTTGCATAGTCTATGAATAAAGTCATTGGATAAAGTCTATGAATAAAGTCATTAGCCCTCTCTAATATGGCAGCAGGCTCTAGAAGGGAGTGAAGAAGGCTCACCTGTGATGTTTCACTGTGCCAGTCACACCAGATGCTGAGACACGGCAGACCCCAAGACTCTGAGATGGGAATGTGCTTGCTGCAGTTGAGAGGCAGGTGATCAAGACCAAAGTGACAAAGAGTGGCAGGAAAGGAGACCAGAGACTAGTGAGACCCCCGTAGTGGAGAGCCTCATCATAGACTATACTGCAGAATGGGACTTCACTCAGGGTGACCTTAGGGAATATTGGAGGGGTTTGAACATAGGGGTTGATACGATCCGACTTGGGGTTTAAAAAACCAGGTGATTCCCATGTGAGGAAAACACTGTAAGGAGGCAAAGGTAGAAGCCAGGAAATCAATTAGAAGGAGTGCTTCACTTAAACTGAGGGTGATTTTTACTTTCACTAAGTTGCTGTGGTTGCTAAGAGTGTTTTCAAAGTTTGAATTCTGAAAACTTGGATTTTGGACAAGGCATGTGTGTGGAAGGAGTATGGTCATGTTTTTGCCTTGTTTGGAATGGAGTTGACATTTATGGAGATAGGGAAGACTTAAAGAACAGATCTGAAATATGGGCTCAATTGGTTTGTGTTCCACAAATTAGTCCTACACTGGAACAAGCACTTCAAAGATTGCAGCTACTACGGTTTTCTTTTTTTTTTTTTTTTTTTACCAGTACCGGGGATCAAACTCCACGACCGCCTGCTTGCAAGGCAGGCACTTACGTGGCTGAGCTAAATCCCCAGCCCCTACTATGGTTTTCTTAAATTCTGTTAACAAAAGTTTCTGTGGAATAAGAATGTACAGTTTTGTTTTTCACCATGTAAAGCAATGAATACTGGTAATTTTTTTTTTAAATACGGAGCCATGGGTTGATTCCATAAAATGAAACAGTCAGATTGAAGAATATAACATGAACCACATATATAACGTAACACTTTCTAGTGACCACATTTTAGAAAGAGCCCAGAAGTGTAGCTCAGTAGTAGGGTGCTTACTTAGCACATCTGCTCCTCGGACTTTTATTCCCAGGTGAAACTGACTTAAATAAAGCTTTTTGTTTGACACTGGATCTGAAACATTTGTTGCAGATGAATGTTCTAATACTATAGGAGTCATGTGCAACTATTATATTTAAATTCAAATTAAGACAGGGTCTTGCTGAGTCACTAAATTGCCAAACTGGGCTCAAACTTGAAATCCTTCCTCCACCTCCCAGAAAGTGCTGTCACACACAGCTTGAATCACTGTTTTAGGTGCTTACTATCCACATGAGGCTAGTGAATGCCACACTGGACAGTGGAAACAGAATGTTTCCATCACCATGAATCTATTAGATGGTGATATCTATGAAATTGATCCTTCGTTAATTCTTTTCTTTCACATTAGTCACAGTCAGTTTAAAAACTTTAGGTGGTCAAGTTTTCTTTTAATTTTGCTTATACTCCTTCAAATAAAGATATTTGGAACTATCATGTTCTCAGTGAAGTGTTTGAATCAATGGAATTTATCTCTTTACAAGAACAGATTTATGTCTAATTTGTGTCTTATAGATATTTCAGTTTTCCAAAACACTTGGAAATATGAATTTTGACTTTATATATTTGGAATACATGGGTTTCAAGAAGATAAAAATCTTTGAGTCTCAATCTCCCTTTACAAGGGTGTTTTGCTTAAAGGCACACACCCTAGATAAGATGTGGAGAACAGGGTCTTTTTGAAACTAGATCTCTGTCTCCATATCCTTTTCAATTGGACCAGTAATTCCAGCATTGCTAAAACAATCCCTTTGAGATATTTAGACGCTTTCCTGGTTATTCTTAGCCAGATTTGAGAACTGATGGCTTAGACTGTGTTGAGAGTCTTAAACTTTGATTGTCCCTATGACAGTAGTACAGAATTGGTTTCTTTGTGCTGCATATCAACTTTCAGGTGTTCTAGTGTAGACAAGCAATAACTGTCAAAGTTGGACTGTGACTCTTAGATAACTGTGTACCAAATCAAGTTGCTAATTATTAAGCATCTGCCACCATCACAAGCTCCCTGCAGTGCGGGCACAGTGATCTTGCAAACCAGGCAGGTTACAGACAGGCAAGCTCAAAGCTTAGTAGCAACTTGCTCAAGTCTTGCAGCAATAAGTGGTTGATAACGGATAGTATTAGGAAAGATAAGATTAAGAAAAAACATATTTGTCACTCATTAAGTTTCCTGGTAAAGTCCTTTTAAAGTCAGGCCTATAAGTAATAACTGATTCATTTGACTCCTAATGAATTCATCTTTCATAGAACCAATGGTTTCAGGCATAAAGTTAGACTTTATTTTAGAAATTAAGCCTTATGATAAAACTAAATTTCCTAGGAAGGATTTTTCTTTGGAAATTAAA
This sequence comes from Hydrochoerus hydrochaeris, assembly GCA_004027455.1. Lineage (NCBI taxonomy): Eukaryota > Metazoa > Chordata > Mammalia > Rodentia > Hydrochaeridae > Hydrochoerus > Hydrochoerus hydrochaeris. The sequence goes on along the minus strand of PVLA01000395.1, from coordinate 361,770 downwards.
ATGTTTATTTGCTTTTCATTTTTTTTTAAATCATCACCTTAAATCTCACAATTTTAGTTTAAAATAAAAATGTCAAAAAATTGGGTGTTTAAAACCTTTGCAAAGATGTGCAAAGATTGCAGGATTTAAAGAGGAAATATTTTGTCATGAATAGTAAGGAATAACCTTAATAATAATTTATTATAAATTTTTATAAATAAAGTTTGGCTTTTGAGTTTGGAAAAAATTATTGGAAAGTTATTTAGCAGGTTTGCTGATCAGAAACAAAGCTGAGATCTAATAATGAAGCAAAACATGTTTTTCATATCAAATGGCTTCACTACACCTGTACTTGGAGACTGCATAGTTATTGTATACTTTGTACATAATTATTAGGAAAGTGCCTGATTTCCAGAACCATAGTGAGCTAGAAGGGAAAAATGGATGCTGGCATATGTGGATCCAGAAAGAAATAATAGCATCTTGCGGAGACAAAGGATAAAATCATAAAAAACAAAAGCAAAATTCTCAGAAAATACTGTTTATCAAACTTCAGAGTAAATGAAAAGACAGGACCTAAGCGTTGACCAATCATCATCTAGCTTCTTCATCTAGAAAAGTATAGAAGAGTCAGTAAATAATATCCGTTTCAGAAAGTTCATCTCAAATTATCCTAGAATATACAATTTTAAGAGGCTGAGGATTAACCCTTCTTAAAAATCACATGAAGGTCATTAGTGTATTTTGCTTGTTTAAAATGGTTAGTACTATTTGATTATGAAGAGAAACTAATACAGCAAGTTTACCAGCAAGTAATTTAAACACCTAAGATCATTTCTGCATTTTTAAAGTACATCTGCTATTGTGATGCTGGGGCTAGAACCTAAGACTGTGCATACAGGTGCTTATGTATACTTTACAATCTTATGTCATGTTTTTTCCACCTAGCATTAAAGAGCAAATTACTAGTAAGTAAGCAATCAGAATTTCCTATGTCACACAAATCTGTGTAGATGAATACTTGTATAATTCTCTTAAATACATGTAGCATAATTTGCCTTTTTTTCTCTTTATGGATTGCTTAGCACATTTACCTTTTCAGTGATTCAGTTTCACATTAGCCTGTCGTCTTATTTTCTGTTTTATGTTTTTCCTCCCATCATTTGTGCTGATCAGATATTTTTTATTACTCCATTTTCTCCTGATGATTTCCTAGTTACCTCTTGCATTATTATTATTATTTTATCATTATTTGTCTTTTAATGCTTACTCTACTGAGTAATGAATTTCTTTACCTAAAAATATGGGAAACTTGAACCTGGTGTGGTGGTACACACCTATAATCCCAGCATGTAGGAGACTGAGGCAGGAGGATTACTGCAAATTCAAGGCCAGCCTGGGCTAGCCTCAATTGTATAGTGAAGGCTAGCATGAATTATATAGTGACAGCCTGTTTCAGAAAAACAAAACAAAAGAAATATATGGGGATCCTAAAGGAGGAAGAGTGTTTTACCTTTCTTCAGCGCCCTTATTGTTAGTTTTATAAATAGAAAACCCTATAACACATTGCTGTGTTTTTTTTGCTTTCAATGGTCCTCTGGTTTTAAAAATAACAAGAGAGAGAGAGAGAGTGTGTGTGTGTGTGTGAGAGAGAGAGAGAGAGAGAGAGAGAGAGAGAGAGAGAGAAAGTATGTATATAATTTAAACTTTTTCATTTCTTAGAGATCTATGTTTCCATCTGATCCTGTTTGTACTCTTCTCGTAATGAAGGTTTGTACTCTTCTTATAATGGTTAGCTGCCAACATATTCTCACTGTTTATCTCAACATGTCTTTATGTTAGATTTGAAGGATAGTTTTGCTACTTAGGTGGCAGGGATTTCTTCTTTTCACTCTTGAATTCCAGTACTTCTGACCTCTCATCTTTTTTTTTTTTTGGTAAAAAGCCAGTCAACTATAGATGACATATCATTTTTTTCTTAATCTTTTTTCAAGATTTTATCATTACCTTTGGCTTTCATCAGTTTGTGTATAGGGGTCCTCTTTTTGTGTATCCTTTTTAGGTTTAGGTTTTTAGCATCTGTATGTCAATATTTTTCACTGTTTTCATCTTCTATGTTCACTCTACTGTTAAATCCACATAGTGAATTTTTTCATTTCAGATACTGGGATTTTCTTTAAAAAATGTTTTCTAATCTGGAACCTCTAAAATTTAAAATATAGTTTCCATTTCTCTGTTGACACACATCTGTTCATTGGTAATCCTATTTGACTTTCAAACATTTATGTTACAACTATTTTGAAATCTTTATCTCCTAAATTTAGCATCTGGGCCCACTTGGAGTTAATTTTTAATGCTACTTTTTCTTTCCTCAATATAATTTACATTTTCTAGTTTATTTGCATGTCTTACAAGTTTTTTGGGTGGAAACTGGTTTTGTAAATAATGCATTGAGGTGACCTTGAGTTGTTTCTTCAAAACATAGTTCTTTTTAGATTTACCTGTTTGTTTGGGGTTTTTTAGGCTACTTTGGGCCAGAGATTTAGCTCAGGCAACTGCAAGGTTGTAAATTCAATCCTCAGTATCAAAAAAAAAAAAAAGGCTACCATACCTAGGCTCAAACTGTAAACTGAGTCTCCCCATACAAGCTGATATCTCTGTTCTGTTTTTCAGCTACTGTGTTAGTCTATCCCTGAGCATGGAGGCATCTTCCCTTCACTTGTGCATCTTGACTAGCTGAGATTTGGGATACCAGTCTTGCTACCGTTCCAATTTTTCTGGTAATTGCCATCTAATTTCCAGTTCCTCTCCTAGTCTTGGGCTCTTCTGATAAAAGTAGTAAGGCCATGTCAGCTCTACACAGATGGAGAAGGCTCTCAGGAGCAAACTGACAGTCTCACCAAATGTAGGTGTATGTGTTGTTTTTCCTCTCTTGCCTTCACTTTTTTTCTGTTTGCTGTGGTCCTTTTCATGTCTATATAGTTGAGCTGTCACCAGGGATTTAAATTTTGTTCATTGCACTTGACAGTTGTGTGCCCTTCAGAAAAGAGACTTGCAGCTTCTGACTTTCAGTTCCTTTATTGAAAGTGGAAAAGATAACATTGTTGGTAAAAAGTACCATTTATTTCTGTAAGAAGTACCTGTAATAAAGAGTGTGTGCCATTTATCAGGTATATACTGAATGTAGTTTTTGCTATCAAATGTTTTTCCATGCATTTTGCTTTTTGTTATCACATGAATTTGCTGCATATGGTTTGCTTATTTCTGAGACTGCTGGTCACATACTTCTCTGTAGCCTTCTTAAACTTGATTCTTATTTTTAAAATAAAACAAGTTGAAATATAGGTGGCATAGTAACAGTACTAGAAGGTATAAGGTTTGTGGTAATTTGAGTTAAAATGTTTGAAGCTTGTAATTTGACATTAGCAAATTGTATAGGATTTGAGCCAAAGCATAAATCGCTTTTAATGTATTCTATTGTAAGTCAGTCTTGAATGATTAGTAAAGAACATGATGGGCTGGAGGTAGAGGACTGAATTCTTTGACTGGATTCAGCAGTTCTGACTTGGTTCATTGTAAAGTCACATGGTTACAACATCCACTTTTATCTGTGGTACTTGAGTTTTGAACTTTGCATTAATGCCACTGGATATTAATAGAGCATTGTTAACCAGAACAGATTGGATTCCTGTAAAACAATACTTTGTTTTGAACGAGTAGTCTGTATGGGGAGCATGACACTGAATACACCAATCACCGACAGCACGGATAGGAAATGCTGGTGGCTTTGGGATGATATAATTGGCTAGCACTTGATAAAAAAGAAATGTTCAGACAGTTGTTAGACTACACATCACTGTGGTGTCTAAATTTGCAAATGTATGTTTCGGGATACTGATTTAACATTTTGGCTTACAAACAATATGAGAAATTCTGCTATTTAGGTATTCTTATTAATCCTTTAGTTCAAAGGTTTTCTAAGGATGTAAATAACTTCTTTGCTATACTTTAACATTTTTGATGTATACTTAGCTGTTTGCAAAGCAACAAATTTTGTATATTGGAAGTACTCTGAAAGAAAGCTTTCTACTCTTTTGTCATTAATGGAGATTTAATTTGCTTCACTAATACTGGGCCCAGAAGTTCTGTTTCTCAGACCTATATTGTAGCATAATCATAAGTAGTCCTGCTGTGTCAAGTGCATGTCATTTGCCACTAGGCAAATAGGGAAGAGAGGAATTTATCATTTATGAGGTAAACTTTTGATGCCAGGAAAGTTACAGAGTATTTCTAGTAGTGTGGTACTGGTCTGTATTGTATTGTGTCATACTATATTTCATGTTTTGTCTTTCTGAGAAAGGGTTTCGCCATGTAGTTCAGGCTGGCCTCAAACTGTCTGTGATCCTCCTGCCTCAGCTTCCCAAGTGCTGAGTTTACAGGCATACATCACCTGGCCCAGCTTCTGATACTGGTCTTTAAAGCCACAATTCTTTGCACTAGACCCTACAACAGTGATAGCAAACCTTTTAGTACATTCAGTTTAAACAGAGAGAAGCTATGGTGTGCGTGAGAAGGTTCACTACCACTGTCCTATAATGGTATGATTAATTCTTTTATCAACGCCATGCAGAAAGTGATGTCATATCTGTATGTGAAAGATCAGTACTATTGTTTTACTCTTATATGGGTAATTTAAAACTCTGTCAATATTGAATTATAAGAAGCCAGGTACTAGATTCTAAGTTGATTATGATTTACAGTATTTACTTTTTATATATTTGTTTAATGTCTGCTTTTTAATTCAGAACCTGACTGTTTATAGTAATAGCTACAGTTTATTGAAGTCTTTATCTGTTAATGTCAGGCAGTGTGCTAAGTTTTTAACATATTTTCTCTCTTTTACAAATATTTTTATTGTGGAATATAAAAAGAATGTAAAACATACATGTATAGTCCAAGATGTCAAGTGGAAACCTGTGTAGTCACCACCCAGGCCAAGAAATAGAACATTGCTATCACCCCACAGGTTTCTAGGTACCACTTTCTAATTTCTTCACAAAATAGTCACTGCCTGACTTAATGGGGATCACTTGTTTGGATCTTAGTCTTTATTTAAAAAAAAAAAACAAACTTCTGTCAGCTTTATGTATTCCTGAAGACTGTAATGTAATTTTTCCTACTTTAAAACTTTGTGTCAGTGGAAGCATACAATATATTTTTAATTTGTCTTTTTTTTTTTTTTCATACGAGAAGCTTGTCAAAGCTGGTCTTATACTCATGGGCTCGAGTGATTTACTGCCTCAAAGTAGGCAGCTTCCCAAGTAGGTGGGACTAAAAATGCATGTCTGTAAGATTAACAATCTGTTGTCTTATTTACATGTAGTTTATGTCATGCATTTACGCTATATTTGTAATGTTTATTATTTATCTTATATTGTATAACTATACTATAACCTCTTTATTCTGTAGTTATGATTTTTTACATTGTTTCTGATTTCGATTTAGTATGAGCATTTCTTATACAAGTATTATATATGTTTAGGAATATACCTAGGAGTAAAATTGCTGGGTTAAGGTTATATATATTTTTATCTTGATATAGCACCCAATATTTTTTCCTTAAATAGTTTACCAACTGATACTTTCATCATCAGTGTATGAGTTTTTACATTCTTCAGTCATCACACTTTCTCACTTTGTCTTCACAAATAATCTGGTCTGGATAATATTAGCCTTCATTTAGAAATGCAGAAACTGAGGGTCAGAAGAGTTAAATCACATAGCTAGTGATTGTAGAGGTAGGATTTGAACCTAGATTTTTGAGTTAATATGTTTCATCTCACTCTCCTATTTCAGCACATTATTTAAGAAGTAAGATTGTTAAGTGTATTGTATTTTTGATAAAAATAACAGGAAAGGTCTGTGCTATTTCATTTTAATGCATAATATAGTGGAGGAATGGAGGTGAGTGTATAGATTACAGAAAACCAGGTCTTGTCCCTAAAACATGATGATAACAGAGTGTGATATGTGCCATGGAGGAAGGAAAGGGACCACTAAAAAGAAATGGTGTGCGGAGTGCCATGGGAAGGAGACTATGAATGCTCCATCTAAAGCAGTATGGGAACCTATGGAACACATGCCACAGTGGGCTATTGGTTACCACTGAATGCTCTAAAAGGTTCCCCATTGCTGCTCTAAAGGGTGAAGACTCAGGCATTTTCAAAGTACATTACAGGCAGAGAAAATAGCAAGTCAAAAGTCCCTTGGGAGAAACTAGTTGAAAGCCAGTAGTATTTCAGGGGAAAAAAATTATATCAAATTAAATTTGTTAGAACTCTCAGAAATTTTCTAACTTAAGAGACAAGAATTTGAGGAGGTTTAAAAATTTTCAGGAGAAATTAATAGAAATAGAAAAGTGGTTTGTGGTTGGAAAAATACAGGAACTTCTGTAGCAATTAGGCTAATGTTTATCTTTCCTTTCATCATGTTTCGTCTTACTATTTATGGTAACAAAACAGTGATGCCAAATCCAAAAAACTTTTGTGTGGATAGTTTTGCTTTTTAAGCCTTCTTGCAAAGACATGGCTGTACAGTTGGGCCAGGAATCAGGAGGTTGCAATGGAAGAGTATATAATAAGGGAAGAAAGAACATAATACTGACGTAGAACATTGATTAAACATAAGGTGATGATAGCTTGAGCAGCTAATGAGGATTTAAGGGGGAGCTGAAACCCTGCAAACCATAGAAATGGTCTGATTAGCCATTTTTAAACCTGCCTTCTCTATTTCAGTAGCCTTAGAGGAAACTTTGGAGGTGAAATAGTAACATAACTACTTCATGCTTAAATGTTACAGATTTTCCTAGATAGGCTGGACACTGTAGCAATTGCTTTTCCTCCTAGGTGGTACAGTGTAACCGTTGGTGTTTGGTAGGACAAAGAATTTTATAGACACTGTGTGGTGGTGGTGGTGGTGGTGGTATGTCTAAAAAACACTGGGCAGTGTACCAGGGGTGTAGCTCAGTGGCACAGTGCCTGCCAGGCAAGCACAAGGTCCTGAGTTTAATTCCTGGTACCAAATAAATAAATAAATAAACAAACACTAACTGAAAAATACCCTGGGTGCCATTATAGCAGAGAACTTTTTCTGTCCTTTTTAATGAGACCTGCCCAGCTTTTATAGATTTGAAAACAAAGGAATAAGGGAAACATAAAGCAAAATGAAGAGCGAACTTACCTGAGAAATTGGATAGCTTGAGCGAGACCATTCTCAAGTTGGGTAAATTGCACGATCAGAAAAAACTTTGATGGCTACACAAGTCATCTTTTCTGGATATTAAAACATCTTTGTCCATAATAAGATAAAGAGCATTTTTTTTGTTTTTTTGTACCTGGAATCGAACTCATGACCTCGCACTTCCCAGGTAAGCACCTGTGTGCTGAGCTAAATCCCTGGCCTGACAGCACTTTTTGAATGAAAATGGTAGACTTAGTAGTTCAGGTGTCTAGAGAAAAAGAACTGTGTCATTTTAATTTAATTCGTACTTAAAGCGTTTAGAAAAGACTTGTACATATTGGTGTGCACAGATAAAGGTCTGCATTGTAGACACTTCTACACTTAATGTTGCAGAGCTAGTTAAAATCATATCAAGGTTTTTCATTACTTTCAGAAAATTTGGATGATGTTGAAGGTTAATTTGTGTCCATTTGTTTAAAAATCTAATTTCAATATTGGCTGTCCTTTTTACTGAATAAATGTTAGTATGTGGGAAGGACCAATAGCTTGATGTTGTAAGAATTTTTTTCTGAAAATCATTGTATCAAGTCAGTGTTAAAAGGAGTGTTTTTTCTTAGGTAGCAAAACTAAGATTAGTATTTAAAAGATAAATTTGTAAATCAAAATGCAAATTAATGCTTAGATATTGGAAACTGAACACAGATGGTGAATTTCTAAGACCTGCATCCTGAAATAAATCTAAAATACATTGTATAACATTATAAAAGTTTTAAATCTTTCTGGCCAAATAATACAATGTGACAGTTAAAAAGTACTGAAATGTTCAGGAATTTAAAATTTATATCCATAAAATAAACACAATTTTTTTTTGTCCTTTTCATTTAGAAAAAAAGTCACTGTTTTTAGCCTGTTGATCATTTCTCTTTTCTTTTGGCAAGGGTTAGAATAGTAAACATATGGAAACATTCAAATAGGTGTATTCGCTGAGCCAGGCGTGGTGGTGCCCACCCGAGTGTAATCCCAACACTCTGGGAGGCTGGGCCAGGCAGATCGCTGCAAGTTCAAGACCAGCCTGGGCTACAAAATGAATCTAAGGCCAGCCTGAACTGCATAGTGAGACCCTGTCTCAAAAAGACCAAAAAAAAAAAAAAAAAACCAAATAGTTATACTCAGAGGTGAAACTTAAAGGGATGATCCAATCATGAAACAAACCTGAGCAATAACCTGACTTGTCAGATGAGATAGCAGTATGTCAAGAAAACCATTGGAAGAAAATACACCATGAGCATGGAGGTGAGTGTGGGATGATGGAGTTGATCTGTCCTAACTGTGCTCTGTGTATACTATAGACATTATACTTTCTCATAATACTTGGAAGTTATATAATATTTTAAAAGACTTTGACTTTCAAATGGTGGAAGTAAAGTCAAAGCATTTGCTCTTGTGATTGAGCTGCACAGACTCCTGGTCACTTTTTAGAAAACTATCTTACATATTTACAAGTTTAATGATTCTTCTCCACCAAGTTCATACTAGGTCTAAGCCAAGAGAAATAACAACAGGCAGCTAAAGGCAAAGAAAAGTTTAGAATATCACATATATGTTGCTTTTTGGTAACACAAAACTTTTTACAGTTCGTTTGTATTCAGAATTCACTTAAGGACATAAAGCATTGAAGTTATTTTGAAAGATAAATTTGACTGGCTCTTGTGCATTAAAGAATGGTCAAACTATAGCTGTAAATTTTCCTGTGTGGCTGAGAATGTGGGTAGAGGAGAGTGTTAGGGACGTGTTGTAGACCTGGAATGAAGAAGGAAAGGTGCTGTGATTGAATATAAGCTTCATGGGGATCATGCTCTTGTGAACTCTAGGAGGAAAACCGGTGATGAGGAATTTTAAATGGTTAAACTGTCAGGTGTGGGAAGAGAGGCAGGTAGGCAATAGAAATTTGTGACTAGAGACACAGATCTGAATTGATTGACTTAGCTTATCTAGTCTTGGCAGATAATACTCTCTGCACCCCAGACATCACCAAAATGTAGTATTTGAATGTGTTAAGATGAATTTTCTGTCCTGATGAGATTTAGAGAAATCTCAGTAATTAAGCTTGTTTTCTACTTTATTATTTTATATTTTCCTCAGGTAATATATCCAAAAACATTTATGTATTACATACTTTTGTTACTAAAATGTGATACTCCAAGCAAGCTACATGAGAAGAAGAGTTTGTCTGCCTCACAGTTTTGTATGCTGAAAATCCAAACAACAATGGTGTAGGCTCTGGCAAGGGGCTTCCCCTTTGGCTGTGTCACCCATGGACATGTTTCCATGGTGGGAGCATGTGATGGAGCTTGTATACATCACCAAACAGGAGCCCGCAAGGCTCTGAAAAGTCTCCCCCGAGACTAGTATTCTCTTTCTACTCTAGCTCCTGCCGTGATCTAAAAGACTGCTCTCTAGACTCCTCCTTTTTAAGATTCCACACCTCCCATTACACAACTTTGGGGACCAGACGTCCAACACGTGAACTTTTGCTGGGGAAAGAACTGTATCCAGACCATACCAACTGATTCTTGAAAATCTGGAGTATAGCTTCCTGAAGTGTATTCATTTATGTTTGTTTTTAGTAAGGAATTTTAAATAATTATTAAACATAATTCACGTATCTTTTTCTAACCAGGAACCTTTTGAGGATGGCTTTGCAAATGGGGAAGAAAGTACTCCAACCAGAGATGCTGTGGTCACATACACTGCAGAAAGTAAAGGAGTTGTCAAGTTTGGCTGGATCAAGGGTGTACTGGTATGTATATAGAGACTTACTTTGAGAGTTACAGCATTTTTGTTGATTCTAAAACCTGCCTGTAGCCGGGACTTAGCTCAGTGTGGTATAAGTGTCTGCTTGGCAAGCACAAAGTCATGAATTTGATCCCTGATACAATAAATAAATAAATAAATAAATAAATAAATAAATAAATAAATCCTTCCTGATATACTTAACAGTTCTCAAGAGAATCCCCTCCACCTCCACCACCCCTACCACCACCCCATCGCGTTATAGCTATTTTATCCAAGTACTGGGGAAGACCCAATTATTAACTTTTCCTCTTGGCTTTTGATACTAAATTCAAAAGAGGAGATATGATGTTTATTAATTGGACCAGATTGTCTTTGATTAAGGAAATTTTCACATAATTTTAAATTATTTTTTAAACAGGGAAAAGAGCATAGAAAATTTACTGTATACCTAAGGCATGCGAGTATTAGACATGATTTGAAAGAAAGTCTTAAAATAGTTCTCATACTTATTGTGTTGCTTCTGCTACTTATGAGATGAGCTCATTTATTTATACATACACATTTATATGTTATATTAGCAATAAAGTCTACTTAAGCCGTTTTTATGATTTGTTCAAAAAAGGAGTTAGATTTTAACATGTTCCCATCAGGTTGACCCACAGATGGTACATGCATGGCTGTCCCATAGGAGGCTAATACCACTGCGGTACGAAGGAATCTATTCACTTTTGTCAGTCTTTTAATAATAAAATTAATTAAAACCCACCTGATGGGACAGACATGTATGTATGTACCACTAGGAGTTCAAGCCATCAGGAGCAAGACATGCAAATTACTGTCACTTGGTCTCACTTGCTAAAAGTATATTCTTTGTAGACTTGCTTGCCTTCCTTTTTTTTTTGAGACATGGTCTCACTGTGTAGTCAAGCTGATGTTGAACTCACTATAGTACCCTAAACTGGCCTCAGACTCGTGGCAATCATTCTGCCTCAGCCTCCTAAGTGCTAGGATTACAAGTACAGCTAGACTTGCATTCTTATTTTTGGCTGTTTAGTGTTTGTTATTATGTTCATTTTCTCATCTATGTTGTGGCCATTTTTTCTCTTAGGTACGTTGTATGTTAAACATCTGGGGTGTGATGCTGTTTATTAGATTGTCATGGATTGTGGGTCAGGCGGGAATCGGTAAGTGAAGTTACATACTGCTTGATTTGAGTGTAATAAGTGCAGTAACTGACTTTCTGAGGTCTCAACTTCATAAAACTCAAAACAGTTGGAGTCATTCTGAGCAACATTTTCCTTTACTTAATCTAGATTGTTATTTTAATGTTACTTATTCATAATTCTGATTTGATTTTGAAAACTGGGATCAAGATTTAGTAACTCATAGTGTACCTTCAAAATGCTTAGATCAACCTGTTCTCTACAGTGCCAGGTTTGAATGCCGGTATGCATGTTCTCAATTTCTCTTCTTTCTCTTTACAGGTCTGTCAGTTGTTGTGATAGTGATGGCCACTGTTGTGACAACTATCACAGGATTGTCTACTTCAGCAATAGCTACTAATGGGTTTGTGAGAGGAGGTAAATTCATTCTTTTGTCTTCATTGTATTAATGTATTGTGACTTCAATTTTATTTCTAATTTCTTGCTTTCATAGAAGAAACATCAGGTCTGTGCAGATGGGAGTTTCTACTAAGCACTTTCAAACTAAGGTTGAATGTAAAATTTTGAGATTTAAAATACCTGAAATGTTTAATATGTCTAGTTACAGTGGAGCTTCTTATAGTCTTTTTCTATCAGGTTGCACTTGGTTACTTCCTCCTTTAGCACTTGGATCACTAGCATGAGTTTCCACATTTGGTCCACATTGCGTAGGTGTGACCTTATTCTCCCACCCCCTGTGAGGGAAACTAAGATAAAACTTTTTCTCATGTCAGACAACTTATGAGTTATACCTGGGACTCTGAACCTGTGCCTTCGAGTCAGGCTATCATCGAAGCACTCTCAGGCCTCTTTTATTAAAGTACAACCTTTGCCTCATGAGATTTTATTCTCCCCAGAGAGAACAAACACCCAAGGAGAATCACTTGGGACCCCTGAGAACAAGAAGCAAAGAATTCCATCTTCCAGTCCAAAACTCATCATTCATTTGGAGTGATGCAAAAATCCATGCAGAAAGGACACCATAGCAAATCAACAGAAATTATTAATCCACTCATTCCCTCTGCTAATGATGTGAATATGCTTAATTGACATTATGTGAACAAAATTTCTGCTTTAACTGCATCAGATATTTAAAAGGGGAGGCAGAGAACCAAAGTGATCTTTAATTTTTATTATGGTCTTCATCTTTTTTGGACACCAGAGGATCCAGATTTCTGTGACTCTGGGAAACTGGTAGCTCATATTAATATAATTATGACTATGCTAAGCACACATCATTGTTTACTCAAGATTTATGTCTATATTAGTTTGAATTGAGCTCTTTTTTAGAGTGTGAAATGGTCAGTATTTCCAACAGCGTCAGACAACACTGAGGTGATTCTTTTTGGCTTGTGTGCTGGCTACCTAGTGTTTCATTTCTGTCTGATATTATTGGAGAATAAAAATGAAACGAGACATGGGTACAATTGCAGGTGCTTACAGGAATTCCCCAGATCATCAGAGAATTTCTCTGTGTCACCACACCACAGAATCTATATTGTGAGCCTCTGTGGTAATGGAGCATGGAGTCATGGGCAACATGAACTGTGAACTGTTTCCCATTTTAATCTGAACACCAGTATACATTTTCCTAAATTGTGGCCACGCCAATTTTGTTTTTCTGTACTGATGACTATATATACAGGGGAGATATATACATATATGGAGGGTGCATCTACTTTAGAAATTGTATCTGGCCTTTTCTACTTTGGGTATTGGGAAATATGAGAATGTGGAACCTCTGAAGCTTTGTGCCAAGAAATCCACATGTACTGTATCACAGTATTGCTTCAGTTTATTCAGAGTAGTAGTTCACAAAACCTATATGGAAAAAAAGATCATCAGGTCATAAAATTTGGAATCTTGTATTATCAAGTATTATACAAATTGGAAAATAAATACATTTCCTGAAATAATGAAACCTACAGGAGATAAAAGAGGATCTCTCTCTCTCTCTCTCTCTCTCTCTCTCTCTCTCTCTCTCTCTCTCTCTGTTTTTTATGTTTTTCACACAGAGTCACACTGTGTAGTTTAGGCTGGACTTAGACTTACTTTGAACCCAGGCTGTCCTTGAACTTTCTGCAATCCTTCTGTCTCAGCCTCCCAAGTGCTGGGATTGCAGGTGTGCACCACCACACCTGGCTAAAAATCACTAATTTAAAGAAAGGACCAAATATAAAACTTTATTAGAAGGTATTTTTTTTCTTTTGTTAGTTGGACACCTCACTTATAAACAGAAATGAGCTACATTTTCTGCAGTGAATATTTCCTGAAGGTTCTTGCAGTGACTATAAACTCCTATATTCTCTCTGTCTGACTCATGGACATGTCATCCCCTAGCAAATTAGATTTTATTGGTACATTTTAAATATGCATAGAGATCCCATTTATCATAAGAGAACTTGTACATGTATATGATATGTTTTCTTTTTTCCCATCCCCCTACCCTCCTTTCAATCCTTCTTTCCCTCCCTACTTACAAAGCTTTGTTTCCATGTTTTGCCTCTATTCACAAGTGTTGTTGGTTGGTTTGTTTTGTTTTTTTAGGTTTTAGGAGAAAAAACTTCTACAGGGGAGAAAGTAGAAATAGGTATAAGAATAAAACACATTTTATGCTGTGTTTATATTGTGTTCATTTTATGCTGAATTCATTATTGAAAATAGCAAGTATGTAACCTCATGCATTTTACCCTGAAAGTACATTTTTCTTAGCTCTGTCAAATAAAATGACCTGTGATAAGTGACTCACTCAGTAGCAACAAGTACCCCTTGTGCCCATTTTGTGTTTATACATTCAAAACCACCTGAGAACCTTGGAAAAGTGATTGATTCCAGATCTAAGCAGGAAATGGACTTAGTCATCATTCCATATCCCTGTATAAGAGAGATAATAAAGGCTACCAGGTAGGTCAAAAGAATGCAGTGGGCACTTTGAGGAACCCACTTAACACAAACTAACACTGGCTGAAGTTTGTATAATTTGAACAGTGGTAATAATAATGATAATAACCAATCTGGTTAAAAATATAATAGCATACAACTAAATCTTCATTTCTCATCTTTGAACAATGCTAGGGAGACATTTTATTATGAAAACTGATAAAGAATCTAGTACTGGATTAAACTTTTCCTTAATGAAAAGTTTTCTTACTTGAATTTAAGGTAACTAAGAAATCATGAGAAATTTATTCTTTAAATGAAGGAAGAAAGAACAGAACATTTCAACTTTTTATACTGTTAACATGATAAAAGTATCTGTGAGATATTGTTTTCCCATAAATTGAATCTGACCCACTTGTTTGTAGCTCCAGGTAGCATTTTTAAGAATGTATAGGGGGAGTTAAATGTCACTATAAGAGGATGACAGCAAGTTCTAGATTGGGGGACAACAGGTTCCAGGAGGGTATCTATGAATCAAGGAACTCTTTCAGTAAAATTTCAAGGAGAAAAATGGATGGGAGAGGGAATTAAGGTCTAAAACAAACAAAAATGACATGATGTATTAAATCTGAATTTTATTTGCCATTCTTAACTATAAACAATGCTTATGGTGGTGTTAAGAATCCCTGGAATGGATGTCCCAACAACCCAACTACTGAGGACTTGATTTTGACAGCCTACTTTATAAGGGGTACTGGGAGAAGAATATAATGGAGCTAGATCAGGGTGTCAAAAAGAAAACTCTAGGATCAGGGTGTCAAAAAGAAAAGAGGGATGCTATGGGAATAGTGATATCTGGGGAACCAACCTAAACTTTCTATAAACTGAAAGTTGATTGTTAAGGAAATTCATAAGGAAATAGTTTATGTATATACACACACATATACATAAAAATGTTTGTTTATTTATTTATTTATTGGTACTGAGGATTGAATCCAGGGCTCTCACACTGAGCTCCACCCCCCAGACCGTTTTATTTGGCAGGTAGGGCCTAAGTTGTTGAATTGTCCAGGCTTGACTCAAACTTGGAGTCCCCTTAGCTCCACCTTGAAGCATGCCAGGATTACAGGTGGACATCACTACACCTGGCTTTTTAAGTTATTTTAAGTTTGAAGAGCCCTCTTTCAAATTTAGTGTATTCTTATTATGGAAGAATTATTTTGAGGTAGTAATTGATAATTTGCTTTTTCTTTCTTAGCTGAGTTATAATATTTATTGATACTAATAATGTTTTATTCTTATTATGAAAAGTGTGTTTCTAACTTTGTGGAAGTATATGAAATACATATTTTTCCTGCTATTGTGTTTTTGCCATAGGAGAAATTTGATATTTTTACCTAATTTTAACATTAGCTTTAACAGTATAGAGAATAAACAGTTGTAGTTGTTATTTCTTTAATATGAATTGTCAGTTTATAAACAGATGCAATAATATCTAATTATGAAGCCTAGGACAGATCAATATAGAAACATGTAGAGTTGCTACAGACAGTCGAAACACAGAAAATAAAAGATGTTCAGTTTCAGGCCTCATTAGATTTTAGTAATGAATTTGGCAGCAGGATAGAAAAATCACCTGCTTGGTTCTCTTCCACCCTTAGGGTAAAAGCAGTAATGCAGGTTAACTGGTAGATTTGTCTTGCCTCTGGCCTGTGCCTGCCTGAAAGACACATTCTTGCTATTTAAACCACTGCTGCCTGCTGAGTGCCTAGAGCTTTCTCCTCTTCTGTAGTTCCTACCAGGGTTCTTGAGAGCTTGTTTTACAGTTTACATGAACCCCAGAACAATTTCTGGTGCTCCTCTGTAGTCACTTCCTCTCCCTCATCCTCTTTCCTCAAAACCACTGATCTCTTTCCTGTTCCTGTAGTTTTGCCTTTTATTTATTTTTTAAAGAATGCTATATAAAGAAATAGAATCATTTAATATGTAGTCTTCAGAGTTTGGCTTCTTTTACTTACTAGGATTCTTTTAAGATTCACCCACGTGGTTGTGTGTATCACTAGATGGTTCTGTCTTTTTGTTTAGTGGTATTCTGTTGTGTGGACATGGCACAGTTTATTCATTCTGCAATTAAAGAATATGGGATATTGTTTCCAGCCTGGTAGTATTACAAATAAAATTGCTGCCATCAAAACTATTTGCATGAATATAAGATTTTATATTATTCAGGTAATGGCAAAGAAGAAACATGTGACTTTATAAGAAACTACTATACAGATTTCTAACACCTATGTCATTGTTATTTTGTGCTGCAGCCAATAGTGAGTTTCAGTTTTCTTGCATCTATTCTCAGTACTACTGTGGGTTTTTCTCCTCCTCCTTTGCCTTTTTTTTTTTCTTCTTTTTTCATTTTGGTATGTACATCATAGCATCTCATGATGATTTTTATTTGCACTTAAGTAACGGCTGAAGATACTGAGCAACTTGTCATGTACTACAGATATTAAGTGTCTAAGTCTTTGTAACTTTTGTGCATAGGTAATAGTATCCTATGTCCATTTCTATTCATGGCACTTTAACACCAAATGAATTTTTCCTACACCAGCCACCAGCTCATCAAATCTCTGGATGCCCACTGGGTGACTAGTGATTTAATTAAATTCTAATACTGGAGTTGGTGCAGATCTCACAAGTTAGGGACTCAGTCCCACAAGATTATCCCCACGTCAGATGCTAATTGCCAGATGTATGCCTGCTATACTTCTAGCAGAATATCATTGGCAGTTTCCTCAGACCCTTTCCTCAGACTTGATAAAAACTAAACTAAAACACTTCTGCATTGCTATACAATGGAGAATACAACTCAGGAACAACCGGATGGAAGAGATACCTAAGCCATAACATAGGGGAAGCATGAACCTTTTATGCCTTCTACACCTGCCATCCTTCTGGCAACTCATTGTCCACCAATCTGAAAGGCCTCTTACTCTTATTTAACCTTTGCTTAGGATATTTATGGAGGTTCCTTTATATGGGCATGATGATTATCTGCCAATATTGATTGGCTGCAGCTCCAGCTCTGGTGTCCTGTCCCCTCCACAGAGGTCATGGAGAGGGCTGGATGTTCAACCTTGTAATCAGTGTGTCCTTAGACAATCAGTCTCCATCTTAAAGCTGTCTAGGGTACTACAGAACTGTGTAGCTTGTTATCAAACTGTGTGCTTGATAGGGGCCCTCATCTTACCCTTTTCTCGGAGTTCCTAGGGTTTTAGGAGTTATGTTCCAGGATGCTAGCTAAAGACCAAATGCATATGGTGCAATATCCCAGAAAGGAAAAGATTTAAGTATTTCACCTGAATTTATAATAGGATTGTAGTAAGGGCTTTATTTTTTCCAACAAGGTTAAATTATTTAACACAACAAATGTAAGAGATTAGAGAGGCAGTCATCTTAATTTCTTGTTAGTTGTGGGACTGAATAACATCGTTTGAGTCTGTCAAAAGGAAAATATTATGACAGAGATCTTAATTGGCATTTAAAAATTTTTTTGAATGGGCAACTTTTCATTACATAAAATAAGTATTCAATGAGCAGAGCAGAGGAAGTTGCAATTACAGACGAAAGCCGAAGTCAGTAGAAACAAGAAACACAAAATGAGTTGGTTAAAGTTACTTTGAACACAATAGAAAAATAACTAGTTACCATCAGATTATTTTACATTACTTTTCCTTGTATAAGGATTAAGTCAGAAGAAACTAGCTTTTGGGGAAATTTGGCTGTTACTGCTCTATTTTCCCTGGTTTCTTGAAAGGTCACATAAACTGCTGAGTTTTGTATTGATATCCTGGAACTTTATAGCATTTTGATTTCTTTTTCTGTTCTGTTGTAATGTTTAGTTAACATGTCTTAACAGCTTTATTCCTCACCTGTTGCTTAAAGTTACAAACCTGTCGCAGTCTTGGTTTACATGTAAAATGAGGAGTTTGGCCTGGTGATCTCTTAGGTCACTGTAGTACAGTAGTAGGATTCTGTGAGGCCACACAGACACTCACCATGGTGGAATACCAGGTGATGAAATTTGCTTGGTTCCTGTTTCATTTTGTAGATGTTAGATGCTGGTCTTGACCAAGGCGGATGTGTGTGCATGTGTGTTATGTTTTCAAAAAGATGTGTAAATTTAGTTTCCTGCCTTAAAATACTACATGTAACACATAATCCAGCTCTACAAATTTCTAGAAATTCCTTCTAACTCTTCTTGACTAGATACGGGTTTGAGTATATGTGCTGCGAAAATCAAGCACTAAATAAGTGTTTTAAATACTCGTTGTTGACAAGATTTATTGCTTGTTAAATCAACATCATTGAACTAAAATCCACATCCAATGAAAGGCACAGATTTTAAGTTTACAATTCAGTGAGTTTTAATAAGCATATCTGCTTCAAAGTACAAAATTTTCCATCACCAGAAAGTTCCTTTCCATTCCTTTACAAAGTCCCTTATCCCTATCACAGGCTGGAATTTCATAATAAAAGGTACCCTGTCTCTCACCTTTTTACTCTGTAACGTTTTGTGATTTACCCAGCTTGTTGCATGTCTTTATAATTTATTCATTTTTATTACTTTATGATTATGATAACTTGTAATAGCAATAGTTTGTTGATGGACATTTGATTTTGTTTTGTGAGAATATGTAGGAAAGGCTTGTTGGTTTATATGAAATGTAAAGCTTAAGATATTGGCAACTTTTCCAAGCTGGTTGCATCATTTTGTATTCCTGTTGGCAGTGTATGAAACTCAGTTCTTCTATATTTTTGCCAGTGTTACATTTTTTCCTATGTTTATTAGTGTATGGTTGCAATATAGAGGTTACATGTTATCTCTTTTTAAATTTTGACTATTCTTGCGGGTATTTAATGCATCTTTGTTGCATTTCCCTAATGATTAGTGGTAATAGACTTGCTTTTATGTGCTTATTGGCCATTTGTCTTTCATGATGTTCAGTCTTTGTCAGACTTTATATGGTTTGTCCTTTTATATTGGTTTATACTGGTTTGTCTTTTTGTTACTGATTTATTAGTCGTCTTGTAAGTTTTAGATAAAATCTTGTGTTTAACATTGGCTTTCTGTATATTTTTCTCATCTATGATTTGCCTTATCATTTTTTGTTATCTTTTTTTAATCGTGTCTTTCATAGAACACTTTTATAATATTAATGAATTCCAGTTTCTCATATTTGCTCTTATACATTAGTTCTGTGTTGAAAGTTTTGGCTCTCCTAAAGTTGTGCAGATGTTCTTCTATGTTTTTTTTTGGTGCTTATATTTTTTGTCTATGAATAATCTCATTACTTTTTGTGTATAATGTATGCTTCTACCCAGAAACACTTGTTTCAGCACCATTCATTGAGACAACAGTTTTGGTCTCCATCGAGTTATTTTTTATGCTATTGTTGAAAAATCAGTTGTCAAGTATTGTCTGGACTTGTTGTTCATTGTTCTGCTTTTTTCCCAGTACCAGTGAGTACTAGTTGGTCTTCATTGCTTGGCTATATAGTAAGGCCTTAGTCTTCCTTCCTTTTCATAATTGCTTTGGTTTTTCTTTGTTCTCTGCATTTCCATATAATTTTTAAAGTTAGCTACACTTATTTCTTCCAGAAATTAAAGATCTAACTGAAAGAAACCTTGATGAGGCTTTGGGCTGTCAATCTAAAATATTTGGGAAGAGTGATCACTTCAGTGATATATCTCTCCATTTAATGAGATATTCTTTTTGTAACTTGAACTTCACTTTGTACTTTTAGTTAAGAGGATATATATATATAATATATATTTGGTCACATTTAATCATAAGTTCTTCATGTTATAAGTAGAATTTGTAAGTTTTATTTGTATGATGGCCTTGTGTTCTGTGACCTTGTATAACAATCATTTATGAATAGCCTTGACCTTTTCCTCCCGCATTTCCTTTTTAAAGCTTTTTGCCCATTAGGCTAGTTATGACCTATAGTATAGTAGTGACAGTAATCATCCTGCTTGTATTCTCACTCTTAAGGAAAGTGAGTGCTTGCAGTATGTCACTGTATTGTTGGCTACAAGGATTTTGAATACATCTTTGTCAGTTTGGGAAAGGTTTGTGTGTTCTTTTTTATTTCTGTTTTTTGTTTGTTTGGTTGGTTTTTTTGTGACAGACTGTACTATCTCACTATATAGTTCAGTTTGCCCTTGAATTCCAGGAAGTCCTCTTTTCTGAGCCTCCCAAATGCTGAGATTACAAATATGTACCACCATGCCCTCAGGTTGATAAAGTTTTGTTGTTTGTTTATTTGTCATTTGTTGTGGTACTGGCAGTTGAACCCAGGGTCTTTGTACCAGCTTCGTCTTCAGCACCCTTTTCTTTGAGACAGTCATTAAATTGCCCAGGTTGGACTAGAATTTGTGATCCTTCTGTCTCAGCCTCCAGAGTTCCATTTTAATTTCCTGAGAATATATGGATTTTGTCCTGCTTTTTTTTTTAAACTTCTGTAGAATTATATGAGTTTTCTTCTCTTATTCTGTAATCACAAAGTTTTATATATTTTAAAAATCTAAAACCATATAGTACTTGTGGGCTAAACCCCCACTTGATCAGAGATGAACTTTGTGCTGAATTTACTTGTTCACAGTTAAGGAACTCTGAGTCTTCAGATCCTAGGACTTTTGGGTTGAAACTTTCTGATCTGGGATTTTGTCCTGTTTTTGTATCAGAATTATGTTCATTTCCTAAAGGGAGTTGGCTGGTGTTCCTTCTTTATGTAACATCGATCTTTTTCCTAATCAGTGAAGCCGTTGCTGTAGGTTTTATTCTATTTTTAAATTTAATGTTAATTTAAAAGTCATTTAAACAATTACAATGAAAGAGACTATCACCTAATTGTAAAGCATAGCCATATTTGGATCCCGATTTTTAAAAATTGTTTTAAAAAATAGGCAGATTCTTTCTCTTATACATGCTAGTTATGTGTGTTCACTTTGTAAAAATTCAGCAAGCTGTACCCTTGCAAGTGTACACTTAAAATATAAAATTTACTTAATACATTTGACACAAGCAAATTTAAACAGTGATGAAGTATTTGATACCATTAAGGAATTATAAATTAAAACTGTGACGATGATGATATTATGTGTTTTTGTTTGTTTTATCTTTTGATTTTGGTTTTTCAATTGATTTTGGTTTTTCGAGGCAGTGTCTTACTTATAGAATTCAGGTTAGCCTTGAATTTATTCTGTACCCCTGGCTGGCCTGGAAGTTGTGACCATCCTACGGCCTGAACCTCCCAGGTGCTGGGATTACAAGCCTGCACCACCACACCCAACTTGTTTGTTTATTTGTAGTTAGTTTCTTAAAAGTAGTTACAGTGGTACTTTGAGAATTCTTTCCAGGATTCTGGATCACAGAATTTATTCCAGGGTTTTGGTTGTGACTAATTAAATTGTAAAGATATATTTAGTGCTAATTTATAGGATTCCTAGTTTCCTTCCCTAGTCACACTTGTGCCACATTTTGTTTTTCAAAGTGTTTGTCCATTTCATTTAAGTTGCTAAATCGTAGCAACAGTTAGTTACTATGTTATCATCTTAATGTTTTAATAACTGTAAGATTTCTAATTATATTCACTGCTTTAATTCCTGATTCAGTTAATTTGTCTTTGTTTTTCACTTGGTTTTGAAAGTCTAGTTCATTATCAGTTTTTGCTTGTTTGAGTTTTGTCTGTTTTTTTGTGAGACCCAGTCTCACTCTTGTTTTTCAGGCTAGCCTTGAACGCACTGTGTAGCCCAGGTGGCCTCAAATTTGAGGCAATCATTGTGCCTCCTGAGCACTGAGATTACACCACCATGTCCAGCTATTTTATATTTTTTAAAAATAAGCTTTTGCTATACTGATTTTTTAATAAAATTTTTTGAGTCAGTAGTTTTTATTTATGTTTTAGATTTTACTAATTTTAGTTTCTTAAAGTAGTTTAGGTCTTTACTTCCATTTTTTTTGTTCTTTTTTGTTCTTTTTTGTTCGTTTTTGTGATAATGATATAGAAAAAATATACTCCCAACCTGCTAGCTTTCAATGTACTCAGTTTGTGTCCAAAGGACAGAGAAAGTTAGGGGCAGGAAAAGGTTTATTGGAGAATAGACACAGGGAATAGGAATAGCTGCTGAGAGACAAGAAGGGTCCCCAGTGAGTTGCCGCTGAAGCCTTTTGTCAGGGGTAATTTTTATAGTAAGGTTACAGTGTAGATACAACTTGGGTCAAACTGTAATCAACCTATAGATTCCAGATGGACCTCTAGTCATAATTTTGATACGAACCCGGGTTCACACATGCTAGGCAAATACTCTACCACTGAGCTATACCTCTACTCCTTTTTTTTTTTTAAATAAAAGCATTTAAACCTGTGAATTTCATTGTAAAGCTTGCTTTCAGTGTATCCCACTAATTCTGATATTTTATTTTCATTATCAATTGAAATATTTTCTAATTTATTTTAGAAGTTATTCTTTACAGTATGTTACATTGTTTACAGATATTTAAAGATCTTACATATGTCTAACATAATTCTGTATGATCAGTAATATTTACTGTATCATTTTAGTTCTTTAAGATTTATTAAGACTTTATGACTAATCATTTTTAAAAATTTTGAACTCTTGATTTGCATAGAATTTGGTTATTGATTTGGGATTTAGTAACAGTTGTATTCCTAATAAAAAGGGAACTCAATGATGTATTATTGTCACTACATGTCATATATGAAATCTATTTCACATTCTCTATTTTGAGAAATTGGGATTAGTTATAGGTAGATTATGAGACTCTGTGAGGATTTTCCTCCATACTGAATTCTGTATTTGCTTGAGTAACAGATTTTTAAAAAGTTCTGTTTTCTGTTAATGCCTTTTAATTGAGCATTATTTTGTACTATTCAGTATTTTCAACAACAGGCTGATTTTCAAGATTTCATGCTTGATTTACCACGGACAGATACTCAGTCCTTTTTTGCCTTAACTTTCTCTTTATAAAATGAAGGTGAATATAATAAATTTTTGAGGTTTGTAAATGTGAACAATAAAAATTTTAGTTACATATACAGTAGTACCTCAATTTACAAATGATTCTGTTTGGGAACAATTAGATTCCCAAACAAAAGTGTTTGACAGAATTTTGCTTTTGTTTACAAACTCCACATCAGGTGACATTCAACTGTGTTCTTCTTCCCCTAAATTGAAAAATAAGTTTGTGAACTGAGGTGCCTCTGTACTCACTCACTCATTCATACATTCATTTACCTACTTCTGTGCTGCTAGTAAAAGTCCCAGTCTTGGCTGGGCTTGGTGATAACAGCTGTAATCCTAGCAGTCTGAGATATTTTGACTGAAGGATTAGGGATTGAAACCCAGCCTGAGGCAATTTAGCAATTTAGTGAGATCCTATTTTAAAAATTAAAAAATAAAAGTTGGGGACATAGGTCAGTGCAAAGTTACTGGGTTCACTCCTGAGGATCACATAAAAACAAAGTAAGCCACTCTTAAAATATGTTGCCTTTCATGAAGCAAGACTACAAATGGGGGAAGTATAAAACAGAGAACTTTTGCATTTTTATCAGGAATAAAAGTAAAGGAAGATGAGCAGATGTTTGCATAGTGTCATCCATACTTCACTCACTTCTTAAAAACAATACAAAAAATTTTTTAAAGAAACAACAGAATTTTAGGTAGTAAGTTTAGGTATCCCAGTTTCTAGAAGAGTTTAAGATAATTTTGAAATGTCAAAGTTACTGTATTATAAAATTAAAACTTAGCTGGGTGTGGTAGCTCACGCCTGCAATCCCAGCACTCGGGAGGCTGAGGCAGGAGGATGGTTGCGAAGTTTGAGACCAGCCTGAGCTACAAAGTGAGCTCAAGGCCAGCCTGAACTGCATAGAGAGACCCTAACAAAAAATAAAAAATAAAAAAATTTAAAGCATATGAAACCGATGAATTCCTTTTAAATGTTGTTTAATGCATAATTCTTTGCTTTTACAGGTCTTATTAGTGATAATTTGTTTTCTTTTGGAGAGGGTTTTTTTTTCTGGTTAGGGGAGACAGGGTTTCACTATAGCCTTCAACTCAATTTATAGCCCATGTTGGTCTTGAACTCAGTAATCTTCCTGCCTCAGCCTCCTGAGTGCTGGTGCTGGATTACAGGCCTGTGTCACCACACCTAAAAGTTTCTATTTTCAATGAAAACACAAGTGACTATTAACCATTCTTTGTTACTTATTTTTTTATCTGAAAATTAGGATAAATAACACTTGTCAATGCATTGTTGTTACTGAGAGCAAATGAAAAAATTCCTAGTTTAGAAAACATGTTAAATACAGGCTGTGACAATTACAACATTCCAGAGATTTCTTGCGATTAATTATAAGGTGATTTAATGTCTTCAGAATTTATTTTGAAATCCTTATTAGTTATTAGATAAATTCACTGAAATTTTAGTGTTCATAAATATTTCTGGGAAAATTTTAAATTACTTTAATCTCATGATTCTAATGTTGATTGTTAGATTACAGCCACCTCCCCACCCACCCTTACCCTTTGGCTGTACTTGGAATTGAATCCAGGAATTTAAAAGTGCTAAGCAAGCACTCTATCCTGAGCTTGATTGTGTTGTTTTGTTTTGAGATGGTCCTGTTAAATTGCCCAAGGGGATTTACACTTTTCACCCTCCTCCCTCTGCCTTCCCTGTAGTTGCCTTACTTGGGATAAGCCACCAGACCCAGCAGAGTATTTTTTCTTTGGACTTCCCATGATAATTGGTAGAATAATTGGTAGAATGAGTGAGAAAATTCTGGATGGAAGGTTTAAAGGATAGAATGTTTTGAGAAAATTGGCAGCAACTACAAAACCTACTACTGATATTTCCAAAGTGAAATTTTAAATGTTAGTACTTAATCAAACTAAAGAATTTTTTACTGCATATACCTTCTTTATATCAGGCAAAACAAATATTTAGCTGTTTAATGGCATTTCACTATATACCTTTAAGAATGAAGCATTGCATTAGTATCTACAAATAGCAAATGATTCTGTTTGGGAACAATTAGCCTAACTTTGTGTAGGCTTGGTATTACTAAGCTAAGTTTTAAAACCTAGAGACCAGATTAAATTAGAAATTTAGAAGAGCTGTTAGAGACTTGGGAAAGCAGAATATTAATCCTAATGCTGGTTTTGTTGTTTTTCAGGTTAGAAAAGTACTTGCTTTGTGATAGTTCATGTAATTTCTTAGTTTACTTTGTCATTGAGGCAGGATTAACTGGAGTACAAGTTCCATCTATTTGGGGTACCATTGTATGCTTTTCTTTCCAGTTTCTTGTGAGACCTTTTTTGTTCATTTTGTTTTGCCTTGATAGTCACATTACCAGAAAATTGTTACAATATTTTAAATAACTGAAATCATCTCAACTGTGATTTTAAAAGTTGGAATATGTTGGAAAATGATCTTGGTATCTCTGAGTATAAAGAAATAGCTGTTTTAATTTAAGCTTTAAATAAGAAAATGGGGACTTAAATAGGATAGTTTTACATTTGATAGGAGAATCATCTGAATTTTAGCAACTATTAGTAAATGAAAAGTAGATTGTGAAGACTCAGTTATTGATTTAAATGCTATGCTTACCGAAAGTATCTACTTTGTGATCTTTTTGAAGGTAATAGGAGTGCTTGACATTTTAAACCTTAATTTTTATTCTTTGTTTTCTTTTCTCTAGGAGGAGCATATTATTTGATATCTAGAAGTCTAGGGCCAGAGTTTGGCGGTGCAATTGGCCTGATCTTCGCTTTCGCCAATGCTGTCGCAGTTGCTATGTATGTGGTTGGATTTGCAGAAACTGTGGTGGAGTTGCTTAAGGTAATTCAGCTTTTCTTTCAGTCTTGTTTTTCATGTACCATAACCTTCTTGATAGTTTGTGTGCCACTCACAATGTTAGGGGTGAGCATGATGACCACACGCAGTGATGTGATGACCTAGAAATTCATCCTTCAGGTTTAGAGTGAGAAATAAAGAAGAAAATACCAGCAGTGTAGGAGACCTGTCTGGATAACACAAGGGAAAGGGTCAAATAGTTAATTACTCTTCAGGAATGTGGTAAGGAGAAGGCATCTAGGAAAGGTTTTCCAAGGAAAGGCAATCAGTGTAATGGACAAATAGGAAAGGTATGGTAGGAGGAGGATGAGGAAGAAAAGAAAGCAAAGGTCTAGGAAGGATAGATATGGCGTATTAAGAAAAGCACAAACGTGTCAGTGTAGTTGGGATATAAAGTGACAAGACAAGTCTAGAGAGAAGAAGAAAGGATCAAGTCAGGGAAGGTCTTATTTGCAGTAAAGTTTGGGCTTTTAATTTGGTTAGAATTGGGGCCCATGACAAAATGAGATTTGGGGCCTGGAGAAATACTTGACCCTGGAATAGGTAATGGACTGAAGTATCACCCTGAAGATTGGGACCATTTAAAAGGTTATAGTTATCTCAGGAGCAGAGGTTGTGGTGATGTAGCGATGATACAGGACCTCCAAATAATATAAGGGAAATATATTACCCAATCCGCTAAATGTCCAAGTACACCGAGTTCTCTAAATCTGAAGAATGAATTTTAACTGAAAGTTAAGAGTAGGAAGTATTTATTTCAGGAAACAAAAACTTCTGTCTAAGAGAGTCAGAAGGGATTCCAAGTGGGTGACTAGGGGTATCGAGTTTCTCAAGGGAATTTTATAAGCAAAACCTTGAGGTGAGGTGAGCTTAAGGTAAGACAAAACTTTAATCAGTAAGATTATAAGTGTTGACACTTAGATAATATTGATCCAATGGAAAAAATCATAGGATGAGTGTAAGGTGGGACAAGACTATAGTAAACCAATAAGGTTACAGCAAATATAGTCACGTGGGTAATGTTGATTAAATGAGGATCAAATGGGGAAGCAAATTATGTTACAAGTGCAAATGGGCAGAGGAGGACTTTCCTGGAAGGCGTGGGTTAAGGTTTGGTCCTCCACCCCAGGGTGACTGATACCTATTTAGAATATCAATCACTGCTGTCTATCCCTAGGGGAATTATATGGATGAGTTGTTTCCATTTTTCTTGGTCTGACCTTCAGTGAATAAACCTCCCGCCACAGTTGTCTTCTACAGTGACCTTCCAAGTGCCCAGCCTGTCTGCCTATATTTTTACCTAATTTTGCTGTCTATAATAACTGTGCAGTTTACTTTTGGGTATGCTGATTTAGGGAACTGGAGTTATCTCAAAATAGATCTGCCAGAAGGCAGTTGAGAATATGTATTGTTCTAGAAGTCAGTGGGATATATGCAGATAAATAAGAATGACACAGGAATCCTTCATAGTAAATGGGAAGACAGTCAGGTGATACCCGTATCTGTTCATGTTGTAACTATTCAAGTTCTTAGAGGGTATTTAGGGTTTAGAAATGTTTCATGGAAATTTAAATTTAGAGATAGCTAACCAAATTTGAATCACACACTTAAAACTAGATTTAATATGTAAACTATTAAGCTAGGCTTGTAATAATCTTTTGCAATCATGATCCATCAGTCTACAAACCAGCCAATAGATAACATAATTACATCGATTTTATGTTTTATCTCCTGCTAGTAATTCTTAGGTATGATTACCTAAATGCTATAGGAAGTGTCAGATTAAACTATATAAATTTTAAGACATATCTAATAAAATTTTATTCAAGGTAACAAGTATATATACTTTTATAAATGAGGGCTAGCCTTGAGAATAAAAATCTGAAAATGACTATCCCTATTACGTTGGTTAAATATAATTAATTCTTTTTTGCCTTTGGTTGGTAAGAATATTTTTGGATCTGGGGTATTTTTTTCTAATCTTTAGAGTAAGCTCACTTATCTGGAATTGAAGGAAATTTTTTCTTTTCTGCAGTTGACTAAAAAGAGTTTTCCATGAAGGAAGCAACTTCATTAGGTTCATGTAACCAGGCGTGGTGGTGTATGCCTGTAATCCCAGCACCCGGGACTCGGGCAGGGCAGAAGGATCACTGAGATTTCAAGGCCTGAACTGTAGGGAGACCCTGACTCAACAACAAAAAAATAGGATCATTATAATATTATATACTTTTTTCAGTTACAATATTATATAGCTATCTGAATTACCAAAAAATAAATTATGTTAGTTTTTTCTGCCTTTTATTGGCCATATTTGAGAAGTGATAATTCATCCACACCTGATTACTTTGTTGACTGAGATATCATAAGCTTTCATTTTAACTCACATGGGAACTTTTTAAAAAAGTTATTGACATTAACTAAAAATAATTTTGCTTCTACAGTGGGAACAGTTTTTGATAATAGTATGAAGGTGTGTTCATCTCTTTTTCTCATGCAACATAAAAAAGCATCAGAAGTAAGTGCACATGTTACATTAAATACAAAATTTCAGTTAAAAGAAAAACTTAATGAACAGTATTGTTCAGTTTAATCATATAATTATTTTGCTCGTTAGCAGTTTCTTTTTTGATTTATTGAGTTATATATATCAGCACTAGATATATCAGCATCATGACAGTTATATATCTGATGTCAGATGAATCAGGTACGTACTTGGATGACAGCTCAGTTGTAATTCATTTTTTTCCTATTCCATCATTTCACTTAGTAAGCATTTATTTCATACCTACATGCAGGGTGCTTTTGCTCATTATATTCATAATTCTCTTTTCTAGGAACATTCTGCAGTTATGATAGATGACATCAATGATATCCGAATTATTGGAGCCATTACAGTGGTCATTCTGTTAGGTATCTCAGTAGCTGGAATGGAGTGGGAAGCAAAAGTAAGCCATGATAGGAACAACTGAGCATGTTTAATGTGCAAACTTTGAACAGTTATCTTGGGACCACTCTAACATGTGGCATTGTTTTCATATTCTAATGATACCTGACTGCCCATTTTCACAACAATGTTTTAAAGTTTTTATTTTGTTTTACATTGATTGATTGATTTGCTTGTGGGGGGAATTGAGCCCAGGGCCTCACACATACCAGGTAGGCACTATCACTGAGCTGTTTCTGGTCCCCCAGGTCCCCTAACTTTTGAACTTCTTATCTTCTACAACCATGCTCCTACCTTGTTTATGTAGAAATACTCAGTTCAGAATATTAACCAAAATTTAACATTTAGTTTTATAATTTATCTAAAAGTTCAGTTTAAAAATAAACTTGGGGCCATAAGCAAAAGTATCCACTTGATGTTAAAGAAGCTGTTCTTGCCTTTTGCTATTGAAATCTCAGAAGTCCTGATTTCCAAAGCAAATACCTTTGTGTCTTTGAAACGTTGGTGAAGTAACCTTACACCTATGGGCGGAACACTCAGAAATGTTCCCTTATCTTTAAGGGTAGATAGAGTAGGTTATAGCACAGCTCTAGTTTGAGTGGTCCTTATCCTCAGAGATCCTGTTGAGGAACCCAAAAGTCCCAAGTTTCTTCATGTTTATTGTATAGATCTTGAAAAAGTCACATATACTTGTGCTATATGTGATACAATAATAAAATTAGCAGCATCTGCAAGAATAGTATTTTTCCAGTCTTGTTATTTTTTGTAAAGTCGTAGTAGTATGAAGTGTCATTTGCGTATATTGTGTGTGTGGGGGGGTGCTATGGATTGAACAAGCACAGGCTGTAGCACTGAGCTATACCCAGCACCTCACTTATTTACACAGTTAATTATTGGAAAGAATAGAATTTCATTTTACTTAGGGAGGGCATAATTAGCATCTAAGTAGCTCCTGTTACTACAGATGGCATAGTTGTTAATTAGTAAGTGGTTTTACTGAGAGATTTAAGATTGTTGAAAAAATAGTTCTCAGAGGTTGGTCTTTTCTTTCTATCCCATTGTTCCCTGAATTACTCTCATCTCTATTTTAGTTTCTTTCTCTGCCATTTCTTTTACTATAGCAGTTAGACATTCATTAGTATGTTTACATCTAGTATCAAACTTATTTGTGTTAAATATATTATCCGTGTCAAGATTAAAGGTAGAAGGACCAGAGATACAGCTCAGCAGTGCTAGCACCTGCCTAGCAAGCACAAGGTCCTGAATTCAATTCCTGGTAACCACCCCCCCAAAAAAGGTGTGGAAAATAATATAGGATGAAAAGCCTATAATGTTTGTAAATTTTAGTGCTTTAAGGTTTATGTAAAGGTATGTACATCTTATTTCAGGAACCATGACATGATTTATTACTATTTTTACTGTTCACTTTTCCCAGTGAGTTGAACATTTAAATCTTTAAAGAACTGTTTGTTCATTTAACCAATTTACTGAGCACCTACTTTGTCCTTGATACTCAGAGGCATTGAAGGAAACAGGTGAAACAAGTTAGAAATCTTTTTCCTCATAGAAATTATATTTTATAGTAACTAAAAAGGTATAGACTCAAGATGTTTGATTTTTAATTGTAATGTTTAAAATTACAGGCTCAGATTGTTCTTTTGGTGATTCTACTTCTTGCCATTGCTGATTTCATCATAGGAACATTTATTCCCTGGGAGAGCAAGAAGCCCAAAGGTTTCTTTAGTTACAAATGTAAGTTTAAAAAAAGATCGAATATTTTCAAAGGGTCCACATGATAGCATTCTACTACTAAATTTAGTACATTTTAGATGTTTTTAATATGGTTGAGTTTGGGTTAGTGTTTCACATAAATTCACAATTCAGTGTTTGTTCCATTTATTAGACTGTCCAATAAGAGTAAAGTGACTTTTCATCTTTATTTTTCAGCATTAGCAACAAAAAGTGATAGAAGATACAAAAATTCCATTTGATTTCTACTACTTTGGGCAATTTGTAATGTTTGTTCTAAGATGACTTTCATTTTTCTAGGTTAGTTATGTGTCCTCGGATGATGTGAACACATTGTGAGAAGTGCACCTGTTAGGGGCTAGGTGATGTCAGCGTTGTGCGGATACCACAGCGCCTGTTTAGACCAGCCACTGCGGCTTCAGCCTGACTGATGCAGGCCTAAGGAACTGCTGTCATAGACACAGTCCGTCACTAAGCAAAATAGCATGATTTAGCACATGAATACATTCAAACAGAACATTTTGTTTACGTTTTTATTGAAACATATTTTTAGAACATCATATTTACACTCTTTGTGGGGAGTTGGTACATGTACATAATGTGACTTAATTGCTTTTTTAAATCTCCTTTCTGTCCTTTACGCCCTCCTTTCTCTGTCCAGCTCTTGATACCCTTCTTTTATTTGGACAGGGTACACATCAGAGGTGTGTAATGTGTACATTTCTTGTGGGGAATTCATGCAGCGTCTTAAAAGTGTGTAAGACTATAAAAGCAGCTGGGAATTGCAGTCTCTTGGCTAATTGCAGCCTAAGGGTTTTTACATTTTAGGTTAATTATGTATGTAAGAATCTTTCTTAGTTTTCATCTTCTGTAACCCTTTTCATTTGCATCTAATTTTTGTGATGAGTGAAATTTACTGTTTCTTAAAGCGTCCTATCAGTGTAATTCCCGTCCTCTCCCCACCTAATCAAGCAACTCCGAACCCATCTCTGTAAGATTAGTTGCTGTTGCATTAGAAAGGCTTGTCTTCATTCAACTAAAATCAAATTTTTTAAACCCTAGAAGCAAAGGCTTACCTTCAGTTTTATCAAGTATTTTTGACATTTTATTCTAAGTTATGAGTGTTTTTTTACTTGAATTTTTTAATACACATTTCAAATGTGTTTACTTCTAAAAAATGTTAAAATTATCATGGATCGTTATTTCTAAAAATATTTCCAATAACTATACATTCTCTTTTTAGAACATGAATTGATTTTAAAATACAGGCCATATTTTTCTTTTTTTTTTCTTTTTTTTTCAGATTCCTAACTTAGGTGTCACACAGTTCTGTAGTATACTAATTGCGTGTGTTATATTCAAGTAGCATACCTGGGCTTAACTCATTCTGAGGCTAGTAAATGTAAATATACTTTAGGATGGGATCTGTCTAGGTGGTTAACATTGCTTGACTCGCCTCTTACTCTTCATACTAAGATACTGTTAGGGAAAACCGGTCATAGTGCTGAGTTGACACAGTTCTCATGACTGCCTAACCATGGTATATGTTTCATCCTCTTTCCTTTTTCCTTTGCAATGTGAGGCGTTGTCTTTCTTTTGCCAAACACTGGTGCCACTGCTGTTCTTGGGATCCAATTTCTTTTACTTTCTATGAAGCAGTTCTTTTATTTTTTGATAATCTAGTTTTTCTCCTATAGAAAAATTTTTAGCTCTGAATTATAACCTTGGTCTAGTAATTCTTATTCTTAGAAATGCTATCTCTTTTTACTCCCCAGCAGTTCCTACTTCTCTTTTTTAGTTCCAGGTCCTAGGCAAATATCTCAAATCTTTACCTCTCACTTTTTAATTTTAAAACAGTCAAGTGTATAGAAAATTTGCAAAAAAAAAAAAAAGAAGAATAAAGTTTATACCCTTTCCCTACATTCACCAGTCACAAACATTTACATATTCTTAACCTTGTTTCTACATTTTTTTATTAATCAAGATAAACACTTCAGTTTGTATCTATTAAGGAAAAGAATAATCCAGGAAATAAAACTTGGCCCAATATCAATTTCTAATGTATTATCTATGTATGAATTTCCCCAGATCTCTTTATAGCAGTTTTTATTTTTCCTGTCCAGAATCATGTGTTGCATTCAGTTATGTTTTTTCTGTTTTCTTTTTTAAAAACTTTTTTACATAATTGTCAATCTTTTTTTCCTCACAGTATTGGCATTTTTCAAGGGTACAGTACAGGCCAGTAGTGCTTTAGTTCTCTCCAAATGAGTTTATCTGATTTCTTCCCAGTAGATTCAGGTTATTTACTTTTATCACATATGAATGTTATGTCCTTAGTGTAACACATCAGGAGGTATGTATGCTGTTCATTTTGTCCATTTCTGATGTTAATTTTTATTTCTTCATCATCGTGATACCTAAGAGATTTTGCTATTGTGAAATTTGCACTTCTTTATAACCAATAAGTATTCTGCAGAGGAATACTTTGAGACTATCCATAGCTTACTCTTAACATTAGAGCCAGATGAGTTTCTTCTTAACCTTTTATCTTCTTAACGCCCCTTATCTGCATTCTGTCTATCCAAATCGGGACCACATGGTACTAAATTCAGTGTGAAAAGTTTTTAACCTGTAGCTTAACAAAACTCCGAAGTTAGTTGTTTCTTGTCCTTGAAATGCTTCTCTTGTTCTATTTGGTGTCAGATACACTTGGTGTTCCATTTGAACTCATAGGTCACTGTGTCTGTTCTGCCTAGTCCCCTAATCTTTTTTATGTCCTTTAGTTGCAGATCTGTGCAGAGTATGGCCCTGTCCTTCCAATTATGTTCTTTTATTTGGTAGTATATATTTGCATGTCTCTAAATTACTGTTGAGAGACTGATATGCTTTGTTCTGAATCTCCTTTAAAACCCAAACATGTATACAGTGTATCCAACTGCTTATTTAATGTGTTTCCTATTTATTCCTGCTTAGTAGAAGAAACCATCTCTGCAAGTAGAAAAAAAACCAGGATCTCAGACCTTCCTGTTTTCTACCTACCTCTTTTACTGTTTAGATCTTGTCTTATCAGTATGACATTCCCTACCGATAGATTGAGACCCTGTAGCAACCTCCTAATTGATCTCTTTGTTTCAAGTGTTGACCCCTTCGGACCATTGTCCACACTAATCACGTGCCGTTTGTGTATTTCTGATCATACCCTAGCTTTCCATTTTGTTTAGGATAAAATTTAAACATACTCCATCTCCTTCCTATGTCTCCAATCTTATTTTTCCTCTTACTATAAGGTAAGAGCTTTACCTATTTCTGTTTCCTTACGAGCTAAGCATTTTTCTACCTCAGCTATGCTTATTGTTTCTCATTCCTAGTATGCTCTTTGTTTGATCAGCATAATTCTGGTTCCTGTTTTGTAAAGTATTTGTCTAAATGTTATCTCCTTGGTTATATGACTTTAGCTTTCTAAAATCAACCCTAATTAGATTTTTTTTTTTGTCGAGAGGGGGTTTACAACATCCTGTTTCTACCAGTGCATTTACTGCTATTTGTAATAGCCTGTTTCTTATTTTATAGAAGCTCACCATTCCATGGAGGCAGGGACCATGCTTGGCCCATTCATACTGATTGTATCTCTGAGCACTGTGACCTATTAACTAGCATTAATATAAACCTAGCACATGATACACAAATATTAAAATGACATTGTTATTTATTGTTAGTACCTGTCTTTTAGAATAGATTTATATAGTAGGAACAACTGAAGCATTAATTATTGTTGAAACAGAAAGGATCTTAGAGTGCCTAAGCTAAAATTATTTGACACAGGTCACCACTAAGAAATAGATAAAAGACATGGACTAAAATCTGTACAGATGGGACTTAAAGTTAGAAGTAATGGGGAAATACTTTCTGGATTTGTATTTTTCTTCTGGATTTGTATTTTTCTTTTGTTTATCTTCATTCTTATTTCACCTCTGAGACTGAGGGTTTATTCACACCTTGATTTACAGTTGAGCCAGGGATAAGAACAATTTTTTTAAAACTTTTGTCAGTGTATTGAAAAAAGTGGTATGTCACCCAGATCAAATCATTTTATTATATACCATTCACTCATACAAGAAATGAAAACACTACTACTTGAAATTAGGAAAATAGTACAAGAATTAATCAGTTAATTGAACTGAAGAAAAATTGGGGATCATAGATACCAGTTATTGTTGACATTAATTTTTATAGTCTAGCCTGCTATCCATTAATTGCCAAAAATATTTTCTTCTCTGCAGCTGAAATATTTAGTGAGAACTTTGGACCTGATTTTCGAGATGAAGAGACTTTCTTTTCAGTATTTGCCATCTTTTTCCCTGCTGCAACTGGTATTCTAGCTGGAGCAAATATCTCAGGTGATCTTGCCGTAAGTATTATACAGTATTGCATTAAATACATATATATATATATTTTAAATGTGTGTGTGTCTGTTTTTTAACTGATGCATCTATGTGTATGTACGTGTGTATGTATGTATTTTTAAAGAGACTTAAAAAAGAGTTGTCTTCTCTTCCAGGATCCTCAGTCAGCCATACCCAAAGGAACACTCTTAGCCATTTTAATTACAACACTGGTTTACATAGGAATTGCAGTATCTGTAGGTAAGTAGCCTTCCATTTCTTTATATCTCAAATATTTTATGGTGCACAAATATTTTCATGACACTTGCTAATTTTTATATTGAAAAACATTTCAATATAAATATATACAGTTGATTGTAATTTTAAGAATGGCTTTACAAAAACTGGTAGCGACTTAGACATTAAGCCACCAAATCCTTTATTTTTATATTTGAGATTTATTACTGAAGTTAGAAAAATATGTGAAATCATACTTGTAAACTCTTAGATTTCGCTGTCTTAAAAAAATTACATTTGTGAAAGTGAACTTTACTCGTGGATCTGTATAAATTTCTGAGGTTTTTTGTTTATCATGATCAGTTCTGTCTTCATATAATAAAATCATTATCAAGACTTAAGCCATGCCTGCCATTTTTTTTAAAAGTGAAAACACTGATTTTAAATATGACATACTAAATGGAATGGAAATGCTTTCCCCAAAATCTTTTGTTAGCTCCAATTTGTTTCATTCTGTCTGTACTACCCATTGAGGTAAGATTATCCTCTTCTCCTGGATGTTCAGTAACTGTGTCAGGAAAGATAGCTTGTACTCCAGTGGTTATATAACTTACTCAAAGCAAGAGCACTTTTTCCCCAAAAAAAACAAAGGTACAGAATATTCAAACAGGAAGCACATGAAAGCTTAACTACCTTAGGGGAATGAGAGTTACAAGGCTCTCTTCTCTCTCCATCTCCTCTACTCCCAATGGTTTCAGAGAGAAAAGTGTGATTTTCAAATTGTGGGAAGAAATTGAAGAGTAAAGAACTAAGTCTAATCGTTAAAATTTTCTTCATCTCTTAGCTTTCTATTATTGTCCAGTTAACACTAGATGCTTGTAATTTTTATCTTGTATGATGAAATAATGCTTGCTAAAGTGTTTCTGAAAATAGAAATATATGCTCTTCAATTGCCATATTGTATATTGTTCTTGATAACAAAGTGCTTGTTTCAGTGTAAATTTCAAACGTTACTATGTAAGTTCTCAATTTTACACAAAAGTAGGAAGCATTTTCTACCACAAGTATCACCCAACTTTAAGAAACTTAGGGCTGGGGATTTAGCTTAGTGGCTTAAGCACCTGCCTGACAAGCGTGAGGTCGTGAGTTCAATCCCCGGTACCAAAAAAAAAAAAAAAAAAAAAAAAACTTAGCAGAACTTATTAGTACATGGTAGATTTTTAAAGCAAATCTAAGCAGTGTTTGAGAAAAAGTTGATTTTTCTTAAAGCCTTCTCTTTAGCCATGTTTCAGTTATAAACTATTTGGAGTACATACAGGAAAACATTTCTTCTATTTAGGACTCTTAACAGTTTTTATAGTCATTTAAGGATATCTTAACCATGTAAGCTATGAAATAGTTTTGCTAATACATCACTTTCCACAGTGATATTCATAAGGTCAAGTATTTATGTATAAATAACTAGTCTTTACAAAGTGTTTGATTTTATTATGTACATAGTGGAGACCATGATGCTTTCCAAATTCTGTTTAAGACAAAATGATCTTAGCTGTAAATGCAGTGTGTGCTGTCATAAGTAGGTAATGTGTAATTTTAAGATGAACGTAGATATTAGCTGTATTAGTCTCATTACCTCTTATGTTTCAGGTTCTTGTGTTGTTCGGGATGCCACTGGGAACGTTAATGACACCATTGTAACAGAACTCACAAACTGTACTTCTGCAGCCTGCAAACTAAACTTCGACTTTTCATCTTGTGAAAAAAGTCATTGTTCCTATGGCCTAATGAACAACTTTCAGGTAAGCTTCTAAATTATATGATGCAAATCTTCTGTATTTCTCTAGAGATTGACTGCTGTCATATTAACTACTCAAAATGCAGCTGTACATGAGAAGGCAAGACTGTTTCTTTATACCCCCAAAACTAAATTATTAATGGGCAAAAGAAAAATACAGTAAATCTGAGGTTGTTTATTAGCAAAAAGCACCTTAGGGTAGTGCTTTTATACTGGAGAATAACTTACAGTGTGTGTATGTGTGTATAGAGAAGTGTACTGTATCAGAGAGCAAAGGGACATCTGTGAAGCACCTTGGACGTAGTCCTGTTGATGAGAATACAAAACATCTTTCTGAGATTTTGATTGAAATTGTATTAAACTTACATATCAGTTTGCAGAGAAAAGCAATGTTGAATTTGCCAGCACTCTCCATTTATTTGTATCCTCTCTGATTCCTGTCATCAGTATGTGTTGTACATATTTTGCTAGATTTACACCTAAGTATTTCATTTTTATTATGAGTTTAAATCTATACTAATTAAAATGACTTCAGCTTTCTAACTACTGACATTTCCACAGTGGCTTTATATATAAACTTTTTTTTAAAGTATTGATGAATCTCAGTAGTAATGTTTGTTAATTAGATTTGGCCCATGTAAAGAAGTCATGTGGTACCAAACCAGAAGTGTTCAATCTTTTTAGTACTGGGGACCAGTTTCTTGGAAGACAGCTTAGCTTGTTCACAGGGGTGAAAGTAGAGTTTGAGGGTTTTTTTTTATTAGTATATGTTTGTCATAATAATGATTACATGGCCCATCCCATCCTCTGATCATTCTTATAAAGAGCACAACCTCGATCCCTTGCATGCACAATTCATAGCAGGGTTTGTGCTCCTATGATGATCTGCACCTCTGATCTGACAAGCAGAAGCCAGGTGCAAATGCAGTTGAAGGGAGAAGCTCTAAGTACAGATAGATCTTCACTCACCTGCCACACATGTCCTGCTTCTGCTGTGTTGTCCAGTTCCCTATGGGCCATAGGCTGCCTGGGAATTGGAGACCTCTGTGCTAAACAACCATTTCACAGAATTTAATTTTGAATAGATGCATGAAAAATTAGCAAACTTTTAAAGTGTATGGACTGTGTAAAAATTAGTATTCTCAGAAGGTTTTGCAATTCTGCTGTTTAATACCTCTATTAAGATATCAGGAGTAAAATGAAAGTTTATTCTGTCAAACACATAACTTAGAAAGCTTTTTGTAAGAGAATTTGAGAGCAGTTTGCTAAGTCCTAGCATGGTAGATAGACTTAGGAGATTAAAACAAAACACCATGGTAAATGAGTTTGTGGTTCTGTTGATTCTAAATGAGAAAAGTTTTCCTTCCCATAATAAATCAGAATCTGAAAATACTTCAGTGTGTAGTGTAGAATATGTAAATATTATAAATTTTTAACTGAAACTTTCAATAGTATTATTATTTTCTATAGTATAGTTTCCAGCAATTGATTAGTTTTAGTAGTTATAAAAATGGACCCAATTATATAATAAAAGGCTTTGTTTTCTAGTCACAAGACCAGGCAAAATTATAGGAATGAAAGAAAGCATTCATGTGCAACAAGAGATTCAAGCCAGTTCTGACACTGATATTGTGCATGAAAGGCGCAAGTACTGCTCTCTGCCCAGTGACTGAGAATGCAGGCAGATTTCTGTATTGTTGCCTTAAAATGCAAAAATGTGTTGGCTTTATCAGGTCTGTGGTATGGATCCAACTCAAGCAAAGAGAAGTTTGTTATAAGTAAGCTCCTTTTCAATTTAGTAAATACGTTTTTTGAGTTGATAGACGTGATAATTGAAAGCCAATAGAAAAGAAATTTTTGACACAAAAGCTACAGTGTTGTAATTACACAGTGATGTTTACAGTGTCAGTTTTGCCATAGTACAGCCAAGTAGGATGTTTTGTTTAATCTGTTCCTTATTATTTGGCTTAATTTATCTCCATCCTTGCATTTAATTTAACTTTGAGGTAATACAGGCCAGCATGGCATTTTTATATGTATAACAGAAATTTGGTCTGATTTTTTAATTGTTACTTACTTTATTCTTTACAGTGCCTTTCCTAAAGGTAGAGTTGACAATACTAGATAATCTAGCTTCAATTACAGTGAAAAATAGTGATTATGAATAATGGATGGCATATAAGAAACTATTAAATTGTTACTGAGGGGCTGACCAGAGAATTATCTTTGCAAAGTTTTTCTCCCAAAGCTTCCCACAGAGGTTGATGCTAATGTTTCTTAAAACACTTAAGAATTGTCTTTTAAGTCTACTAGAAGATACAAAGAAAGACATTTTAAGTAAAGCAAGGTGATTTGTGTACATATAAAATCAAACTTGTGCATCAGGGCGAGGAATTGTGCCCCTAGCTAGTTTTGCACTTGTTTATAGTATTTAATCATAGTCAAGTGTGTGACAGTCATAAACACCTGGTTTTCCTAACTCAGAGGCCTCAGTTGGTACATTCTTATCAATATAAATGAAACATAAATTCTCATTACTGAACTAAGGAATTAGGTGATCATATTCATTGCTGGGAAATTTATAGTGGATAGGTCACACTGACTATTTGAAGCTACCAAATAGCTCCTTCAGCTCAATTTTATATTTTGAAAAATTTCAAAGATACAGAAGGAACTCTGCAGTGAATCCCTATGAGGCTTTTTTTTGTCTTTCTTTTTGCTTTACTGGGGATCAAGTTAGTTGAGCTCTAAGCCTCAACTAACATACTCAACCCTTTTTATTTTTAAATGAAGATATAGTCAGCAAATTCTAGAATACAGGATCTGTAAAGAAGATATCACATAAAGTAATAAAATGAAAACAAGTGTATCCTTGTAGATTTTTTAAAAACCTAACTAAAGAAATATCACCAAATATATTGTAGGCTTTTTGGGGGTCTTCTCATTTAAACTTTTTTTTTAAATATCAGGAAATTTGCCCACTGAATATGTGGCACTGCTACAGAATTATTAAGACTTTAAATTGGTTCAGTGGCATTGCAGTCCCAGCTGTCAAGTCTTTTGTCTGGTAGAGATACATACTGAAATATTTAGGCACTGAATATCTGGGAATTCTCAGAAATAATGTGCAGATTGGCCTCAAGTTCATCATTGTTGAAAGGCACAAGTACTGCTCTCTGCCCAGTTGGAAGTGCATTAGGCACTTTTTCAGACCTTGTGTCTATTTAGAAATATGTATATAATAAAAATATTTTCTTAAGTGCTACTGGCAAATCTGTTTCAGAAATTTTAGATGAATTTTCTATTATATTGTTTATTATCAAATTATCCCTAGTATTAATTGTCTTTATTAGAGTAATTAAATTGTGACTACCTAACAGTGTGTTCTTTTTCAAATTGCTTCTAAGACTTATTTTCCATGTTTGTCACTCTTATTTAAGGTAATGAGTATGGTGTCAGGATTTGCACCATTAATTTCTGCAGGTATCTTTTCAGCCACGCTTTCTTCAGCATTAGCATCTCTTGTGAGTGCTCCCAAAATATTTCAGGTAAGTGTTTTTGTATTATGGGCCTTTATTAGGGGGAAGTAAGGTAATATTTTTCAATTTGAGAGTGCTATTTTCAAATTAGTTGGAATTAGTGTAAAACTCAAGTATATATTATGTACATGTTCAAGAAGGTATAAATTTGTGCAAGTGAATGGTATGTCTGTTTATGCAAATATTTGTGCATTTATCTACTGTCAGGATAGTCTCTGAGCTGAGTATGGTGGCATGTGCCTATAATCCTAGCAAGTTAAGAGGCTGAGGCAGGAGGATTGCCAGTTCAGGACCAACCCAAGGAACTAAGCAATACACTGTCTCAAAATGAAATTTTTCAAGAAAGGGCTGTGGATGTGGCTCACATCTCATATGCTAAGCCCCAGTTTCAAGCCTCAACACTGGGATGGATGGATGGACGGATAGATAGATAGATAGATAGATAATCTGTCAGTTGTCTTTTTAGAATTAATAATGGGTTGTTAGAAGAGCAGTGTAAGACTGAAAATCAGAAGTAGTAAAGTATCTTTTCAGAATTAGTTTGGCACTAACATGTTTTATTTTACAAATAGTTGAATGCTTCATATATGCTGTACATTGCTTTAACTGCTGAAGTGGTATAGAGATAAACAGGATAAATGTCATTTCCCTCTAATGAGTATTAAATGGTTGATACTGATGACAAAATATTTTTTATTACTGAATTAAATGAAATGTTTATTCTTTAGCCTCATTCTTAGTGTTATAGCCACTAAAGATGTAGAATAGATTTTTAAAAACCATATTCAGTAATATAAGAAAAGTGATTAAATGTTATATAGTTATGTTTTAAGTTTAGAATTTTGAGTTGGTTTTCATAAGGTAGACCACACCTATGTCATAGTTACCAATCTTTCAAATTATCTTTATTATCCTTCTGTTTGTATGCCTGCTTCTCTGATTCTTTTGTCATAAACATAAATTTTAACCCGGGTGAGATAAGACAGATAAAAATGTAAGCAATGTTTCAAACCAGTTTGTTTGAAATGTTCAAATTTCCTTTATACTTTATAGGTGAAGCATTGTAAGACAAAGAAGAAAGAGAATGAAAATCGCTTCTTGGGCTTTTGGCTAAGATCAAGTGTAGTGGAGAATGAAAACCATAAATTTGGGTTCCATACCAATTAAACTGTTGTAAATTTTTATGTCTAATTTTGATATATTTCTTTTCTATGTTTGCATTTTTTTCATTAGGCTCTTTGTAAAGACAACATCTACCCAGCTTTCCAGATGTTTGCTAAAGGTTATGGAAAAAATAATGAACCTCTTCGTGGTTACATCTTAACATTCTTAATTGCACTTGGATTCATCTTAATTGGTTAGTTATATAAATGGTACTAATGCAGATTTTAATGCATTTACAGTAGCAGGTCTGAACATTAAATTACTAACAAAGTGTTACTTTGGTCTAATAAGTTGATTTCTTCTAATTAAAGAAATGAATGTATAAAATACTACAAGTGCTAGTATTCAATAAATATTTTCTAAATTTATTAGGATTGCTAAGTACTCATCAGAGATAAAGGGAACTCCTACATTTTGTTCCTAAACCAAATGTTATAATAGCACAAGGAAAAAGATGCTAGTATCTACCAGAAAGATGATGCTTCTGCTGATCTGTATTTTTGTCTTTGATTACAAGCGAGCCTGTTGCTCTTCCACTGCTAAAGTAGACATTGAAGTTTTAAGAATTTATCCAATGAGTTAATATTGAAACTCCAATGATCTTATCAGTTATTGTGATGCTGTATGGAAACATGTAATACAGCTAAGTATATATTTGATTTAGCTTATGTTGGAGAACAAGTTGGCAACATGCAGTGTGGTTTCCCATAAGCCAGCAGTTTTCTGTCTGTTTGCATTTTAGACACACTTGCATATATGCCCATACTGCCATATATAAGGATGGTTCTGGTATCCTTACAGTAATGCAAAATGGAAGCAACCTAAATCAATTAAAAATGAAACTGTACAGGTAATATATGACAGTGAAAACAAAAAGAAGAAACTTGGTTTTCACATAACAATATGAACAGATTTCAGATGTAATAAGATCAAATGAAGATGTATAGATATAGTGTGGTATTAATTGTGCCAATTTTAAAACACTCCAAACAAACATATGCAATTCAAGACTATATATGTATTGTATGTGTAGATACATAAAAGTGTGATTGTAAGGAACATACAAAGTTTAGAATAGTGAAGTATCAGAAGGTTGCAACTGTGTACATAAACTTTGGTTCTTGAAAAGTATAGTATATATATGATGTGTTTATGGCAGAATGTCAGTATTTAATCTAGATGGTGGACATAGGGGTGTTCACTGCTGTATTATCTAAGAGTTTGGGTATTTCATAACTTTAAAAAGTTACAAAGTGACCATCATTGAATTTATGTCACTTTTCTTTTGCAGCTGAACTGAATGTTATTGCTCCAATCATCTCTAACTTCTTCCTTGCTTCATATGCATTGATCAATTTTTCAGTATTCCATGCCTCACTTGCAAAATCTCCAGGTGATTTTCCATTTTTAAAAAAGTTTATAAATATTTTAATTTCTTTCATTAAAAAAAAGCAACTTCCATACATTGTAAAAGTTAATGTGTGTCAGATTAGCTTGCTAACGCATTCCTGCTGGCTTAAACCTCCCTGTGGCACACACAGCTTCCCCATCAGGCAGTGTGAACTGGTATGTGTTAGTGCTCCGTTTGTTTTTGTAAGTAAATCAAGTCTTGAAAGATTTCTTTATCATGAAGTTCACTAGTGTTTTCTTAAAGTATTTAATATATATTGCATTAATTTTTAATTCTAACGTTATGAAAGAATTTAATGTTTTAACAGCTCTTTTCTAGTGTGTAGCTGATTCTGTTTGTGTCTGAGAAGATTATTGTGATATAGTTAACCCTTTAAAATTTTTTTGTTTTATTCTGAGCCTCACCCATATTAAGCATATGTCCTATCGCAGAGCTTCAGCCTCAGTCTCACATTTTAACACAATGGTCTCTAAAAGAAGCAACTCTTAACAGTTAAAACAGTATATGGGGCTTTTGTTATATACATCGAGGCAGTGGGTCCCAATCAGGGAAAGAGGCCAGAGAACAAAGGTGGTGTGTGCATCTGAGAATGCGCCTTGCAGAGCAGGGAAGATAAAGTGTAGACACTTTGGGCACAAACATTTTAGCGTCAGTTTTAATAAAATTTCATTGAAATGGTTTTTTAAAATATTTTGAGATATAGGACTACATGCCAATGAAAATTTAAAAACATTTTATCTTCAGCATTTTAAAAAAGTGTTTATTTACTAAAAGGGAAGGTATGTGTTACTATAGTCCATGCTTAGATTTTCTGGCAAGTGGATGAATTTTTGATGATTTTCATGAACAGTTTTATTTGAAGCATTTTATGTATTTGTTAGGACATGGATATGTCTAATGCTGAAAGCAGAAAATAAAGCTATGCTGTTACTGACTCAATTTGAAACCTTCATTTTTGTGCTCTCTAGGTTTTTGAGCGTTCATTGGTTTGATTTACAATTTTTTGTGAAGTTAATTGACTACAGACCTAGTAAGATAGAGTAATACAAAAAATAGACTTACCATGTATAAAACCATCAAAAACTGTAACAATTGTGATCAGTAACAGTCTTTGACTTTACTGTTACACTTGATACTTAAATTCCTCAGACGCTTAAATGTATCAGTTGTACAGTAAGTTATTTTGTGCATGCGTATGTGTAAAGCAGATGAGGAACCTGCGTGACTTTTATTTGTCTATTTATTTTATTAGGATGGCGTCCTGCATTCAAATACTATAACA
The DNA here is from genome assembly GCA_004027455.1 of Hydrochoerus hydrochaeris. Taxonomy (NCBI): domain Eukaryota; kingdom Metazoa; phylum Chordata; class Mammalia; order Rodentia; family Hydrochaeridae; genus Hydrochoerus; species Hydrochoerus hydrochaeris. The sequence goes on along the minus strand of PVLA01000395.1, from coordinate 317,236 downwards.
TGTGGATATCACTTCTGGGTGCAATTCTTTGTTGCATAGTCATGTTTGTCATTAACTGGTGGGCTGCATTGCTAACTTATGTAATTGTCCTCGGACTGTATATTTATGTTACCTACAAAAAACCAGGTTAGTAACCTTTGCTATTTAATATTTCAAGCTAGAAAGTATATAAAAGTTCTTTATTGTTTTTCCTATTTAAGAGTTATCTTTTGTGTATTTGAAAGCTACATTATGTGCAATCTAAAGTACTTCATTTACAAATACACTTTCTGTTTTTCAGCAAAAAAATTGAGTTTAATGAAATTACTTTGGATTTTTATTGCCGTGGAATTCCTTTCTTATCTATAAGTTAAATTTAATCAATCCTATTTGTAGAAAAATAAGTTAATGTACTTATCATTCTGTTGGTACAATCAATATGTTTTTAAATTATTATTTAGAAGACTGCAGATTTACAGTATTGTAGTAACTCAGCCTAATAAGCATACATATTGCCTATTTTGATCTTAGAGAACTGTGGTAGGTAACATAGAAACCAAAAAATTCTAAATGTAGCAGGGAATATTGGACAAACATGTTTTTACTGAGAAGTGGTCAGTGATTGCTCTGTGCATGTTGGTAATGGCTGGGTATCATGTGTCTCCGTGCCAGCTGGTGCTGCTGCAGTACATTAGCATTGGTGCAGTTTACAAAAGAAAGATCTGACAAAAGCTGGGAAAGTTTAGGTCAAATAGGGTTAATTAGGAAGAGATTATAGGAATAATTAGAACATAGTAATTTTAAACAAAACATTTTTAATCTGGATATGAAATAAAGAGCTTTTTGAATTAAAGGGGTGGCTGTTGAAATGAAATGGACAAAGAAACTTACAAGTCTGTAAATTAGCATGTGTAGAATCATCATTTGAGTCTAACTTGTTTATTTAATGAAATGAAATTTTCATGTTCAAATAACCTAAAAGGGAAGTGTTATAAATAGCTCTTCTGATCTGACCTTTTACATTTAGATTTGTGGCTACATGAATGGTAATTTTAAAATGTTCTCTATTTTGAAAGACTTGAGTTACATGCACATATCTTCTCTAAATAACATTCTTTTTGAACATGGGCATAGTCAAAATGATGATAGTTTTAGGGTCATGCTATACACCTGTACTACTGAAAGAGTATCGTGTTTTAGCAGTTGATGTTTGAATATGAAAGCATTGTTTAATTTCTCCATGAGTCTTTAATTTGGCCATCATTGATACTTATCTTGCACGAATGTTGTCTTTCCACAGATGTGAACTGGGGATCCTCCACACAAGCCCTGACTTACCTGAATGCACTGCAGCATTCAATTCGTCTTTCTGGAGTAGAAGACCATGTGAAAAACTTTAGGTAGGTAATCAGGCAACATGAAACATTTTCTCTCAGCTGTCCAGTCAGTTTTGAAACTTATTCAATAACATTTTCACATGTTAATTTTAGAGGTTTCTCATTTGCAGAATTTGAAGTGATAGATATCATAAAGTGAAACTGTTCTATTCTCTGTGGACATTAATGTTTTTATATATTGACTAAATAAAATTAAAAGATTTGTGACATACTTTTTAATTTGACTGTTATGTGCTTATTAGTAACTAACTGGTAACTAGTTGCAGTAATTTGAAAAAAATCATCGCTTTACAATAATGAGCACTTAGGCTACATTCAGTAAATGATTTCAAGTACATTTTGTCTTTATAATACTCAGCATCAATATAAAAATTATTTAATACATTTCTAATAATTGATATGAGATAATAAAGCACTGTTAGTATTGCATATTTCTCAAAAACCAGAAATATTGTTGTACTTCCTTGTATTGTTAGACAGTTTATCATTATTTATACTTTGTTACACCTAGGTTTGTTGCTAGGTGTGGTTACATGCCCATGTAACCCCAGCACTTGGGAGGCTGACACAGGAAGATCACTGAGAGTTTGAGGACAGCCTGGGCTACATAGTGAATTCAAGGCAAGCTTCAAAAAAAAAAGCCTCCAAAGGGCACTGGGGCATTAAGCGCTTGCCTAGGAAACTCAAAGTCATGAGTTTGATTCCCAGTACCCCCCACAAATAGCCCCCAAAACCTAGTTTTGTTATTTTCAAAAAACTAATCATTAGGCAATAATTTTTAAATTGCTCAAATTGTCTGGTTGTGAACAGGTGACTCGCTTTAATCATCTCTCAGTGATTTCTGCATAGTAAACAGAGAAATGTTTCATATTTCTCAACAAATCAAAAGGGGAAATGTTTAAAAAGTAGTATCTTGAGGGGATAAATGCCAGAAAGTAATAACTGTACTGAATTTCTCCTAGAAAGAAGAATATGTGTGTATTCTTCATGTTGTCTTTTGGACATCTCCCACACGAATATAGACACATGTGGGCCCTTTGTTCTAGAATAAAAAGTTTCTTGAGACCACAGCTTTGGAGTGAGAGAAATGGGGAAAGAAAAAGGAAGGAGAGCCCTATAAGGGAAAACCTCAGTTTCAGCGTATTTTGGATGACTGAGACCAAATAAAACAGAAAAATAAAATTACTCTAACGTAAAATTATGTGTCTCATAACTGGGTATAAATGCAGTCAAAGTTAACTTGCTGTTAATTAAAATCTGTTAATTTGGTTTATTATAATGGAACGTTTAAAGATTTTAAATCTCAATTTGATTGACTGATTTTTATCCAAATTATAGATGAATCACAGTAGAAATAAAGAAAACCAGTCAAAAGACTTAACCATGAAAATCAGTACTTGTGTCACCCCATACAACCCTGTTTTTTTATATCATAAGCAATCACTTTCAACTCCAGCAGATTTTATGTTTTATAGTTTTTTAGTATTTACTTCATTATCACTATGCTTGTCTTGATCGTTTTTTTTGTTTTTGTTTTTTTTAATTTTAGGCATTATCAGTTGATGTCTTTGATTTACCTGGGCTGAGCATGTACATGTGCTCACCTACCAATAGTTTTTTGTTCTTATTTGGATTAGATCATATTTGGTATTCCAGTTTTTTTGACTTTTCAGACATGATACACAGCTGAGTCATGTAGTAAATTACAACTGCTCTTTCATGACCACACAATTTTCTTGTTTCCCCTGAAGTTAGTAATTTTTTCTGATTAACTTTCTATTTACCGTTATCTTTGCCTTTGTCAGATTTGCCAAGATTTTGTTTCCTTCACCTGTAGTCACTGGGTCTTTCAATTTACTTTCTCATTTTTCTGTTTCTTTAATTTGGGTTTTTGAATTCAACCTTGTCTGAAGTGAAGTATTTATTTGTAATTGTTGGCAAGGAAGATCTGCTCTAAGGAGTGAACCTTGTCTGTGAAAGTCTTTGATGGAGATTAAGAGGGCTTTGCTCTTTCTTTGAGGTATTTAAGTCCTTTTAGAGACTTCTTTTTGATCTGATGAGATTTCCCAGAAATGGATCTTTCAGTCCTTTATGTATGAAGTCCTGCATATTGTTCAGAGAGTCAAGGAAAGAATGGGTTTGGAGTACTCAGGATTCTGTATATAAATGTTGTACTTCACATAACCTACTAGCGGGCATAGTGGCACCTGCCTGTAATCCCAGCACTCAGGAAGCTGAGGCAGGAGGATAGGTGACAGGTCAAGGCCAGCCTGGTTTACATAGCAAGACCTTGTCTCAAAAAACTAAAAAAAATAAAAACAACTTACACAGCTGCCCTTATCTGTTTCTAGTGTTTTCCATACTAGATAGTTTTTACCAAATAAGCCAAATGGGATTGGTGAAGAACAATATAGTGGCCTATCTGGTGATAGAGAGCATGTGAATCTATGTGTTTGCTTACACAAACTTTAAACCAAACCAGTCTTCCTTATTTTAGTTTCTGTCCCTTTGTTCCTGCTGCTTCTGGAGGTAAGCGTTTTGATGAGATTTACATGTGAAATCAGAAAACTGTTGGTTGCTGTACGCATTTTGGATTTAGCTGTTTCCTGATTTGTCAGATCCTTTACAGTGTTTCTCTTTGCTATCTAGCTTTAAAATATTTCAATATTCTCTTTATGCTTCATGTTTTTGTAGACTTTGTGCTTTAATAAATCTCACTGTAACATGAAGTTTTTCAAGGAAGGAACTAAAGTCAAAGACAAATATTGACACTTGTTAGTTATCTCTAATATATTTTGTACTATATTTTTGTTGGTTTGTTAAAACTGTACTAAATTATTACATCTTTTGTAGTGAGTTTACTATTTAGCACAGATGGGGGATACGCTAACTTTCCATGGTAATAGATCAAATTATCATAACACTGAGAAATGCAGTAGCTCAAATGAGAGATGGAGGGATGGTTCATAGCAGATAGGCAAATTGACTGCTTTTGGTCTTTTGAGATTTGTATTACTTATATCATCTCAGTTTGCCATTCTTTAGAAGGTATTTTTGTGCATGTGGTCAAAGTCATAACGACAGTTATTGTCGTCTTAATGAGCAAGAAAGTATCAAAGAAGAGGCAACTTCCTTTATAAAGTACATAGCCTGGAAACAGGAACGTCTTATGGGGTGTAAATTACAGGATCATTATTAGCCCCTAGAAAGCCAAAACGCACCATGTAGCTGGGGAGCCATGCAACCTGTTAAGGTTCACACAAACGAGCAGTCTATAGGTGGGTGGGAGCAAAGAAAAGTAAATTGAGAGGGCTGATGTCATGAAGTAGAAGTAATTAGGGTAATAGCAACTGTAATTAGGAGAGAATTAACCTGTTTTGTATATAAAGGCATGGCCTTGCCCTCAGGAAATTTTGCAAGCTGTGTGAAAGAACTGGGGTATTTATTACTTGAGGAGATGAAAAGTTAACTAGCATGGTAATTTCTTGGTGTAGTTCTATGAGAATCTTGGTATATTACATATTATTTTAAAGGGACTAGTTAGCATGATTGTTCCAAATGGTTTGTTTTGGCATTTCTGATATACCAGAGAGGCCTGGGTAAAACTTCCCTCCCGTGAGAATCTGGTGTCCTGTGTCTTTAGAACAATTTCTCATAGGGTTCTGGTGTAATCCTCTAATCACAGAGAAACAGTTTAAAAGTCATGTACTTACAGTTTCCAAAAACAAACTTATCTAATTTTATTTTTTTAACCTTAAATTAGGCCACAGTGCCTTGTTATGACAGGTTCTCCAAACTCACGCCCAGCTTTACTCCATCTTGTTCATGATTTCACGAAAAATGTTGGTTTAATGATCTGTGGCCATGTGCATATGGTAAGAATCAATTTTATTTTCTCTATTAAAATATGTTATTTCGTATATAACATGCTTTGAAGGGCTTTCTAGATTGAAAGTAGTTTTAAAAAGTTTTTTTTAAAATACTTTACCTCTAAACAATCTAAAGTTAGCATTTTTAAAAATTTTGACATTTTTAGTTAGTAATATTCTAACCAGCAGTAAGAATAGTGTAAAATTGTAAGTTTTCATCTGTGTTTTGCTTTTAACATCTTGGATATTGGGAAAACTACAACTTCTGCATGAGAAACTAAAATACTCGTCAGATTAACTTTTCTCCCAACTTTTGTTGTTCATCTTATTTTCGTGTCAGAAGTGTGTGCTGTCTACCCCATGTCCTAGCTGGTACCAAAACTACTCTTCTACAATGACATATTAACATCACCTGGACTATGTGGAGTTTTCCACTTTGTCTCCAAGCTGATTGATTCAAGTTAGGATTTTGAGCACAAGATACACAAATGAGTAGTTTCACTACCAAGCAAGATAAATTGTATTTTCCTTATTCATGTAATAGTCTTAAATGTATTTTTAGATTTTGCTTAATATATTCGTATGTAACACATGTTACTTACAAGGCTCACATGGGAGCTCTGAGTTAATAAAACTCAAATAAAAATATATTAATGTATTAACCACTCACTTTGATTTTCAGTGATATTCTTAAGTCACTGAGAACTAATAATTCAGACACGTTTGCCAAACAAAAACAAACTGTATAAACTTATTTGGCTCTGTAATTTTCGCTCCATTTTTAATGATTGCTAACACCTGCCATTAATTTAAGATTGAAATGTTTTGTGTTAGTCTGTGTTTCTCCTCTTCCTCCCTTTTGCTGGCATTTGCTGTGCCTTAACCGTACCACCAACACTCCTTTTTGTAATTTTAAGTATTAGGTAGAATTAAAGTAAAAGCTATTATTAGACTTCTTCTATCCCATTATTTAGTCACTTTGTTTCAAACCAGCATAATAGAATGGCTTTTATAAATGAAGTAGATTGTCTTGCAGCTAAAGATATTGTTAACATCTTTATTTAAAGGGCCCTAGAAGACAAGCGATGAAAGAGATGTCCATGGATCAAGCCAAATATCAGCGCTGGCTTATTAAAAACAAAATGAAGGCTTTTTATGCCCCTGTACATGCAGATGACTTGAGAGAAGGAGCACAGTACTTGATGCAGGTAATTGTGCTGGCCTTCCAGACCTCTGTGTTCTAGGTGTTTGTAATGTCTAGAAACTTCCTCATTCTAGATTTCATTCTTCACACTGTACAAATGATAAACATCTTAAAATATCTTTAAGTAGCCTACTATATGGTTGTGAATGAAAGAGACTTAAGTTTTGTGTTGTTGACTGACAGCAGAGAACTCACCTAAAAATTTCTCTCCTATAAATACCTACTTCTGCACCACTAGGTTTTTTGTAAGAATGTTAATACCAGTTTCTAATTTTTAAAAATTCTAGTCCCCCATGTTTCTTACCATTTATTTTCTGGTACCAAATTTAGATTTCTATTTCAGTTTTGTGTGTGGTATAGTGGCCAGAATAGAGAATTTGGACTTGGTCCTGAGTTTAAATGTTAGCACTGCCACTTACTTGTGATGGATTTTATACTGAGCTAGTGATTTAAACTTCTCTGAACTTCTGTGTCCGCCATCCTAAAGGCTGTAGGGTGTAATAAATGTGGTTAGATAATATCTACCAACTTAGTTTACAGGAATCCTTTAAAAAACAAAAATCAGCATAATTAAGCTATCTACCTTGTATGATCCTGCAGCTGCTTTGTTACAGCAGGGGTGAAGGCTTTGAGTTTCTCTTCTGAGCCCTCTGTGTTGTGAGGGGAGGAGCTGCTAAGTGAGCCACTGTGGTGATGAAGCAGTGAGAGACAGATGGTTGGTGCAAAACAGAAGAAGCAGCCTCTCATACAGGAAGTATAACATGCCACAGAGCGGGCATTGAAAGGATGGGCTGGCACAGTTGATTTGTGCAGGTGGAAGGAAAATAGTCAAATAGATCCTTAAAACACTTACACAAAAGTCATCTCCAGATGGATTAAAAATACTAAATATAAAACACAATTTTTAAAAATTTTAAGGGAAGTATATAAAATAATTTGTAACCTAGAGAAGAATTTTTTAAAAACAAAACAGTATTGAGCTATGAAGAATAGATCAATATTTTTTTAAAGTTTAAAATTTTGACTGCTAATGAAAAAGGAAGGCAAAGATCAAAGGAAAATATTAATTCTAATGTGATCAGTGACAGATTGGTCCATAGTATATACAAATATTAAAGGCAGTAAAAGGAAAAAAAAATAAAATATATGAATTGAAAAGGCCAAATGATAAAAATTAAACCTACAACACAGTTTTGTTCCATACCCATCAGATGACCAAACATTATGTATACAAAATGCTGAAAATGGTAGAGATCTTTGAACTGAGGTAATTTAGATTATATAACCACTTTTAGATAGCACCCCGGGATACTGAAAGGAATGAATATTCTGCAGCATTTCGTGCTTAAATATATACCATAAGAGGAATTTTTGTATATGTAAAGAGTGCTATATGAAGCTTAATGGCAACATCAGTTTAATAGTGAAAGAGAAATGGAAGTTACTTTAACAGCCATGAATTAGAGAATTGGAAATTGTAGTATACAGTAGAATTCTGCGCGGTGTTGAAAAGGAACTATGTATAATATGGATAAACCTCAAAACCAACAGTATAAGGAAAAAGCAGTTTTTAAAAAGTGTTTGAAGGGGCTGGGGATTTAGCTCAGCAGCATAAGCGCTTGCCTGACAAGCATGAGGTTGTGAGTTCAATCCCTGGTACCGGAAAAAAGCAAAAACAAACAAACAAAAAAAAAAACTGTTTGAAAAATACAGAGATAAAGGCTTTTTTAAGTGTATAAGTTAAAATTTTATAAGTACAGTGTATGTATCCTGAAATAATAGAATATATATTACAAAGTGGTCATAAAGACACAGAAGTTCCTTTGTGTGTGTTTCTGATGTTTATTTTCATATCTTAGTGCTGGGCACATAATTTTAGTATTTTATTCCTTTTTTGTATATATTTAAATGTTTCAGGTACAGTGCTACCCCTAATCATAAGTTTATTTCTACTGGGTAAATCTTGCTTGCTTTGGTACAGTTTGTAGGAACATTTATATATGGTACAGTTTATGGAGAGAATAAAAGACCTTTTTTGAAGTAGTTCTTAAATTTCAGCTTCCATCCAAATCACCTGGTGGATTGTTAAACACAGATTTCTGGTTCCATCACCACATGAATCAAATGGCTGTGGGGAGTCCCAAGAATTTCCCTTTCTAGTAAAGTTCTAGAATGCTGCTTGCTGATGGTGATCTAGTTCTGGGACCATACCAGAACTGGATAAATGATAATGTTATAAAAGAGCAACAGTTGGAACCACCTCATCCATCTACCCGCCAACATGCCCCAATGGATTCTGAGTTTCAGCAGTGTAAGAAGTAGGATAAATGAAACAGTCCCATATATCCCACACCTATAAATCTGGCAAAAGCAGCCACTTTGTCGAGAAGCCTGGGTGTTTGGCTCTATTCTGCTGGTAGAGCTGTCTGAGGAACTGTGAAAAAGCCTTAATATTGAATAACAGTTGCCTCTATAGAACTAATTGAAATTATAGCATAAGTTGTCGCTGAAATCTTCCTTTGTCTGTTTTGCAAACCCATTATATAACATGACTACTACTGGTATATCTTTTTGTTGCTTGCAATCTTTGTCAGGCAAATGTTTGTGTACATTGTTTCTACAGTGTCATACATACCTTTTAGTCCAACATGTGTTGTTTTTAGATGATTCTGTTTCATTCGATCTTGTGCTTCTTTATATTCTGTGTCCCTCCACTACTGTAGTAAATAATTGTAATCATCATAAGAATTTATCATCAAGCTAGCATTTGAACATACAGGCCTCCAACAAAGAAGATTCTTTTCTTTTATGGTTTTGTTTTTTTTCACCCCTGGTCTTTTTGAAGACAGGGTTTCATTGTGTAGTTCAGGCTGTCCTTGAACTCACTTTGTAGCCCAGGCTGGCCTTGAGCTCACAGGGATCCGCCTGCCTCAGCTTCCCAAATGCTGGGATTACAGACACATATTAGCATGCCCAGCCCTAACTAATATTTTTTGTGTGTTAATCATAAATAATATAAGTGTAATATATATATAATTTACAAGTAAACATATATTAGATATGGAAGAATTTTTGCTCATAAAGATATGTAATGTTTAAAAGCTGTTTATTTGAAGTTTTTTGTCGTAAAAAGTGATTTTGTTGAAAAGTATATATTTGAAGTTGTATTTGTCATATATTTTAGGCTGCTGGTCTTGGTCGTATGAAACCAAACACACTTGTCCTTGGATTTAAGAAAGATTGGTTGCAAGCAGATATGAGGGATGTGGATATGTATATAAACTTATTTCAGTAAGTATCTCATTGATTCAGTAATTGGATTCAGAAAACGTTAAAACTTATTCCTTGTTTGGAATGCTATTTGTGATACAGCCGCCTAAAAGAATCATAAGAATGAAAAAGAATTCTACACAGTTTTAAGTTGGTGATCTATTAAAATATTCTTACCATGTTGCACACATAGATACATGTCCACATAGATACCTGAGAGGGGGAGGGAGAGATGGGGAGGGAGGGGGAGAGAGAGAGAGTGCATGTGTGCAAGCACACGCACTCAAATCAGTAAGCTCTGTTTTATCCCTGTAGCCCTCGCTGAGCAGGATTCCCAAATGTAAGACCCAAGCCTTAGATCTCATGCTTATGCAGACAAAGGATAACATTCACATGTAATAGTTTATGATATCAACCTCAGAGGTTTAGTTGTGTTCCCTTCTCATGCTAATGTTTTCCTCAGCCATTTGGGTCATTCATTAAATTAATTACATTTCAGTTTACATGTTTGCGTTTCCTAATCCCTAAAAGTGTGCTACATTTTGAATTTACTTACTTTTCAATGGTAGTTTCTGTGATCTTTATGATACAGCCTAGTTTTGTTGTACATCCCTCTCCTTGTGGGTTATCTCATGGATTCCCTTTATTTTGTCACTTTGTCTTTATGGCTTTACTCTAGGTTCATGGATTTTTGTATGTATCTCTTTAATGTATTCTGCTGGCCATGGTCTTTAAAACTAAGTTAAGTAAATAGTTGTTCTTTTTGCCCAATTTTTTAAAAGTATTTTTCCTCATATTATAGGATTTGCATAATGAATATATTTATTTCAATTAAATGAAGATAAAAAATTACCCATCCTTGTGACATTACATGATTGAAAAATTGTCTTTTTCTTGTTAATAGTCACTGAAGAAATAGAACAGCTTTGGCACTGCAAAGTATTTCTTCATGTACAAACAATTGTCATTTTTAAAAAAGTAACCAAACTGCTCTTAAGTTTTATCTATAAATTTTGATATGAGCACCTTTAACTCACTGGAGTTGTCTGTCACAGAAACTCCACTGTATAGATAGAATAATTATTTGCCTGCCTCACATGTGACACCTTATTTTCACAGGTGTTTTTGGAAAGTCTAAGGAAATAACCAAATCTCATGTTCCATTTTTTGAAAAGTCACTTTATATTAAGTGTATGATGAGCAAAATTAATTGTTGTTTTTAGTAAGTAAGATCAAAACTCTGCTGATTTTGTTGTGTTGTTGCTGCTCCTTTACATTTGCATTTATTTTTTATAAGGAAAATCACATGGTAGCTTCTAATTCTGCACTCTACTTTCTATATGTGTGGACAGAGAAAGGAAAACAGTGGAAACAGATTAAATCAATGAGACCATAAGGTTGCTTGCTTTCCTTTAACGCTAGGAATAATGATAGAGTAATTATACAAAGTGAAGTTTTTGCAAATAGTTCTTTCCTACACCTGCACATTATTCTGTCTGCATTGCTTATAATGAGAGCACTAACAGGGCTGTGTCTTATAACTCGATTCTGTAGGAATTAAAATGAATGCTCTGAAAGTTAAGTATTGTATGTCAGATAGCAGTTAAAAGATAGGTAAAATAATAAATGCTGTTTGGTTTTTAAAGTTGCAGAAATTAATGGCAGTTTTAGAGTAGGACACTACTCATTCTCTTACCTTATGGCATTTCCCCTAATGTTTTAGTTATGATTCTAAATAATTTGTATGATTGGCATTCAATGTAAATTTTGTTTTTATTAATAGTATGTGAGTTTTGCAGCCACAGTCCAAGTTATATAGCTTACAGCACAAGAGTTTAGCTGTTTTGATCTAAAATAATCTTTAGGATCTATGTTTTTAATACTTGTAGTTATTTTTCCCCAAGTATTAATTAGCTCTTTCAAGGTACAGCTGCGAAACTTTAGCATGTCAATTAAATGTTTTTCCTGCCAACTCTCTTTTGACTTTAATGAATGACAGGAATGAGGTCTAATTGTCTCTCCACAACTTAAATTTAAAAAGGTGTTTTACAGCCACATATTATACCCTAGACACATACTTCCATTTTCTTGGTGAAAGAAATAATTTGGTCATTTTGTTAGATTTTAACTTTTTGTTTATGTGTAGGTGTTATGCCTACAGGTGGCTATTACTTAATTAAAAATAATAATAGAAGGTAAAAGTTAAGCCTCTTATTTCTTTGAAGTCACCTTGAAGACTTTGGTCTCCAGAAGTTTCTAGAGATTTTAAGTCTGATTTTTAGAGTTGTTGTCAGGATTTTAATGTGCATAAAATTTTGAGTACTTTTTAAACCAATATTACAAAAATTTTAAAAAATATTCTCTTTGCAGAAATATTTTCATACTCTACAGCCTGCTGTCATTTTCAATAAAATCCAGTTTTCTTTTTCTTTATATATTTCTCTTGGCTTTAAGTGTATAAGCCTAAATATAAGTATTTTAAGGGTTATTGTAAGTTGTTTATCCATAATTTTAGGATAAAGTACCATTATTTCTTTAAATGAAATGTAAGTAGAATGTCAGGACAGTCATGTTTTGCTTAATGATGAAGATACATCCTGAGAAATGTGTCACCAGGTGATTTCATTGTGTGAACAATCATAGCATGTGCTTAAAACAAACCTACCTGGAATAGCCTACTACACACCTAGGCCATCAAATACATGATGATGTATGTAGTTTGTCAGTGACCGAAACACCTGCTGGCACATGATCATACTACAGCAGTTTACACTTATGTAGTTTTCAAGCGTATTGTAGAAGAAAAGTAAGGCGTGAGATTTAAACCCAACACTGTTCATACCTCAACAACTACCTTTTAAAATGTCCTAAAGAAAGCAGACACTCAAAGCTAAAAGTAATTTTAGAAATCACCTATGATTGCCTTCATTTTATAAAGAACAATAAATTCTTTTTTTTTTTTTTTTTTTGTTACTGCTTCCCCCGTCATTTCCTCATAGTGATGCCTTTGACATACAGTATGGAGTAGTGGTTATCCGCTTAAAAGAAGGTCTGGATATATCTCATCTTCAAGGACAAGGTAATTTTTTAATTTTAAATATATAAATTACTTTGTTAGAACATTCTGTATAGTTCTTGTACATTTTTCATTTAACTTTTACAACTTTATTTGTGTCACAGACTCCATTGTATAGCATTGTAAGATCATACCTTTTTTGAAATCTACCAAATTTTCTGTTTTCTGTTTGTATCAGCCTGGATGATTAGTGATTAGTAATGGAAAAAATGAAATTTAATTCAGATTAAAAACTTATGAGAAACAGATGTTAGTTATAGTTGTAAATTGGCTGAATTTGTAAAAACATGTAAGTACAACAATAATGTGAGGAACAATTTTAAGTAACTACTAGAACTACATCATTGTACATTTTTATGTGTGCTAAAGTAGTGTTTTATGTTACTAATACTAAAAAAAGAATAAACTTTGTCATAATTGGTGTGTCTGCAAAAAGACCCATTAAAAAATTTGTCATTTAAAAGTATTTATAGATTCATAGGCAGTTGTAGAAAACAGTGCAAGTTCCTGCACACTCTTAATCTAGTATTCCCATCCCCAAGGCAACAACTTATGCATCTGTAATACTACATTGAAACTAGGAAATTCACATTGCAGCAGTCCTTGGATTTTATTTTGATTTTGCCAGTTTTACATACATATTTGTGTGTGTGTGTGTGTGTGTGTGTGTGGTTTTATGTCATCTATCATGTGATTTTTATAACCACCACCACTATCAATATACAAACTGTCTCATCACGACAAAGATTTCCCCTGTGATCCCTCTTTATAACCCTCATCAGATTTTTTCAAAGTCCCTCATTGTAGTATGTAAATTTGTAATATTGAGAATATTATATAGCTTTGCATCATGGCATGTGCCTAGAATCCTGGCACTTGTGAAACTAAGGCTGGATTGCCAGAAGTTTGAGGTCAGCCTAGACATACAATAAGATGCTGTCTCAAAGAACAAAAAGCAAACAAAACAAGAATATTGCATAAACAAGACAGTGTGTAACATTTAAGTCATTGTTTAAAAGTGAAGGTTAAGAGCTTATTAGGTATAATTGGTACTTCTGCTAACTTTATTAAAGCTATGGAAAGCACACTGCCCTCCATGGATTTCCTGATAGTTTAAAAAAAGAAAAGAGAGCTGGGCATGGTGGCACACGCCTATGATCCTAGCACTTGGAAGGCTGAGGCAGGAGAATTGTTGCGAGTTTGAGAGACCACCCTGGGCTACAAAGTGAGCTCAATACCAGCCTGAACTGCATGGCAAGACCCTGTCTCAAAAAGACAAAAAAAAAAAAAAAAGTTTAAAATGTCCTGTTACTAATTAATCAAATCATCAGAGTTATCCACGTTTAAGTAGCTAAGAGATATACAATTAACTTTTGTCATCTGTTGATGTACTTGAAATGCTTTAGTCTTTCCTCTTTCCCTTTAAGAGTGGTACACAATTTTGAAAGAAATACTTTGAGATGTTTATTCTTGTAACAAAACTGTATGACTTGCTGAAAATGCATTTTCTTATTGTGGAGTAGACTTGGCAAAAATACTACTTAAGTTCTCCCCATTGTAATAGTGATGTTTATGGTTCCTGACTTAATCCTTTTTAATTTTGCATAAGTAGTATTCCGTTTCAGTGAAGTATCATAATTTGGCCATTAAATTTCATAGTTCTATCATTTACTGAGGTTTGAATGCAGTTGAAATGTTAAAAACATTTTCAGATCATTTAGAGTAAATGAAATATTTTTGAAGTCATGAAATATTTTTGAAGACATTCATCAATAAGATTTGGATATGAGTGTGATTGGTATCAAAACGAAGAGCATAGAGAGCCACAGGTGTTGGAGGGAACCAGGCTTTCTCTTTTAAAAACCTTAGCCTTCTTTTTTAGTTTTGCATCCTGGGAATGTTTGATAAATTGCTGCCCCAGTTTCTTTGTGTGTTAGAGCAAGAGTTCACCTTAGGGTGTTGTGGTAAAGACTAAGGGGAGATACAGCCTGATGAGCTCTTAGCTTAGTGCTGGCCAGTAGGCCCCATAGTCTGTCTCAGTTCACACAAGTTAAGGGACAGGCATTATGAACCACGGATTGTCACATTCATATTATGTCGTTACAATAAATGTTGTATAGAAGTTAAATACTCAAAATTGTCTCAAAAAGGAATGAAACCACTTTAAAATGAAGTGGTATACTTGTTAGGAAGACTCTGCCTGATTGCCGTCCTCTCACATGCCTCTGAACATTGGCCATGTTTTACGTATTTTTTTTGTACTTAGAATTAATTTTGAGAGTAGGGTTTGTTTTATGTTCTATGTATCATTCTTTTGTTATCCAGAATCTGTTGTTACATGAATTTCTCTCATGACTTACTCTGTAGCACCTAATTCAGGTATCTTAGCCTCTTAGTTGTGGCTGATATATTTAAGTGATCAGTCATTTTAAACAGGTTATCACAATTGTTCACATCAGAAAATTCACATATCACTTGGCTTTTATATGTCAGTTATTAAATCATGACACCTTTGGGGTGAAATATGATTTTAGATACTATTTTAAATACTTTTATGTCTACAGAAGAATTGTTATCATCACAAGAGAAATCTCCTGGCACCAAGGATGTGGTACTAAATGTGGACTATAGTAAAAAATCAGACTTAGATGCTTCCAAACCACCTGGCGAAAAGTCTGTTACACATAAAGGTAATATTCATTCAAATAAGTAATTGTGTTAATGACAGTGTTTAAATTGTGAGAGATCATTTTTAGTATATAATATACTTTATAAAGTAGTCTCTTCTCAAACTTGACACTGCTTATTTCTAGTTGGTCAGGTAAAGTTTGATATTCAACAATGGCAACAAAAGAACTAACTGTTTTAAGGTATTAGAGTTGGTCATAGAATAGAAATTAACCAATTATTTATTAGTGTGGTCTGTTTTTATACTTAAAAGACAGATTAAATCTGAAAGAGTGTAATTTTAGAATAACATATCTCATAATCATAATACCTGCAGAAAATTTCATCTACAAACCTGTACGTCACATTTATAAGAAAGGAAAAAGAGATGACTTCCAAATCTTACTCTCCCACCCTCACTCTCCTACCTCTGTTCAAACTAGTATCTCCATCTGTCCTGTCCCAGCTGACATGCAATAAAAAAGAATCTGCACTGTAAATCATCAAACCATAGCATTTTTTATTTCTATAAAATTATTACCATTCCTTTCCTGAAATTGACAAATCACATCTGTGCTGTTTATCTCTTCTAGATTATTTGGAAGCATTGAGGACTTTTTATTTCTTCTTACATATCTTGTTGCTGAGAGGAGTTGTTGAAAGTGTAATTGACACCATTTTTCCTTTCAGTGCTTTGCTGACTTGATTATAATTCTTTTTGTTTTGCCTCAAACTCTTAATAACTGATTCTGGTAAAAACTTTGTTTTCTCATGTATTTTAGTTTATGACATACAGTCTTTATTTTTCTCCTGCTGGTTTTTTATTATTGTTGTTGTTAATTTTTTCTGTTGTTCATTTGTTTTCCTTATGCTCTATCTTTTCTCCACAAACTCTGTTAGGAATTAATGCATGAAAGCATGTTGGAAGAATTAATATTTATCAGGCAGCTACTCTGTGCTCCCATGTTAGTCGATTGTATCCGTACATTAGCTTAATCAGTATCACACTTTGAAATTATTACTTTCACAGAATAGGATACTGGCTCAGTACATTTTTTTGCTTAACTTTCATTGTAAAAATCTACATGCCTTTAATTATTTTTAAATGTTAAGATTTCCTTGACTTTTCTGAGCCCATCTAATGAATACAGAATGTCTGTAGTTGTATTTTTTTTTAATTATCAAGGGCAAATAATATTAAATATTTATTTTATGAGAATGGTAATACTCAGTACTACAAAATTAAATGAAATTGATTATTTGCCATAACGTGCATAAAAATTAGCATTGAGATGTAGTATTAGCTTTATTTTTAGCTTGCCTTATATTAAGTCTATTCTCAAATGAGCATATATATCTTAGAGAAGTTTGTCTTGGATTTTGTTTGTTTGCTTGTTTGTTTTTGAGGCTAATATCCCCAGACTAGCCTTGAACCCAGTGTTCCTCCTGCTTTAGTGTCCCAGTTGCTGGGATTACAGGGATGCACCAGCTCTGTAGAGAAGTTTAAACATGTGGAAAATATTCCGAATTAGAAACAGTCTTGTGTGGTTATTACGTAGTTACAGTATTTAGTTGTACCTGTCTTGGGTGTTGAGGCATACAGTGTGCAAGGGGACAGAAGGAGCACCCTTTGAATACTTGCTTTATGACAAACCCTGAGCTCTTTCCATCAATGCTTACACTATGACAACTTTAAGAGGTAGGTACCGTGAATCCTTTCTGTAAAGGAAAAAGTCAAAGTTACCAGCTCAAGCTCACACAGCCAGGAAAGGGATATGGGATATGAAATGTGCTGGAACCCTAGAAGGTTCCACTGTAGTCGTCCAGCTCGGAGTATTATGTGCCTAGAAAGACAGATAGAAAGAAAGATAAGATAGGTAGGTAGGTAGATAGATAGATAGATATGCTAACATTGAGAAAAAAAAGACATGGGGTTAGTATACTGTTAACTTTGGGGTAAAAAACGTTTGATACTAAATATAGGGCTGGGGATTTAGCTCAGTGGCATAAGCGCCTGCCTGGCAAGCGTGAGGTCATGAGTTCAATCCCTGGTACCAAAAAAAAAAAAAAAAAAGATTTATACCAAATATAAATGAACAAATATGTATATGCATATATACTTATTTACACTTCTGTATAATTTGGCACTTATATAGAACAGAAGACTTCTGTCTCTGATAAAAATTCCTTAATATTTTAAGTGGTGATTAACTTTTATAAATACCAGCTATCCATTAAATATTTCTAAAGTTATTTTTTAGTCATTTGCCCAGTGATATAACAACACATTTAAAATTTATGTATTATATATAAAATCAGTTTATTAAAGTCATATTTTTGTAATACAAACTACAGTTGGACATTTTCTCAACTGATTTCAGTATGAAAGTTTAAAAAAATGTAGTTTTGAATAAGTCTACAAGAATAAAATTTCAGGGTGAATGATAAATCATTTACCCTGTAGCATCTAAAATGTGTTTGCTTTTTAAATCTTGAAAATTCAGTGTAGAAAGTATTAACCTTCAGTCTTGGTCATTTTTCATGGACTGTTGCTTCATACTATGTTTGTTATAAATGTGCTTATTTACATTTTCATTATGTTATAATGTAAAAACAATTAACTTAATATTTTGTGTTTTTTGAACATAATCTAGATGAGGAAGAGGATGGCAAGACTCCAACTCAACCACTGTTGAAAAAAGGCAGGCATTTTTCATCATTTTGTTTTAATCCTTTTTTCCATACTGTTGACACTTTATCTCCAGCCTTATTATTTTCTTTTTCTACCTTAGTTTTTATTTCATGGTGAGGTGATGTTACAATTATCTTTAAACACAGATTAGAAAAATTATTAGTCCAAGTAAAGAGTTAAGTTTTCCTGAAGTCGAGGTGATATGTCCCAGAAAAAAATCTTCTAAATCATCAATAGTTCCAAAATACTCAAATCCAGAAAGTCAGTATTAATTTTTTTTTATTTTAAACTGCATGGTTTAGATGAGTAGGGACACTGAAATAGGTTTATTTATTTACAGTGTCACTTGCGTTCTTTACCATCAGTTCTACCCAGCCAACTCCTCAATTTCGATACTAATATATTTTTCATTTCAAAAATTACAATATTTCTCACAGTTGTGCTGCGTTTGGGAGATACACAGTCATGTCAACGTACATGAATTTTATGAAAAGGAGATAGAGGTGAGAGTTACGGAGCAGTGTGGTTTGGTAGCCATATGATTTCATCATGCAAAATCATTTGTCATGTTTACATACATCCTGGCAGCATGAAAAGTGAATGATAGACATTTTGCAAGAGTGGTCAGATTTCCTTTTGTGGATTTCTTTTAAAATCTTAGTACAGGATTTTCGTAATAATTGTTTTCCTTGTTCACAAAACCAGTGTTGTTTTTTTGTTTTTGTTTTTAATTCTTGGGAATGTAGATGGGAACTGCTTTGAGGTATTGTTCTTTGGACCTACAGTAGATGGGTTCCCTTCCAAGGAGTTCCCACCATCTTTCTGTGGTTCAGAGAAAGATGTGGTTCTATGTCTTAAAGTTGGGCCACATACTGAGGGGACACACACACAAAGACAAATATGAGGGAGTTCTTTCCTCAGACCAGGGATTCACTGTGATGATTGTACATGTATTTGTATGTTTCCAGTTTCCTTCTGTCATTTATGTTACAGATAATTTTTTATTTAAAAAATACATTTTGAACTTTATATTACTGTGATATCAGATCAGAAAAGAAATATTTTTACAGAATAAATATAAACTTGATTTAACCATGTAGCCTGAAATAGCTTTCCAGAAAACCAACATCTAGCAGTCAAGCATAATTTTTGATTGGTACTTGTGATTCTCTTACATTTATCAGAATACTTCAAAATATTGGACATTAGACAAGATACCTCAGATGAATTTAGTTGTGATATTTCTCTGTAGCTATTTTAAAGTAAATTTAGATTATAAAAATTTGCAAGCTCATGATGAATGCCATGTACAGCTATCTACATTATAAACATGAATATACATAAAGTAGAAAATTGTAAGAATTAAGCAAAGGAGACATAATATTTACTTTCCATACATCTTAGTTTTTCTGCTTAATCCTGTAGAATCCAAAGGCCCTATTGTACCTTTAAATGTAGCTGACCAAAAGCTTCTTGAAGCTAGTACACAGTTTCAGAAAAAACAAGGAAAGAACACTATTGATGTCTGGTGGCTTTTTGATGATGGAGGTAAGATGACTGACAAATGTTTTAAATACTTTAAAATGTATTAAAGATAGGAGACTGGTACTATGGAAGTAGCACACACTTTTTACTCACGCTAAACTTCATTCAGATTGCATCTGGTTGCTGGAACAGCAGCAGTGCTAACTTGGATTTGGACAGGCTGGTCTGTCTTCTCAGTGTCCTTCAGTGCAAAAGTTGCTCCTGAGTTTATCCCTTAATATTTATCTTAATATATTATAGACCCTTTTGTAGACTGTCACTCAGTTTGGAATGGTATTTTGTGTTTCACCATAAGTAGTTTCAGGTTATATATTTTGGGCACAGGTGTTCACAGAAGCAGTGCTACGTTCTTAGGCCTGCATTTCCCCAGGGCGACATGTGGTGTTGGTTTGTTGTATTACTGAGAGTGCTAATTTTGACCGTTCAGTAAGGTGTTTTTCTGCAAATTTACCCACTGGAAAGTTGCTTTTTCCTTCTCTTTGTAATTACAAATGTGGATGATTACTTTGAAGCTATATAAAGTTATGTAAACATTATTTAAAGCTATATATGATGATTTTCCAATCTCATCATTTCTTCCTCATTTGTTAGCATTTACTGAAAGGAAGAGCTTTCTCTTTTTATTTCTGTCAATACGTACTCATTGATTCCTATTTACCAACAGGGTATAATTTGTTGCTTCATTAACATTAAAGGTGTCCCATATTTAGCCAGCTGTTTCTTCCTTAGACTGACTTCTGTATACATTTGTCACGTCACTGTCATCTGTAGATTGCTTTCTGACATAAGGTGTTATGTTTTCCATCTCAGTTCTGTACTTTTGTACTTTGCCCACTCTGGCCATGGGAAGGGACCTTTACCCAAGGAGCTCTGGTTCCTTTCCTGGAGAATGGTATTTAGAAGCAGGTAGCAATCAGGACATTAGATGTTCGTACCGCTAAGGTATCAGTGCTTCCAGGCCTGTCAGTGGACAGAGCTGAGAAGGGATAGTGTTCCCATGTGTTTGTCTGTGTGCCTGTAGATGCAGAGATTGAAAACCAGCTCTAGTCCAGCATTTTCTGTTTCATATTTCTCATTTCAGTGTGAAACCTGGCTCCCACTAAGGTCAATAAATAGATTCATTTTTCAGTCCTCCAGTATGGAACTAATTTCCTGACTGCCAGGCTATTGTCCTATATTACTGCTTTATACAAAAAGCCATACTATTGAAGGCTTTCTCCTTGTTGAAGCCTGGCTGTGCAATAGCGTTTTGACTGAGTTAAGGAATGATGAAAGAATCTTGTGTTATACCAAGATGTAAATATACCGCATTCCGTCATTTATTCAACTGTCTTGAATATAAAACTATTGATTAAGAAATTAGCATTTAGTAAATAATTTGTTCTATCTTTAATTCAGGTTTGACATTATTGATACCCTACCTTCTGACTACCAAGAAAAAATGGAAAGAATGTAAGATCAGAGTATTCATTGGTGGAAAGATAAACAGAATAGACCATGACCGGAGAGCGTAAGTTTATTTTAAATTGGAAGAGCATTAATGTAGTAGCACTCCATTACCACAATATAGATTCAGTAGGCTAAAAACTAGACAGTCCAGAAAATGTAAATTATGTTGTTTTGTCCTATACTAAAACTAATAAAACTTGATTCACACACACATATACTCTTTTCTGGAGACAAAAGTTTTGCTATTTAGTTTAGGCTGGCCTCAAACTCATGGAGATCCTCCTGCCTCGGCTTCCCAAGTGCTGGGGAAGCATGCATCACTGTGCCCAGCCTCATTCTCTTTAATGTGATCTTCATATTTAAGTTATGAATTAATTTTACTTATGGGTGATATTTATAACAGATTGACATTTTAGGCCTTTCTTAAGAAATTGTCACTTTAAAGCAGCCTTTTTTTCCTTTTCATCAAAAGAGAAAGCACCAAAAATACCATCCGTGTATAGGGTGTGTGGTGTGGACTAGACAGCAGCCATTCACGGTGCCACTGTCTTTCCTCCTCCTCTTTCATACGCACTGCCACAGCTCCAGCTCTGTTTTCAGTGCTTCAGATGTGCCTTCTGGGCCCTTAATTTTGACCTTTTCCTCCCAGTTTATGCGGCAAGCAAAGTTTTTGGCCACTTGATTGATTCTTCCACCAAAAACACCAAAAATGACTTCTCCAAGACCTACTGTGGGAAGCATAATTGTCATAATGTGGCGGTCAAGGCCTTGACAGTCTGTCCACCCGTTCCTCCCATTCCTCCGGGTAGGGCCTGGACTTCGGGTGCACTCTGCAAGCACCCCCCACATGCTGTGCTCCAGGCTTTCACAGCTTTGTTTCCCTTGCCCACTATAAACAGTCATCACTTGCTTCCCCTCTGACACCCCTCTGTTTAAACAGTCCGTCCTTTAAACCCCAGCTTAGTTTTTCAGAACACAAAGCCCTATGTTTTTATCTTGCCTCCCTGTCCCTCCTCCCACCCCTAATTGTTTACTTTCATGTTTGTTGTTATTATTGCTTTTTGTTTTGAGATGGAGTCTCATTATGAAGTTCAGGCTGCCTTAAACTCGCAGTGATCCTCCTGCCTCAGTGTCCCAAGTGCTGGGATGATAGGTGTGCACCACCACACCTGGCCCTAATTGTTTTCTTTCTCAGTCATTGTACACTTGATGCCATGCATATCTTCCTGGCTTATATTTATTTTCTTAAATTCGAGTTTTGTGGGCCTTACTATATAGAGCATGTTGCACTGTGAGCTGTTAGGAGATAGATGCCAAAATTCATCTAGGTAAACATTCATATTTGGCAGTGACATACCCAAGAAATCTTAGTAATGCATTTAGTAGTTAAACCTGTAGCTCACCTGTTTTCTGATAAACATTCTTCTTATGAAAAGAATAATCTGAAAATAATTTTAAAGCTATTTACTGGGTTTTCCTTAAATCTATGTCCTTACTGATATAATTTAACTAAAATTAGCTTTAAAAGGTAGTTGCCATTCAAATTTTAGTGTTGTCTTTCTCTGTCCACCCATTTATTATTAGGTACAAAGGAGAGATTCACAGAAAGTAAAAGAATGTAACAGTAGTAGCCTTAGGCAGTTTAGACATCATTCTCTGAGAATGAACAGTATTCATTAATTTACCTCAGTGCTGTCCTATAAACCATGCTTGTGTTTATTTTGTTTTGGTTTTTGAGACAAGGTTTCATTGTATAGCACAGCCATGTCTTGAACTCATAGGGATTCTCCTGCCTCAGGCTCCTGAGGGCTGGGATTACAGGTGTGCACCACCAGGTCCAGCCATGTTTTTCAAATTATATAGATTCAACCCTAAGTAGGATAAAAATATTTATATACACCTTTCATGTGTCTAAATGCTGTTGATTTGTATTGTAGGATGGCCACTTTACTTAGCAAGTTCCGAATAGACTTCTCTGACATCATGGTCCTAGGAGATATCAATACCAAACCAAAGAAAGAAAAGTAAGTTGTTGGATAAGTTCTGTACAGATTTTCAGCCCTTTTATGGATGGCTTACACAGATAATTGAACTTAGTGACTAGAATATTTTTCTCGTTTAAATATGAAACCAACTGATAGTAGGTTCTCTAATAGTAAATGTTAAAGTATCTTTGTTGTAGTTAGGACTTTTGGATCCAGAAATTCTAAAATTTTTACAGTCTGCCCTTTCCTCCCTTCAAAATGTTCTCATGTTCTTACATTACTTTCATTTATTGGTACTTTGAATTGTAAAAGCTCCTGTTGTTTTGAGGAAACGACTTTGCATGTACTGTGTGATCACCCTACTGCTGAGCTGTGTCCCAAGCCCACAGTGTGTCTTACTGTTTCAGAAGGGTCATTTGGGTACTGTGCTACACTTTACTTAGTTTGAGAAAAGGTGGCCAAAGGAGCCAAGGGGAGATCCGCGTTAATTTCAGTTTTATTATTGTCATTATGATTCTAAGTGTCCAAGTTCTATAGACTACAAATGACTGTTTTCTAAAGAAATTACCAAAGAGATTGGTATAGTTGTAGTGTGGAGGAGCACAGAATAGACCAGAAGCACTGCCTTTGTTGTAGTTTAAGTGTCAGCATTCATTCTCTCCAGTATAGCAGCATTTGATGAGATGATTGAGCCATACAGACTTCATGAAGATGACAAGGAACAAGACATTGCAGATAAAATGAAAGAAGATGAGCCGTGGCGAATAACAGACAATGAGCTCGAACTCTATAAGACTAAGGTATCTCGACTTCCTTTTCATTCATCTTCCATGTGCTCTGGGGGAAAAAAAAGAATTTCAAAGACTCCAGTTTGATACGGGAAAAACCAGTTGTGTAAGTTAAATCAAATTTAAGTTAGATTTATATGTGAATAGAAAGAATCATTTCTTTTCTAAATAGAGAACAGATAAATATTTTTATTATGCTGAAATTTACTGAGGTTTTTTTAATCTGTTTACTGTTTTATGAACTTTGCGAGCTGTTTGCTTGATGCTGGAGGTCAAAGCCAGGGCCTTACATGTGCTATTTATGCACTCTACCACTGAGCCACGTCCTCAGCCTCAGCCTCAGCTCAACTCTTAACTTTCAAGAGGTCTGCGAGTGATTTTTGTCTTGTTTTCATTTCAGACATACCGGCAGATTAGGTTAAATGAGCTATTAAAGGAACATTCAAGCACAGCAAATATTATTGTCATGTAAGTACTATCTGTATTAAGATTTCCTTGGCTGTTCATTTTATGATCATGTACTATACTTTTAATTTCTTTTCCAAGTACTTATCTGTTTAGCACTCATCAATGACTTAGTAATTTATTAAAAAGGAAGAAACAAACTGTCAAATACACTTTGCTTTAAGCATCTGGAAAAAATCACTTCAGGGAAAAAAAATTAAAACCACCTAAGCTCATATGAGTCTAAGCAATTCTTTATCATAGTAGGTTATGTTAGATTTTTTTTTTGTTTATCCTTATTCTTTCAAAATTTCTTAGCATTGGAAATACTGTAGCCTAGTCATAAAGCCTATGTGAGTTGGATAGGGGCCCTGAGAGCTTGCCCATGAAGTTATTTAGAGGATTACAACTGGAACAGCATTCCTATGTGAATCCCCATCTCCAGTCTTCTCCTGCAGACCACATGTCCTTGGACTGAGTAGAAATGCTAATGGCTATTTGGGCTGCTTCTACTGAGGTAGACTAACTAAATATTGCTTGACCCAGTGTTTCAGTGCTGAAGCCTGTGTCCATATATTGGTAAGGAAATCTCAGACCTTCAAAACTATGTCAAATAATAAAGCATACCAAAAAATTGTTAGTTCAGCTGACAAATACTTAATTGTTCCATTAAGTTTCAAGCTTTACTGTTGATCAAATACCTACACTGGAAGCTGTTAACACATAGAAATTTAGAGGAAAAACCTCAGACTAGCTGGTCTCTACTATATAACCTATAAAGAGAGGTCAAAACTCACAGAAATAAGATTAAAAAATAAAATTTGAATGTCATTTATCTTAAGTAGCTTCTATTTTCCAAATTCTGATACCAATATCCCTTTGCCCTAAAAGAATTCCATCTAATATTGTTGAAGCAGAGGAAGCTGAAGATTTCATTGTAGGTGTGGTTTTTTTGTATTACAGTTTATGGAATTGCTTGTTTGCTTTTCTTATGAACAGATATTTAAACATCTTCAGTTTTAATCTGAAAACATGGGAATAGTGACATGAGCACATGGTAGGTCTGTTCTAAATACAGAGCTTTCCTCTCTCAGGAATATTCTGTAGTTATAGTAATTTCCAGGATGGTTAATTGTGCTTTAGTTTATATATTTTTTCACATTTCCTTTTTCTCAACTTAAAAACTTGGTTCAGGGTCCTCTCTTCTTGGTCACAGGAGTCTCCCGGTTGCACGGAAGGGTGCTGTGTCCAGTGCTCTCTATATGGCGTGGCTAGAAGCTCTGTCGAAGGACCTGCCACCGATCCTCCTGGTTCGTGGGAACCATCAGAGTGTCCTTACTTTCTATTCTTAAGTGTTGTTCACAGTAGACTGCCCTCCAGAACGGTACTTAGTGCCCAATGAAGTGACTGAAATCTTCGGTGACACATTAACATTACAGTGGCAGACTGTGACTTTTCTTTCACTGTTTCATTAATTTGAAAGCACACAGGAAAGTTGCTCCATTGATGTGTATGGGAGACTTCAGTTTTAGTCAATTCCATATTTCAATTTTTATGAATGGTGATTCTCTCTTGTTGGACTGAAGTTCATGAGAGTAAAGTTTTCCTTTGCTACTTGAATAGCAATAAAAGTGTGAGTTTTTTGATTGATGAAAGGATTACAAAAAGCCTTTAGCCTTGAGGTGCCTTCTGAAACTAACCAAATTTCATCCATATATCCTGTTTTTATAAATTTGTAGAATGTCAAACTTTGCCTTCGGAAACTTTATTTATAGTCTCTTTCACCTTAAAATGGACCCTGCTTTTCATCTTCAATTGACCAATTAGTGTTCATTGCTATATGTTTCCTATGTTTTGTAGAAGTATCTGTTAGATATAAAAAGTGAGAATCAGGGCTATTGCAACATGAAAAAAAGAGGGAGGGGGTAACCAAAAAGTGAACCACAAGGTTAGGTTTGTATGTATGTATGTAAATAATAGAACTAGAAAAAAAAAGGTCCAAGTTACCTTTTTAAACTTCCATTTGGCTGTTCTGTCTTTTTTTTTTTTTTTGAAAAAGTAGGGAGGGTGGAATATTTACCTGGTATTCCTATTTACTATGCTTAAAAATCATATGTCATTCTTTAAATTAAAAGCAAGATCATTTGTATTTATTTTAAGAGATATTTATCCTAATTTGGAATTTTCTTCAAATCTGACTTTTAAAAAATTGTAACAGATTTTTCTGGAGGAAATTTAGACAAAGCAATGCTATTTAATAGAATATTTAAATAAGCACTATGTGGAATTTCACTATACTGTACCGTTCTTTATAAATCATTAAAATAATGTTTCATCAAATGGTTAAATGGACCACTGGTTTCTTAGCGAAATGTTTTTAGGCTTAATTCATTCAATTTTCAAGTACACTTAGTCTTAATACACTCAGGTTTGAACAGATTATTCTGAACATTGAAATTTAATCCATTCTTAATACTTTAAAACTTTTGTGTTAAGAAAAACTGCCAGTTTGTATGTTTGAAACGTCTGTTTTGACATCATAGTCTACTAGTACAATTTTCACAGTGCAGATGTACTGTTACTAAAAGCTTTATATGCAGTTATTAATGTGAAGTTTTTCATTTTTTTAATTTAAGGATTTCCTAAAAACATTTCAAGGGATTTATTGTCTACATATCGGTATGTGTGTGTATATAAGTATACACACATACAGATGTGTCTGTGTAATGAAATTTGTGTTGCTGGTGTTTTGCTTACAGTGATCATGGTTTATTGATTTTTTTTTTTTTTTGTAAACATGTTCAATACCAGATCGAGATTAGAGATTTCATGGAGAGCAAAGGCAGCCCTTTGAGGCCCAGAGTGTAACTTCTACAACTGTCTTCCATTACAAAATGGAAAGCATTTTATCTAAAATCTTGATTAATGATTTATTGATAAGTTCCAGTGATGGAGAATTTTACAGATTCTCATACATCTTGATGGAAATCTATAAAAATTATTTTCAGTGTTGCAGTAGTTTTGCTGCATAAGTAGAAATTGGAGATCTCAATTCAAAATATTAAGAAAGTGAAGTAACTGATTTTTCTCAAGTTTTTCGTACATTACAACTCATGGCACTGTTCCATTTGTTACTACAGGTTTTGTAGTGTTTAGGGGGAAAGAGTAGAAATGTCATTCAGTAAACAATACCATGTGTGAATTTTTTTAATGGTTAATAGGGCATGGACTGAGTGCTGCTATCTTGAAATGTGCACAGGTACACTTACTTATTTTTATTTTTATTTAAGGGGTTTTTTTTGTTGTATTTGAGAAAACATCATTGTGATCTGTACTACAGGAACCAAATATACATCATTCATGTGTGTATAAAGTACATAAATATATCTAAATATTCATAATGCAGGGAGGGTGATATTGTCTGTGAAATAATGTAAGAAACTTTTCACTTAAAAAAATGCATCACTTTCACTTAACAGTAGATACCAGGTCAAAAATTTTCAAGGTTGTTGTAGTGTTTTAAAAATTTCAACAATTCTTAAAGATGCTAGCTAGTGTTGGAGCTATTCATCAACTTTATGCTGAGTTTTGATTATTTTAATGCCAAGTTTATAATTCTAATCATTGGTGACAACTTGGAAACAAACAATTACATAATGGCATTTGAGTTCACTATTCCTATAGGTGAGAAAGTGAGAATGTTAGTGTTCAGCTGATTAACAGTTAATTAAATCAAATATTTATTTGTTACATTGTTTCCTTTGTATTTTAGGTTTCTATTACATTCTTTTTATATTGCTTTTTCTGACATTACATTTTTTTAAGTCTATGGAAATAATTTAAAGATTTGAGCATTGGTGGATGATTATCTACTAAGTTTGAAAATGTAATATTTTGATAATACTGTACTATGACTGTCACATAAATGCTTTTTTTAATGTTTTAACCTTGAGTATTGCAGTTGCTGCTTTGTACAGAGGTTACTGCAATAAAACAAGTGGATTCATTAAAACTATTTAAAGTCTACTCTTGTTTCTTAAGCTGTTACAAGTCAAAGCCAGGTTTGTGTTTTCATCTCATTTATGTAGCTATTCTTTCATCAATGTTTGTATTTTTTAATGGTTTTAATATTTATGCCTTGGAAAAATTATTTGAAATTGTACCTTATCCCTAAGCTTTTGGAATAATCACTCTTGATACTGACTGACAGAACTGTATAAGGTATAGTTCATTATGATTTTTTTAAAAAAATAACTTAGTTTCTCTAATTCTTTATTTGTGGGCCAAATCCCTATTTATGAATGAGGAAGCTAGAAGATTAAAAAGGATTCATAGTCCTTGAATTTAATCTGATTTTTTTTCTTCGTAAGAATTTCACTAAGCTGATTTAGTTTTGTGAAAACTTTTTTTTTTCTCATTTAAATCCTAGTAGGTATATTACAGAAGAGTTGTTTAACTCTTTCTGCTAAGAAAGCAGCTTAGAGCACTTCAGGGTGTTTCCCAAGGTCATGGTAAGAGAATGAAGATGTTGACCTGGAGCCCAGGTCTTTGGATTTCCAAGCATTCTTCCATCTGCATTCACTGATCCCTGATTCACTCATCCTACCTGCACAGGTTTGTGCTCAGGTAATGCAGATATGCAAATTACAGCAGAAATACAGATTGGCTACAGGTCACCTTAATATAGCTGGAACCAAATATAAATCTCCATCATACGAGCTTTGTCTTTATTCTGAAATAAGTTACTATTCAGCCCTGTTTATCACTTCTTTGGGAACCTAAAAGAATTCAGAGACAACAGGAATGTGATATTTCCTAATTTCAGGTCATCCAACAGATTTA
The DNA here is from genome assembly GCA_004027455.1 of Hydrochoerus hydrochaeris. Taxonomy (NCBI): domain Eukaryota; kingdom Metazoa; phylum Chordata; class Mammalia; order Rodentia; family Hydrochaeridae; genus Hydrochoerus; species Hydrochoerus hydrochaeris. The sequence continues at coordinate 288,029 of PVLA01000395.1, read as the reverse complement.
AAAACAAATATAATTCATCTTTGACCAAGCAGCTGTTTGTTCTTACTCGCCAGGAAGAAAACAAGGAAATGCATGTGTTATGCCTTACTTTAAGTTTAGTACCACTTTAGACCCTTACGTAGGGTCTAAAGAAACAGGTGGTAATCTATTGGGTAAAGAAAGTCCAAGGATATACTCAGGGGTCATAGATCGACATTTTAGATAGTCTGTTGAATGGGAGCATGGGAATATCAGTCTGTTTTCCCCCTTTGAATGTGACACTAAATTTTGAATTAGACCAAGTAAGACAGATGATTTTAGGGAAGGGAGAGTGCCTCCAAATGTAACTTACTGGAAGCCTTACATCTGGCCACTGGCCTTCTAGATCACAGATCTGTGCCCGAAAACAACTATGTGTAGTCCACATGGCTTTCTGTCCCACTGTTTGTATGTGAATATAAGTTGCCAATATAATTACCAATATAGTTACCTTGTAGCAAATGTAAAAATAAACTCCTTTGATCCATGAAATAAAACCTGTGACCTATAAATACTGGATGTCAAAATCTAACTCAGTACCTACCAGAATTACATTAAAATACTGCTGAAGACTGGGAGAGGTGTTGAGATTTTTCCCTGGAAGACTTAATCTAAAGAGAAGCACTTTGTGGGATAACTAACTGCATTCAGCTCTGACATCTAATAACGTACAATCAGAGACCTTTTAGAAGTTGGGCCATATTCATATTTTATAATTGGGTAGATCTGAAGACATGTAAGTTACAAATGTACTTGCTTTTTTGCATTTTAAATTAAGCACCAACCAGTCCAATTTTAGAGGAGGTAGTCAGGATTTTGAAAAGGAACACTTCATAGGAGTTTTTCTCAACATACAAGCCACAGGCTATTTACATCTACAAATTTTGCTTAAATCATAAAACCTTGAATTCCCAAAAAATGTGACTTAAGAAATTTAAAATACATAATTTAGGTATGAGGAGGAGGCTGATGAGATAGAAATTTAAGCTCCAAGAAGTTCATTAATTACAAAACATTTTTTTAAAAGTTCCACAGTTATATTTCCTTTTGAGAAATAATTGCGAAAAGTGGAAGTCACTTTTTTGGCCTCTAAATTTTGAAAAAGACCCAGTTAACATTTCTTCTTATTTACATGGTCCCCACCTCAGAGCTGTGACCTGTGTCTTCTCTGCAGTCTATTTCCCTAAAGTTTTTCTGTCAGTAAAGTTAATCCTTTGTTTACTTTTCATGCACCTGTGAGTTTAGGAGTGACATAAATTTCACACTTGGGTTTTTTCAGAAATTTGATAAGGAGCCACAGGTGTGTTATGTATTGAAATATTGACTGGAACAGTGGTTTTTAAACTTTTAGTGTACATTGGAATCAGCTGGAGGGCTTACTAAACTGTACTTTTGGTTGGCGGTGTAGCCCAGTGGTAGAACACAGGATGTGTGAGGCCTATTTTATTCCTGCTGCATAATCTCTGTCTGGAATGAAACTCGTCTTTACATATATCCTACTTTTCAGTAGAACTCTCCCTTCTCTGAGATTGTTTCTGTGCTTTTTTCCAGGGTTACCTGAATTTCTCTTTCCTTAGATCTAGAAATTCACATCACCTGTCTTTGTCACTTTCTTGTTACTGAGACACAATACCCAACTCAAGCAGCTTAAAGAGGAGAGGCTTATTTAGGCTCAAAATTTCAAGGTCTAAATCCATGACCAGCCGGCTAGCTCCAGGGTGAAAGATGGCATGAAGGACGAGGCTGGCTGCCAGGAAGGAGCTGGGGTGGGAGATGCCCTTCCAGGTCACAGAGGCCAATGACCCGCTTCTGACCAGACCCCGCCTGACAGCATATTCGGCGATGAATTTATCAGTAGAGTGTGCAGCCCCCATCATCCAATCACCTTCCAAAAGCCCAGCTTCTGAGCCTGAGTCTTGGGGGGATATTCCGGATGCATACCAGGAAATCACATTTCCAAAGTACTCAGTGTTTTCTTGTTTTAGTGTAGTTGGGTCTTTGTCAGTGGAAGGAACAGAACTCAAAGCAGATTAATAGAAAAAAGGAAGTTCAGAAACCCAGCTCTGTTTAGGGACTCAAGATGGCGAAAGCAGGAACTGCTTAGAACAGTGTCACAGGGTCCGTGTTTACCTTCCCTTCTTGCTGGTTTGCCTCTCTGGGCTTCACTTGACCTAAAGTGGACTGTCCTCACACAGCATGCTCAGTGGCTTGACAGAACCCATGTTCAGTCCCAGGGACACAGCAGTGACTAGTGGAACGGTGATGTGAGGCAATAAGCTTTGGGTAGGGAAGAGCCCCAGTGCTTTTGGCTTCAGAAAGGTGAGCCCTGTGATTCAGGCACAGGTGTGAGTCATGTGCCTACTTGACAAGTAGTGGATGGATTCTTTATAAAAATAAAAGGTTTTATTGAAAGGGAGGCTGGAAAACTAACCCAATAGATGCAGTGACCTGTTACCCAATGTGATTGCTCCAGAAACGGGGGTCCACACGCAACTGAATCTGAGAAAACCTCATTCACCTACCTTTTTTGGAATTTGGTTGTAGGAATCTAGAATATTCAGAAAGGGCAACTTAAGATGTGGCTGTTGTCCAGCATTTTGTAACAGGCCTAATGATACATTTATCCATGTTATACATTATGATAACTTCATCCAGTCCCTCTGTGTGCCAGACAAGTAGCATATAATATCTCAGTCTTAACTATGAGTTAGTCTATGATTGTATCATTGTAAAGCTAGGATCCAGATTCAGAGTAGCTCAAACCTGTGCTCTTAACCATTCAGCTAGACTGCTCCCCACTTACCTGTAATTATGGAGAACAAATGAGATGTTCTAAGGATACTTATTTGGAAAGATGACCAAAGAGGAATACCTGGCCTTAAAGTAAATTCCTGATCAGTGCCACCTGACCAGATTCTGCTCTCTGGCCATCTTTATCGTTGTCTTCAACAGCTGTGTGTAGGAAGGATTTTCCCCCTTCTGAGGGTTCACGCTGGCTGTGAGGCAGGTGTTGGATGACTACTTTAAGAAAGCCACAGAATCTTGGTCCAAAGCTAGTTTCTCTGGTGAACAAACCCAACTTGCCAGCTGCTAGCCTACCTTACTTACAGCTTACCAACTTGAGGCGTTTGATCTTTGATGCTCCTAGGACTTGACATGCCTATTATGGCCCTATACTGTATATACTAATTGTAACACCAAGGGAAGTGTATCTATCACATTAACATTCCCTCCTTCACACAAGAAAATATCCTAATATATATCTTTTTTCTCCTGTTTATGCCAAAGATTATTTTTAGGGCCGTTGTTATAGCTAAAGAAAACACTGGATTGTGAACCTAATAGAAGCTTAAAATTTTACTGAGAAAGTGTATAAGAACTACTAACTCATACCTCTATAAAATAAACATTTGCTTCTATCATTATTATTGTAATGTTACCTTTCCTAATAACTACTAACTTATATAAAGATATTTCACATCCTCATTACAAAGGTTTACCTCATTCACTTTTATCTTTAGCCTAATTTCAACCCTAATATTTATTCATTTAAACCAAAAAATAATTATTAGCCATGGCATTAACTCTGTAATAGTTTCAAACCAGATTAAATTTCAGTGTTTTGTCATATATTCACCTTTCTGTATGACACACACTCTCAGATCCAAATATTAACCAATTCATTAGCTATTTACATTTCTTATTGGTACTAATTCTAGTTACTGCCAGTAATCTACTTCTACTTTATCACATGAGGTATTATATCATTCTTATTAATCAGTTACTGATATGTTAAGCATGCAAGCACAGCAGCATCTCAAGAAATTTCATGTAAATATATTAGAGGTATCAGATTCTATATGAAACATTTTTCCATATGTACACACATTTTAAAGTTGTATTATCCATATGTGGAATCTACTATCTTCAACACTAATGACAAATAAGATACTTGAAAAGTAGGACTATTTAACTCCGTGTCATTTATTGTATCTTTATGAAGTATTGGAAGCGTGGCACACACATAAACTTCTCCTTACAGAGTTTTATTGTGAAGATCTACTCACTGAGTCTGCAAATACACCATGAACAACATCAGTGCCTGAGCCCAGGCTACCCCATGCCATCTCCCTATCAGCCATCTGCAGCCCATGCTGTCATCTTTGTACTTTGAGGACAACCCTGATGTGTGACTTCCATTAATGTTACTAAGAACAATGCTGTTCCACTAATTTCAGTCAGGTGTGCTGCAATGGACAAGTGTTTCCACTGGTTTTTCCTTTTCAACGATTTTAACTCTATAAACATCCCTCAGTGAACTATGCCACTGTACCTAAAAGTATCAGCCTTTGCCATGACTACCTTAAGCTTCATTTAGCAATAGAGCTTAACCAGACAGCTCATAATGTTAACATTAAATTCTCATACATCTCTAAATTCTCAGATCTTTTAGGATTTTTCTCAACATTACTACTACTATGTTACAACATTACTACTATACATAAAATTATCAAGTCAAAATAAGGTATCCTCTGTTCTAGGACTAATTAATTAGGGAAAGTAGCAACCTGGGCTGTCTTGCACTTCCAAATAACAGAATCAAGTTCAAGCCCAACCTGAGAAATATCAATTTAGTAAAACCCCATGTCAAACAGGAAGTTGGGATGTGCTAGGGCTGGAGCTTAGTGCAAAGGCCTGGAGTTCAATTCCTACTATTGAAGAGTTCAATTCCTAGTATTGAGGGAGGGGAGGGAGGCAGGCAGGCAGCAACAGAAAAAAATTAGAAATCTACCAGCTATAATCATTAATCAACTTCTGTAGCACCTATGGAATCTTCATGAAGGCCGATCTCAGTCCTCAAAAATGATTCAGTCCTCCAAATTCTTAATGACTTTCTATTTCATTCATGTATTTGTAAATAATGCCATTAAAAGACCCAATATTAGTTGTATACTACACTATAACCCCAAGTCTCAGAATACTCTTTAGAAGCTGTTTTCTGCTATATCTGAACACCCTAATATTTTTCCTAAATAAATTAAAAACATCAGACCTAAAAACAGCACCTCAAATTTAACACAATACCATAAACAATACCATTAGTCTCATGTTGGATTGGTGATGGCTTTAAAGAAATCCCTACAATACTTAAAACAAAAATAATACTTAATAAATGTAGTATATGTCATTTCTGCATGGATTTAAATTATTATTAATGACATGAAAAGTCACTTATTTTTCAACTATAGAAACAATCACAGGGGCTGGGGATTTAGCTTAGCTACATAAGCACCTGCCTGGCAAGCACAAGGTCATGAGTTCAACCCCCAGTACCAAAAAAAAAAAAAAAAGAAAGAAATATTAATAACCAACATCTAAAACAAAATCCACCTCCTAAATAAATTTGAATTGACGGCCAACCAGTATTCTTTCATTATTATCAGACAAATCGTATCTATCTCATATTTCCTTACTATTCTTATTCTTCAATACCACAAGTCTACTTGAGAATAAATTTCTAAAGCTTCTGTCGTGTAAACCAAAAACAGAAATAATCTTCCTAGGAACCATCAGAGAACAAGCCTATAGTGTCACTATCAGCACCCAAAACTGAAATTTTACTTAACCCATTCTTTGACCCTTCTACATGAAGCACATAAATTGTTTTCAAGTATATGTATTAATAAATTATAAATGTCAATACCATATGTATATTGTGTTTCATATGCCTTGCCCCAGCATGCCTGTAATCCCAGCACTGCTGAGGCAGGAGGTTTACAAGTATGATCCCCAGGAGCTGAAGTACAAATACCAACAGTAGTTTAAAACTCAAAGGACTTGGTGGTGCTTTATATCCCAGTAAAGGAGCCTGTTCTATGGTTGATAAGGCTGAGTAAATCTTTCTCTTACCAACTCAGCCTAAATAGTCAACAACTTCAGCAAACCCTAACAAGATAATTAAACACAAGTGTTGGCCTAAAACCTTACAGTATAGACGAGGAGATGGAAAGAAATGGGCTACATTTGTTTCAAGGACACATCCTATGGTAAGAAATTATAAGAATTGAAGAAGGATTGAGTAATACAAGAACAGGGAGTTTGATTGAATAGAGCCATGAAGCACGTGCGTATTGCCCATTTTAAACTAAAATTTATGATTAATCACATTATAAGGCATAAATTGCAAAGGAAAGCATCCTGTAAAGTGCATGAGTCATTCAAAATGCAACTTAACCTAAAGCACCGGATTAGACCTGGATGATTTCCCATAAATGTGACTGCTTTGAACTAAATGTAGCACAAAACATCTAATTTATGTAATAATCTTGTATGTTCTTCCTAACCAGAACATAGCCCATTTTCTACTCCTCAGTGTACTAGCTGCAAAGAGCTGGAAGACATTCTTGTCTGCTAAGTTATGCTTTAGAATGGTCCTAATTCCTCCTGAGGATTTATAATTCAGGAAAAATTACATTTTAAAGCAATACAGGAAGTCAGCATTACACATGATAATCACTGAATTACTGCAAACTGCACAATATTGTTTCTCAGTGAGTCTAGAAAAATTAACTTTCCAAACATGGTTTAAATTATGTAACACCTGAAAGAGTTAGTTTGCAATAAGGAGCATGTTGTGGAAAGCTATATAGTAAACAATAAGGTCTCAGCAAAGGGTCTCACATACACACCACTGGCAGGAGCAGCAAGCTGACCTCCCTCACAGGGTCATCTTTTCAGGTCAAATGGAATCACTGGGTAATTTTAATTGTCTTTCTTTCCTCCACCTAACCACCATCATCACCACCTTCCAACAGACTGTATAACTCAATGCAGTTCTTGTATGTAGCAACACCAGATTACCTTTGCCCAGAAGGATAATCCAGTGCAGGAAGTGTTTAGTAGAAGATGACCAAGAGGTCCAAGCCTCAGAGTCCTGCCTGCTTTAGGTTCTATCTGTTTTTAGCATCCACTTTTTCCCTTCTTTGGATCAGACTGAGAAGTGAGATTTTAAAATACTTAAAAACCCTTGGTCTATCACCATGCACTAAAGTCAAAGTGGATCAAAGATCTAAATATTAAAACAGAAACACTAAGTCTACTGGAAAAGAAAATAGGCAGAAATCTTGAAAATGTAAGTATAGGAAGATACTTCATGAACAAAAACTGCTAGGGAAATAGTACAAAGAATCAACAAAAGGGATCTTACCTTATTAAAATTTTTTACACAACAAAGAAATCATCAACAAAGTGAAAAGACAACCCACAGAGTGGGAAAAAATTATAGCCAGTTGTCCCATAGACAAAAAGGATTTATATCTAGAACATATAAAGAATTGAAAAACATTAGGAGTCTCAAATTCAAAGACCCAATCCATAAATGGGCATCTGAAATGAACATGCACTTCTCAGATGAAGAAATATAAACAGCAAATAAATACATGAAAAAATGTTCAACAACATTGGTCATTTGAAAGATGCGAATTAAAATAGCACTGAGATTCCAACTCACCTCAGAAAGAATGGCTACTATCCATAAATCAGTAACAAGTGCTGGAGGAGCTGTGGGCAAAAAGGTACCCATCTCCAGTCTCGGTGGCAATGTAGACTGGTGCAGCCACTGTGGAAGTCATTGTGGAGATTCCTGAAAACACCAGGATTAGAGAGGTTCCACTTGAACCACCTATTTTGGGTATTTCCCAAAAGAATTAAAAACATCATACCACAGTGATACATGTTTACAGAAGCACAATCTGTAATAGCTAAGTCCTGGAAACAAGCTAGGTGCCCATCAACCAAGAAATGGACAAAAAAAGAGGTGTTTTGTGTGTGTGTGTGTGTGTGTGTGTGTATATACATATATATATATACATATATATATGTATATACACACACTACTCAGCCATAAAGAAGGATAAGCGTGAGATTTTTATAAGTAAATGGGTGCAACTCGAGACCATACTCAGAAGTGAAATTACTCAGACCAATATGTCCAAACATCATATTATCTCGCTAGCATGAAAAATTGAATAATAGAATAAAAATGTACAACAGATATTGTGAATTGGGAAGAAACTGTTCAAAAGAAATGACAAAGTATGGTGGGGAAAGGCAGAAAGGGAAAAATATATGTATACACAAGATAGTTAAGAGACAGGACAGGGATTTAGCTCAGTGGCTCAAGTGGCCTGCTGGTAAACGTGAGGCTGTGAGTCGGGAAAAAAAAAAAAAGATATTTATACATCTAGCTTCTCTTAGTTCCTTCAAAAGAAAATTTTGTGCTAATATTGTTTGGATTAGATGTTATACCTGTATCTTGTACTACAAGAACTAGGAAAACAATACACAACTTATCACCTATTGTACTATCCCAACTAAACTGTTTTCAAACTCAGTTTCGTTGTTTTGTTCATCTTTTCTTTCTGTCTTTAAAAGGAAAAATAAACAAAAAAACCCTTGGCGGTTTAATCTTATTCAGGCACGTCTGCTAACTGCAGAAGATCATGCTGGTCATCATCACCTGTTACTACTTTGTGTTTCAAAGGACCAGATGAGGGGATGGTTAGCCTTTCCTTACAGAAAACTTGCTGACCCTCCAGGAAAAGCTAACAGGCTTAAAAAAAAAAAAAAGCTATGTAGCAGGCTTAGTCTGCCTGTTGGAAATCAAGCAGTAGAGAAGGAAGGCAATAGAGTAGGAACACAATTAACGAGGAGCCAGCTGATGGAAGGCCCTTCTCACCCTCGGAGAGCCACCCTTCCAGGCAGTTGATATGGGGACTGATGACTGAGGACTGGAGGACGCCTTGGCACAGGTGGAGGGGCTGTCAGGCGACACACATCTGCCTGTTGCTGAACAGTTTGTTCCTGCACAGTTCCTAACCTATATCTTGGACCGGCTTCAGGGAGTACCTGCCCCCACACTCTCTTCCTGGTCACCAAATTCTTGGTAATGATAGAAAATATATTTCACCTGATTTGTGGGTGACAAGGGTCAGGTAGCGTTAACTAGGAAGTCAGGCCCAATACTTGGTCTCAGTGCTCGGCGTCAGTAGCAAACTATAATTTCTCACAAGGTAAAAAAGGATGAAGCAGTTAGACAGAACATACTATTATAATTTCAAGTTCTATGTACCTTCTCTTATTTCTTTGTTTCTACATTTCTTAAAATATATTCCTTCTCTTATTTCTTTGTTTCTACATTTCTTAAATGGATTTTTCTTTTCCCTCAAGAGAAAACGTATTTTGACATATTTACTGCTAATTAATTTTCTCAGGTGTTGTGACAAGAAACTAATGCAGGCAACCAGTGCTGTGTATTTTTGTTTTCTCCCTTATTAGAAAAAAAATCTAAATCAGGTAGAGTTTTAAACTTACTTCCAGAAAAGTATACTAGATACACAGATACTCATTAGTTTCCCAAAGGTGCCACTATCTTGCAAATCACAGTCTGCAGATAAGGGAAAAGTCATCCTAGTATCTCCAATGGGCTTTATCTTAAAACATCTAAGGAACTCTTCTTTTTCTAAAACCATGGCATAAAATTAGCTCCTCGGCAGAAATCCACACCATAAGCTCAGACTGCATGGAGACCTAACATGCTCCACTGGTACACTTGTACTAGACCAGCTGATAAAGGGCTATCTCCTGAACCCTGAACAAGCAATGAGCAAAAAAGTCACCAGCCTGGTCAGTCAGTAGAATTTTCTGCTTACTAAAAAAAGGCCATGCTTTTTCTTTTATTTTAAAAAAAAAAAAGGAAATGATAGAATAAAAAAATAGTAGGAAAGTAACACTAGTTAATAGGTTGCATATTGTAATCCCAGAAGCAGTTATTCAATGTCTGTTACTTTTTACCCCTTACTGAGACAAAATACCTAACACCCAAAGTTAGGGAAGGGAAGGTTTATTTCTTACAGGTTGGAGCTTTCAGTCCATACTCAGTTGGCTCCAAGCGGCAGGGTGGGATGGGGGGATGCCCTTCATGGGTAGCTGCAAACAGCGCAAGCCAAAGCGAAAGAGAAAGGCGGTTACGCTGGATCCACCCCTGGGAGGGTGAAACACTCACATCGCCAATCTCCATGCTAGACAACAACCAATCACAAATGCTAGACTCAGCCGCATCCAAAATTACATCAGGCCAGGGGAGCCAAAGGAATATATAATCTATAACACTCAGGTTACAAGATTCAAACAATCAATAAAAGCACAAACTGTTCTTGATGAACTAACATGGATTAATAGTATAGTTATTTATCATATATATATATATGTATATACATGTGCATACACACATATATACATGAATACCTATGTATATATAATCTTTTCCCTTCTTCCTTTTTTCTCCTGTCCCAGTTGTTTTTTTCCTTTTGAGCACTTTTTTCCCTTTCATTATCACAATATCTATTGTACATTTTGGATCTTACTACTCTTTCAATATTTTTTTACACTAGGGAGACAATAATAGTATTTACAAATGTGAGTTTGACTTACTTCACTTACGAATATGGTCTTACATTGCCTCCATTTACCTATAAAAGCCTCATGTTTGTCCTTCTTGATAGCTGAGTAGTACTCCACTGTATAAAAATATCACATCCTTTTTATCCATTCCTCAGTTGATAGGCATTTTGGTTGTTTCCAAAATTTAGCTATTATAAATTGTACAGATATAAACGTGGGTGCACATAGATTGCTGTAGCATAATGTTTTCAATTTTTCTGGGAAAATACCCAAGAGGGGAATAGCTGGATTGAATGGGACTTCCAGTCCTAGTTTTTTGAGGAATCTCCATGCTGATTTCCACAGTGGCTGCGCCAGTCTGCACTCCCACCAATAGTGGAGCAGTGTTCATTTTTCACCACAGTGCTGCCAACATTTGTTATCGGTTGATTTCTTGATGGCAGCTATTTTTTCCAGAGTGAAATGAAATCTCAATGCTGTTTTAATTTGCATTTCTCAAGTGACCAGTGATGGTGAACATTTCTTCATGTATTTATTTGCCATTTGTATTTCTTCATCTGAGAACTGTGTGTTCATTTGAGATGTCCATTTGTGGGTTGGGTCTTTGAATTTGAGAGTCCTAATGTTTTTCAATTCTTTGTATGTTCTGGATATAACATATGTCTGAGGGGTTGCTGGCTAAAATTCTTTCCCATTCTGTGGGTTTTTTTTTTCACTCTGTTGGTGATTTCTTTTGAAGTGCAAAAACTTTAATAAGATGAGATCCCAGTTGCTGATTCTTTGATGTACTTCCCATGCAGTTTGTGTTTTGTTCATGAACATTTTGCCTACCCCTATGTCTTCAAGATTTCTACCTACCTCGTCTTCCAGTAGATTTACTGTTTCTATTTTAATATTTAGACCTTTGATCCATTTTGACTTTAGTATATGGTGATAGACATGGTTCTAGTTTTAGTCTTCAACATGTGGAGAGCCAATTTTTCCAGAACCATTTTTTAAAGAGGCTATCTTTCTTCCAGTGAATATATCTGGCCCCTTTGTCAAAGATAAGATGGCTGAGTGTATTTGTAGTTGTGTCTGAATCTCCTAATCTGTTCCATTAATCCTCAGATCTATTTTTTGTTTTTTTAAATTGTTTTGGGGTTTTTCGTTTAGTTTTATTTTGTTTTTGCCAGTACCATACTGATTTTATCACTGAGCTTTGTAGTATAATTTCAAGTCAGAGATTTTGATGCCTCCTGCCTTGCCTTTGTTGACAAGGATTGCCTTTGCTACTCTAGGTCTCTTCTGTTTCTGAATGAACTCTAGCTCTGTAAGGTATGTTAATGGTATCTTGATTGGGATTGCATTAAATCTGTATAAGAGTTTTGGGAGTATGGCTATTAATAGTATGTTGGTTCTTCCTATTCAAGAGTAAGGGTATCTTTCCATCTTCTGATATCTTCTTCAATCTCCTTTTTAAGAGTACTATAGTTTTCAATGTGTAGGTCTTTTACATTCTTTGTTAGATTGATTCCTAAGTATTTCAGTTTTTTCAATGCTATTGTGAAAGGTGTTATTTCCATAATTGCTCTGTCAGTGAGTTTGTTGTTTGTGCACAGGAATGCTATTGATTATTGAGTGCTGACTTTGTATCCAGCTACATTGGTGAATTTGCTTATTAACTCTAGTGGACTTTTGATAGAGTTTTTGGGGTCTTCTATGTAGAGTATCGTGTCATCTGCAAATAGTGATAATTTAAATTCTTCCTTTTCTATCCTTATTCCTTTTATTTCTCTCTCTTGTCTGATTTCTCTGGCTAATGTTTCAAGGACTATATTGAATAGGAGTGGTGATAGTGGACAATCTTGTCTTGTTCCTGCTTTCAGAGTGAAAGCTTTCAGTTTTTGTCCATTTAGTATAATGTTGGCTGTTGGTTTGTCATAGTTGGCTTTTATCAGTTTGAGGCAGATACCATCTATTTATTCCAAGTTTCTGTAGGATTTTTATCATGAACAAGTGTTGAACTTTATCAAAAGCTTTTTTTGTATCTATTGAGATAATCCTGTGATTTTTATCTTTGGCTCTGTTAATATTGTGTATTACATTTATTGATGTGTGTACATTGAGCCATCCCTGCATTCCTGGGATGAATCCTACTTGGTCACTATGTATAATCTTGATGATTTGCTGCATTCTAATTGATAGTATTTTATTGAGAATTTTTATATCAATGTTCATTAGGGAGATTGGCCTATAGTTCTCCTTTTTAGTTGGGTCTTTCTCTGGTTTTGGTATCAGAGTAATACTTCCTTCCAGAAATAAATCAGAGAGAATTGCTTCCCTTTCAATCTCATTAAAGAATTTGAGAAGTATTGACATTAAGTCTCCTAAATTTCATAGAGAATTCAACTGTTAATCCATCAGGACCTGAGTTTTTCTTCATTGGTATGTTTTTAATTATGTTTTCAATTTCAGTAACTGATATTGGGTTAATCAAAAGTTTTGTATCTTCTTGATTCATCTTTGGTAATTCATGCATTTCTAGGAGTCTGTCCATTTCCTCTGTGTTTTCCCGCTTATGTGAGTAAAGATTTTCAATGTAGGTGTTCATGATCTTCTGAACTTCCACAGGATCTGCAGTGATTTTACCTTTTTCATTTTTCATTGCATAAATTTGAGGTTTTTTCTTTCCTTTTCTTGATAAGGTTGGTAAGCAGCTTTTTCAATTTTGCTTATTCTTTCAAAGAACCTACTCTTTGATTCATTAATTCCTTATGTTGTTTTTCTTAGTGTCAATTGCATTAATTTCTGCTCTGATCTTTATAATTTCCTCTCTTCTATGAGCTTTGGACTTGACTTGCTCTTTTTCTAGAATTTTGAGATGCAGCATGAGATTGTTTATTTGTGCTTGTTCTATTTCCTGATGTAATTAAATTCCATGCTTTCTTCAGAGACATCAAGTTACTAAGCATTAAAATACATTAAAATTGAGCATTAACATACTCAAAAGCTCACTGATGAGAGAAGAGAGACACATTGATTGATGCCTTTCCAGAGAGAATGCAGAGTCCCTTGCTGGCTCTGCAGCTCCTTCTGGTCAGGTACAGGATCTCTAGTGTCTGGGAGCTCAGTTCCTCAGCTCTAGGGTGAGGCTGCTACTCTCCTTTTCAGAGGGCTGTTGTGATGCTTCAATAGATTAAAATGTCAACAGGCTGGCACCTACTTGGTGTGAATCACCACCCCAGCCCTTCCCTTCTGAGTTAGGAGAAGTCCAAAGGCAACAGGCAGCCAACAGACAGCCAAGCACATCAGAGGCCTCGCCTTCCAGCTGGCTGTCTGCAGCAATCTCCCATCCTGTCCTTTTATTGTTTTGCCCTTAAGCATCTTCAAATCCTTGACTCCGCACATAATGTTAGGTATGTTGCTCTATCAGGTTTCCAGCAGTCAGACTGACTGTCTGGGTCAAACATGTCCAAAGCCTGAGGTGAGGGAAAAAACAGAGACTGGGAGCACACAACCAGGGCAAAGGAGAATTCCCCAACAGGCTGAAGTGAGTCCATGCTCGGGCTCCTTCCTCCTGGTCTCCAGGCTTCCCTCCAACTCCCCTGAACAGAGTAGGCGCGTCCATGAGAAACCCAGAGCTTCCCTGTCAGTCTGTGGTATGAACTATGCTAGGGGATGAACTATATCCAGATTCCCTTTTATTTAATCAGTTGATTGATTTTGAGATAGGGTCTGGCAAAGTTGCCCAGGCTGCCTTGGAGCTTGTCATCCTCCTGCCTTAGCCTCCTGAGTAGCTGGGCCTGTGTCACCATATCCAATTCCAACCTTGTTTTTTTCTCCCCAGTTCTGGGAATTCAATCTAGGGCCTTCACACTGTGCTGTACCCCTAGCCCTTTTTTGACTTTTTGATTTTAGACATGGTCTTGCTATGTTGTTTGCGATCCTCCTGCCTCAGCTTGTCAGAGGGCTGGGATTACAGGCACGTACCACTGCACCTGGATCAAACTGTACTTTCATAATGTGCCTCCTTGCACTGTTGACTAGTTTTTCTGTAAACCCAAGCAGACAATTTCAGCAAATCCATTTTGCCACTTAAATTGAATCTAAGTTGATCATTCTTTTCAGTCCTCTCATACTGCATGTGACCTTCTTATTGGTCAACTTCAATCATATTTTATCTCACATTATTGCAGAAGGTTTTCAATTGGTCTCTTTGCCCATATTTCATCACTAGTCTGACCTGTTTGCACACTAAAGCCAGAGTGGCATTTCTAAAGCAAACATTTGTGTAACTCTCATGCTTGAAACTGTTCCATGATCACCCGTTTTTGCTGGATGTATTTCAAGATCCTAGGTTTCCCAGGCCTGTCTCTAGTTCATGTTCAGCCATGGCTTGACCACCCACACCCCAAACCCTCTCTCCTCCAGCCACTCTAGCCCCCTGTGCAGCACTCTCTCGCCTCCAGACAGCTGAATATGCCTTTTATGCTGGCTAGTTCATCTGCCTTTGAAATTTCCTCCTTACAGTGGACTCGACTTTATGTAGTCTCCATATCTATTTAGAATATAAGTTGGACTTTTCTATGCCAGAAGCAGGGCTCAGTCAACCTGAACTTTCCAATTCCTGCCTCCTCCCTGATCCTCGATGTAATCGATCCAGATATTTGCCTTGTACAACTGCCATCTGACCACACACCTGGACCTAACTCTCCTCCTGCTCAGGTACTCCAGGAGAGCTGGCTGGGGCAGTAGGAATAAACTGGACTCAAGTCAGACATTTAGGCACTGGGCCATGTACCAGGACAAAGAAGAATCCCTTAGTAGGTGTGCTGAAAACACCCATGACACTCCCCTGGGTCAGGACCAGAGTTCACAGCCACTCTCCAGAAAGAGATCTTTTTGACCAAATTAAAGACGAAGTTAATTGGTATGCTAAGCACAAGGTGTGGTCAGAACCACAGTGAACACAACCAAATGCTTTTATCTTGCTCTTGGCTCAGCAACTGGCCTCCACCTGGCCATGTCTGTTGTTGAATGCTGTCCAAATTCCCTGCCTAGACAGAGGAGGTCTTATACATCTGAGTCCTTCCTGGGCCCCATGATTTCCAGGCTTAGGGCTTAGGGGTTACTGTGGTGGCTCCCACTCTCTTGAATGGGAACTTTCCACGCTGAGGATCTTACCTGAGAGAACCTGTACCAAGATGCTTGTGGGTAGACGGGGCCACTGCAAGGGATGACAGAAGCTGAGGCAGAATCTGCCGCTAGGCTTTCCAGCTGACAAAGGGATGCCTGTTTCGCCTTGAGGGCCACACTTCTGTAGGGCACTGCATCCCCCTGTGAGTGTCTTTCCTTGCCCCAGGGCTTTTCCTCTGACTCTGCAGAAGAAGTGGCCTCGCCACATACAGAGAGTGCCATTCACAATCAAGCCCGGGTAGGACGGACCATCAGGAACTTTTAGGGAGCTTTCCAAAGAGAGAAGAGAAACTTTCCAACCACCCCAGAACTCAAGCCATTCTAAAGATTTTACTTCAAAGAAAATGAGGAAAGAGGCTAAGGGACTGGATCTGAGGTGAGGGGCGTGTCAGGGAGAGGTTACTGCATGGCATATCTGCTCCTCTCTCCCGCAAATTGACTGAAGACCAAAACAGTTTCAGGTTCAAGAAATGGAAAGAATGCTGCTTTAGGTGTTTATGAGGGAACTTTATTTTTTAATTTTTAAATTTTTTTTGGTATCAGGGATTAAACTCACAACCTTACACTCATCACGAAAGCACTTAAGCCACTGAGCTAAATCCCCAGCCCCTATGAGGGAACTTTAAATGTCACACACAAAGCAAATACTCACCTAGCAGGTCCAGTGCCAGCCTTGGATTAAAAAAATCCATACAGATGGTGAAAAAATAAATAGTAAGTATATTGTATTTGTGTATATATATAACTTAATATACATTGTAAACAGATCAATTATATATGTATATATAATATAAAGACAAATGTCCAAAATATAATCAAATTAGAAATCTAAAATTTACATGCCATGGAATTTACATGACAAAAAAATTTTTAAGGTGCTTGCTGACTTTTTGTGCCTTTTGAACACAAGTTAAAATTTTAACATTTGCTAAAATATAGTCATTGACAAAACATCCTAAGTTTAATCAATACTGGGGCTTAAATTCTATGTGGAGTTTCCACTAACTTTAAATGCTCTGCCTTAAAATCCTGAGAAGATCACAAAGTAGAAAATAAGAGCACAATAGGTGTGCCTGGCTTTATAGCCTTGCCTAAGTTCCCACCATGGTAGTACCCATTGTCTTAAAATGCTATCTGTTAGATATACATTCTCTAACTGTTATGGTTGATACATTGTGTCAGCTTGAGAAGTTTAGAAGTTTAACTGAGACTCAGCAGGGAGCGAGGAGCCTTACTTTGTAAGTATCCTCATCCTGTGCAAGAGGAGGGCACAGAGATTCTGTGGGTGCTACAGCTGTCCTGGGGGTTGGGGGTGGTGGTGATGGTGATGGTGGCCTGTCCTGGGGGTTGGGGTGGTTGGTGGTGATGGTGGCCTGTCCTGGGGGTTGGGGTGGTGGTGATGGTGGCCTGCATACAATGCGAGGGAGGAAAAGGGACTTGGTCTTTGCTCCTCCACCTTTTTCGCCCTGGCTGCTTTTGCTTGCTGCTACCTCGAAGTGTTGCCACAGTGCCAGGCCACCCTGCATTGGAGCCAGCTGATTGTAGACTAAAACCTCCACTGTGAGCTAAATAAACCTTTCCTTCCTTCATTTTGGGTTCTGGGTATTTTGTCCCAGCAATGAGAGAGAAAAGTAACCAACAAACTAATATAATAAAGAGTAAAGTAGGTTTTTAACACTTACAAAGTAGCTTGATCAAAAGGAATCCCAGGAGCCTCCATTTAAGATCATTAGCATTACCTAATGTAAATTTAAAAAGTGCCTCCAGTATTAAAAATTCTAATATAAATCCTAATTGGTAAAGGATTGATTATGCCCACTGAGCTCTATCTTTAAATCTGGAAATGTTAAGTGCACACACCAGATTACTGCAGCCTTAATTCTGTGGTCTCAGTCAGTAAGGCAGCCACACTCATGAACTAATACTGCTAAAATTAGTGATTCTACTCAACCAGCCACCAGTAGACATTACCAGGGATCAAACTCACAAGCTCATGTTTGCCAGGCAGGCATTTGAGCGCTGAACTTAGTCCCCAGCCCCTACCAATAAACATTTGATTCCTCTAGACTGGCTAACTGCTTAATGTCTTTGAATATTCCCAGAGCAACCAGTGTGTGGTGCCTGCCTATAATCCCAGAACCTGGGAGACTGACACAGGGTGACTGATACAGGTTCAAGGGCAGCTAGAACTACACAGCAAGACCTCGTACAACAAAACCCACACAGAATACATTATCAGAGCAGTTTGTCCCTACTTCTGATGGGATGAAATACACTTTCTCCAGGGTACCCATGTCATATATCAACAGCCCTATTGTCACACACCAACTCTGAAGGCAAGATCTTAGGGACATTCGGTCTCTTCAGGAGCACAGGTGTGACATTACATTGAGAACCAGTCCAGGAAGATTCATGTAACACATTCATTAAGGTCAGGTAAGTTCAATATCTTTGGGTACTTCTGGGGTACTCAAATTTTTGCCACCAAAAATTGGTGCTTATAAATTAAAATCATCTCCTACAAGATACCTGGTCGGCAAAAGGTCCCATTTTCCCTTTTTATTATAAAAATAGTTATTGGACCATTGCCTAAAGATTGTCTTTTTCAAAGCAGAGAGAGAGAAAGATAAGGAAGGAGGGAAGCCAGGGAAGGAGAGGGCTCTGAGGTCAGGTGTAGACTTCTTTCATTGTAGTTTCAGACTAGAGGGTTTCAGGTTTCAGATTTCAGGTTTCAGATGACAGGTGGTAAACAGGTATTTATTTGATTTCCCAATTAGATGAACAAATTTGTTTTCCTATTTCCCGAGGTTTAATGGTATGTAGCTGGGAGTTTTCAGGCAGGATGCCTTATAATGGAATGAATGAAAAAGTCAATTATATAAAGGAGAGACTGCTGTTGAGTAGATGAAGAGAGCCTTTGGCATCGGGCTTTTTGAAAGTGGGGGAATTTGATTTAGTGCTCTGCTGTAACAACCGTACCCCAAATATAGTTCATGTGGCAGAAGATGGATTATATTTGAACTCTTGAGACCTCTTTTTTTTTTTTCTTTTTTTTCGGTATCGGGGATTGAACTCATGACCTTGCGCTTGCCGGGCAGGCGCTTATGCCACTGAGCTAAATCCCCAGCCTGAGACCTCATTTTCAATAACCACTATTTAAATACATTATTTTGTATCTTTATTAGGATGCCTTAATTTGGAGGAGTCAGTTAATAATCTGTTGATTGATCCAGGGAACACTTTATTGGTTTGGGGGTCCTTCCTTAACGCCTAGCACAGTGTGTGTGGCACATAGCAGGCCCTCAGCAAATACGGAGTAAACGAATAAAATCAATTCATCTAAAAAGAACTGATTTTCCACCTCCAGATGATTTTCATCCTCCAAGAGGCTCTTTACAAAAATTAGTAGACACCCCAGGCTGAGCTGCTACATT
Source organism: Hydrochoerus hydrochaeris (assembly GCA_004027455.1). Classification (NCBI taxonomy): domain Eukaryota; kingdom Metazoa; phylum Chordata; class Mammalia; order Rodentia; family Hydrochaeridae; genus Hydrochoerus; species Hydrochoerus hydrochaeris. The sequence continues at coordinate 268,938 of PVLA01000395.1, read as the reverse complement.
TCAGTCACCTCCCTTGCTGGTTCCAGCTGAACAGAAACGTGGCACAGCTGGGCGGCCACTACGGTGCTGGGGTCCTGACGTCCAGCGCTGGCCACGGCCAGGGCTGCTCTGGGGCCATCCAACCATCTCCAACGCTGGGCGATCTAAGTAACTTAAATTAGATGGCAAGTACTTGTTGGACCGCCACAGCCCAAATACCGTGCCAGGTGCCAGGTAAAAAAATAGGACGCGGTCCCCGTCCTGGAGAAAGACACCATCTTCCGTGGTCAGCAAACAGCTGCGGCGACGCCAAAACCCAGGCACGATAAGGCAAGTAGATTTTTAAAAGCGTCTAGAAAGCGCTGGCTGGCGGAGGTCAGAGGTCAGCTCCGGGCTCTGAGAGGCCGGGACAGTCAGGCAGCCGCCAGCTGGGGGTGCACCGCGGTACCAGGTCGGGGGTGGCGCATTATCTCACCGAACCCCAAAGCCTGATCTGATTACACGGGAGAAACCGAGGCGTCCAGGCCTGGTGACGTGTCGCCAGTGCCCGTTCCCGTCCTAGAAAAGGCCGCGGGGTGCGCCCCGAGGGCCCCGAGTCCCGGAGCCGAGCTCAGGCGAGGCCCGGAGCCCCGAGGCGGGGCGGGGCGGGGCCGCAAGGTGGGGCGGGAGAAAGGCGGCCCGGGGCGCGCCGGGAGGGGCCGGGAGCGCGCGGAGGGGCGGGGCGGGGGACCCGCGCCGGGAGGGGGCACCCGGGTCGGAGCCGCTGGCTCGGGGAGGGCGGGGCCAGCGCCGCCCCCAGGGGTCTGCGGTGTGGAGAAAACGGCCGGAGCTCGGGCCTCCACCGTTAAACCCTCCGGGCTTCCAGAGGGCTCTCCCGGGGGCAGGGGCTCCGGGCCACACAGCCTGCGCCCCGCGGGAGCCCAGGGCTTTATGCCCCGCTCGGGCCCCCAACTCGGGTCCGAGCACTCTCACCTCCCTCTCCCCCTCTCCCTTCCCTCTCTCTTCCCCTCCCCCCTTCCTCCTCTTCCTCCCTTCTCCCTTCTTCCCCTTTCTCAGTTTTTCTTCCTCCTTTCTCAAGTTAGCACCACCCTAGTTCTGAATTCGTTGCTTTCCCCTGTCTTTTGATTGACATTTCTCAAGTTTCACAATTTGGGAGACAGCGGTGTCTTGCGAAAAGGCCCGTGACCTCAGATCCTTCCAGCTCTTCTAAGCATCTTTCTTCCTCACTGCGCTTGGTGGCCTCAGACGCCGGGGACTCGCGAGCCTGCAGCCCTGCAGGGCGCCCCCGTGTGGCGGGAGCGGGCAGAGCGCCTCGCTCGGTTCTGCGCTTCAGCGCTCTGGGCAGGGTTCAGACAGGGAAGAGCATGCTCTGCTTTTCTTTATAGCGCACTCAGCTCTTGGTGGACATGGGCTCTGGCAGAGGAATTCAGTGAAGCCCAATTTCAAGGCACCAAACCTGCCTACGAGCAGCTTGGGGTTCGAATTCTTGCAGGACGCCCCAGCCTAATCTTGCCATGCAAAAGAAAGCAGAGGCAAGGCCTGGGTGAACTGCTTAACACTAGTTGCCAGGCACATGACAAACCTGGGGACTGCAGTCTCTCCTGAGCATCGTCACCCCTATCTTACAGAGGGAAAACAGATTTTGGAGGCCCCAAGGGCCACATATTTGGCACAAGTGAGACCCCCCCATGACCGAGGAGGGTCTCCCACTCCGTTCCTCCTCTCCTGGGGCGGTCAGGCCCTGGAAGGTGCGTGCAGGGCCGTCACCTCATGCCCGAATGTGCATCTGCACATATTTGTGCTTCTCTAGAAAACAGTGCCACGAGACTGTTACAATTATGAGACAAGGCTGGGGGAAACGTGTCACATGCTAACATTATGATAGCTAGATCATGGAGCTTTCCCAGGTCTAGGGATGTAAAAGCTATTTTGACTCTCATATCAAGTTGTCTTACATGTATCTTAAATAAGTTTCTAGAAATGTGTCAAATGAAAGGCTTGTGTGATCCCTGAATCCCACTTCTAGCTGAGTTATGTGAAAGCTCCTGCCTGAGAACTTTCCTACCTGTGACACATCCTGTCTTCCTACTGCCTTGTTTAGGATTTCCCAGGAGCACAAAGAGGTTCAGAGACAGGCCCTTGGTCACCCAGACAGTCTCCGCCCCATCCAAGCCTGGAGTACAGGCTCAACTGTACCTTTACTGTGGGCCAGGTATTTGCTGTTTGGCCTCCCCATGTCCTGTTTCCTGCCGAGACTTGTGTTTTCCATTTGGGACAGAACTGTTCTTCCTGGATAGGGTAAAGCTGACCCAGCCCCGACTTTGGGGGTGGTTAAATGTCTCTGGCCTGACTAATCAGAGTGACTGGTCCAAAAAACAAAACCAAGATCACAGTATAAACTGAGCCAAGCCCAGACAGCTCCAGGTGTTGCCTTTTAGGGAGCGAAATTTGCTTCAACAGGATTTTCCAAGGTGCTGCTATGGGCTGAATGTTAGTAGTACTCTGCCCTGACCCCAAATTCCTGTGCTGAAGCCTCCATCCCACATGTGCCTCTGTCTGGAGATGGGGCTTGCTATCATGTAGAAGTAGTTCAAGTGCCCCAAGCCTTCCTACACTGAAATTTCATCTCCTTTTTGAGGTATTAAGGGGGTGGAAACTTAATTTAGATCATGTGGTTAGGATTAGATGAGGTCATCAAGGTAAACTTCCTGTGATAGAATCCTGGTGGCTTTGTGAAAAGAGAGGCAGACAGACGGTCAGACATGCTGGGAAGTGTGCCTTCTGTCTCTTGCATGTGACGTCCAGCGATGCTTTGGTACTCTGCCAGCAAGCAGGTCATTATCACATGGGCCCCTGAGACTTTGTACCTCCAGAACCATGAGCCAAAGTAAAACTTGTCTTTTTATAAAGTAACCTGAGAGTGAGTACAGAAGTAGTTAAGACAAAGTAGTTAAGACAAAGTGAGTTCATAAAGACAGAGCCCAGATATCATAGGACTGATGTCCTTGAAAGAAGAGGAAGACAAAGCAGAGGTCTCTCTCCCTGTGTGTGCAGGATCTGAGGGAGACCATGGGGGATGGGGAGCCCTGGCTGTCTACCTGCCAGGAAGGGAGGCCTCACCATGAACCAACCCCTCCCAGCACCTTAATCTTGGACTTGTTAGCCTCTGATACTTGAGAGGTAAATTTCTGTGGTTTAAACCAACTAGCCCACACTATTTTGTTATAGTAGCCTGAACTAACACTGTGTTAAAAGCTCAGCTGACAGCGGTCTACTTCCAACATCATATTAAATGAAGGAAGACTGAAAGTTATTCCTCTAGTCTCAGAAACAACACAAGAATAACCACTATCACCACTGCTGTTCAATGTAATACTCAAAACATAGGCCAAAGTGATCAGGCAAGAGAAAGAAAAAAATATATATAAAGGAAAGGAAGAGATCAAATTATCATTATTTGCAGATGGCATGGTACTCTACATAGGAGATAAAAAAAATTCTGTCAAAGACTCCTAGAGTTAATTTGAAAAGTTAGCAATGTAACAGGATTCAAAATCAATACATGAAAAATTAATACACCAATAATGAACTCACTGAGAAAGAAATTAGGAAAACAATACCATTTATAATAGCAGAAGGAAAAGTAAAGATTTAGAAACTAATCTAACCAAAGAAGTGAAGGAACTGTATAAGAAAAACTACAAAACCCTGAAAAAGGGGATTAAGTGGATTTCAGAAATTGTGGGGATAACTTCTATTCCTGGATAGGCAGAACAATACAGCCAAAATGGCCATATTTCCAAAACTGATGCACACATTAAGCACAATTGTAATCAAAATACCAACAGCATTCCTTGAAGAGCTAGACAAAATAACCCTAAAATCCACATGGCACAAGACAGGATCCATAATGGTAAAAGCAATCCTGAATAATAAGAGCAAAGCAGGAGACATCACAATTCCAGGTAAGTTATATTACAAAGCTAAGTGATAAAAACAGCATGGCACTGGCACAAAAACAGACAAAAACAACTCCAGGCATGTTCAGGTATCTGATGTTTGTGTAAGGGGTCAAAAACATACACCGGGAAAAGATAGTGTCTCTAATTAACTGTGCTGGGAAAACTGGCTATTCTCATGCAGAAGATTGAATCTAGACCCATATAGCTCATCACTGTATTAAACTAAAATCAAAATGTATCAACGATCTAAATGTTAAAACAGAAACAGTCTGCTGGAAGATAAAATAGATAAAACTCTTAGAGACACAGACATAGGTAAGGATGTTCTGAACAGAACACAAATTACACAATAACATCATGAACCAACAAATGGGATCACATCAAATTAAAAAGCTTCTACACAGCCAAAGAAACAACCAACAGAGTGAAGATATAGCTTATAAAATAGAAAAAAAAAAGTTAACAGCTATTACTTGCACTGAGGACTAATACCTAAAATATACAAAAAACTAAAAATTGGACCCCACAAATAAAAGACTCAATCAAAAAATGGACAACTGAAATGAACACACATTTCAAAAGAAGAAGCACAAATAGCCACTAAATAAATGAAAAAAATATTCAACATCTCTGGCCCTTAGAAAGATAAAAGTAAAACAACACTGGAATTTTTTTTGTCTTTTTTTTTTCTTTTGAAGGTAGTAGGAATACAACAGAACAAGACAGAACAAAGCCAACTGAGACAGTGCAGTGAATTTGGTACAGAACCTCACAGCAGGTTACTGGGATAATAGTAATAGGTACCATAGTATATCTCGTTATCTTTACAATAGTTGTCTAGTCAATTAGGTACAGTAAAATCAAACCAAAGATAGAACATTATAAAACCAATCAAAAGAGAATATTGAATAGAGTAAGGCAATTAATCATAATGAAACAAAACCAAAAACATTAGCTTTCAAAGAGAAGATAAGGAGACCTCCTCCCCCCGCCATATTTGCTATATTGCATACAGTCATCCTGCCAAGAGATGCTCAGACCTCTGTCCCCAGTTTCTTAGGGGGTGGGTAGGCTGTGGGATGTTTGATTCTAAGCCTGCACACCGGGAGGCTCACAGGAGACACTACTGGGTCTCCTGCTGGCTCACGCTGGAGGAAGGTGCTTACCAAGAGGACAGGCAAATTGCTTCTTTGTGCAGCCTCCTGGGTTCCCCCATGGCATGGCTGGGTCTCAGGGGCCACTCTCTGGTTCTTCTTTCTGTATTTTTTCCTCTTTATTTTAAAGAGGATAAAACCAAGGAAAATAAAACAGAATAAAACCAATCAAAACAAACCAGTGTAAGTGATACAGGACTTCAAAACAATACAAAATCAACAATAGTTACCATAATACCTCTTATTGTCTTCAAAATAGGTGCAGATACCTTCAGACATAGTAAAGATCAAACAGAACAGAATAGGACCAATAAAAACAAAACAATGAATGCAGTAAATACCAATAAAAACAAAACAATGAATACAGCGAAGGACTTCAAAACAAGAAAATAGTAAATCCAAAATGGCTAGCATAATATATCTTGCTATCTTTGAAATAACTGCTTAAATGCCATTGGATATAACAAAATCAATCAAACAAACAAAAACAAAACAATAAAACCCAACCCAACAAAATAATGAACATGATACAGGGCTTCAAAAGAAGATAATAGGGAGTTAACACTGGCTGCCACCTTCAAAAGGAGATCCCTCTAGATGCCACACTGCTTACCGTTATACTCTGAAAAGATGATCAGACCACCGGCCCTAGACCTGCAAGGTCAGTGAAACACCAAACACCACAAGCATCAAATTGCAACTCACTTCAATAGCTGTCATCACAGCCTGTGTTTCTCTGGATCAGCCTGTCACTTATAGGGGGTTGGTGGGTGCTGGCTCTTCTTGTTTGTCAGCCCTTGTGCTAGAAGGGGCTGGAGTCTGGCTGTCCCCCTGCTGGCAGCGGCTTATGAATGGTGCTGGTTCTCAGGGAGGACTTGCTTCTTGGTGAATCCTTATTCTCTCTCCCGACGGTCTATGAATGGTGTTAACTTACGGGAAAAGCTGGGGCCTGGCTCTGGGATTTCATCTTACTCCAGAAAGAATGACTGTCACCACGAAATCAAATGATAACAAATACTGGAGAGGTTACAGAGGGAAAAAGGAACTCTTCTACATAGTTGATGTGAATGTAAACTAGAACAAGCATTGTGGAAATCAATATGGAGAGTCCTCAAACACTAAAATTAGAAATTCCATTTGACCCAGCTGTTCTTCTAGGTATCTTCCCAAAAGAGTTAGTCATCATATTACAGTGATACATCCATCCCCGTGTTTATAGCAGCACAGTTTATAACAACTAAATCTTGGGAGCAGCCTGTATGTTCATCAATACATAAAGAAAATGTGGCATTTATACATGTCATGGTTGACACATTGTGTCAACTTGATAAGTTTAGAAGTTTAAGTGAGAGACTCAGCAGGGAGCCAGGGTTCTTACTTTGTAAATATCCTCATCCTGTGCAACAGGAGATTTTGTGAGTGCTACACCCTCCCTGAAGGAGGTGGAGTGGCCTGTGTACCAATAAGGGAGAAGAGGCTTGTTTCTTCCCTTTTGCTCTGGCTGCTGCCTTGAAGTGTTGCCCCTGTGCCATGCCACCCTGCAGTGGAGCCACTGATTTTGACCGAAACCTCCACAAACAGTGAGCTAAATAAACCTTTCCTTCCTTCATTTGGGTGTTGGGTGTTTTGTCCCAGAAACAAGAGAAAAGTAACCAAGAAAATATACAATGGAGTACTATTTTATCATAAAGAAAGATAAACTTGAGTCATTTGCAGAAAAATAGATGCAACTTGAGACCATAATGTTACGGGAAATAAAGCTGACACACAAGTTTAAATAGCACATGGTTTCTCTTCTGTGAGAAATACAAAATATAAATGAAAAGACAAAGTTCAGGTAACAGGGAGTAGGGAGATAGATATTTTGAAAATAGGGACGAGACCAAGAGATGGGAGAAAGGAGGGGAGTGGAGAAAAGGGATGAGACAGTGAGACATGTTATGTACATTTCCCAGGTCCCCACTAAAAATGTGATAATTAAGTACTGTAAACATATACTAATGAGAAATAAAAGTTGAGCAAAAAATTAAAAAGTTGTATTGAGTTATAATTCATATACCATACAATCCACCCATTTATTATTTTTTGAAAAATACATTTTCTTTATTTTGCATGATTTAATTTCAGAACGAAATAAACAGAAAATAAGACAATGAAACAGAACATCCAACCCTGCTGTCAAATTGTAGGGAAAGTTGGGGGACAAGCAGGAAAGTTAAAGGACCTCAGTGAGATTTCTGGTAAATATACAGTTAAACCCCTACTAGAGAGAGAGAAGCTAAGAGAGGCACAGACAGGTGATAAAGCCGACCAAGGCTCACTCTCTCCTTAGCCAAGGAGGTATTTGTGGTCAGTGGAAGGAGCATTGGCTAAATCTCGAGCCCAGAACAGCCAATCAAGTGACACCAGTTCTCAAGGGGGATAGCCCCTGTGTTGCCATGTAATAAAAAAGGTTAACACAGTGACCCTTGTGCGCCAGCTCTGGGCTCCCTACCTTACTCCAAAGGTAGCTGTCTACCTACTTGTTTTCTCTCCTTTTCCCAATAAAGTTATTTTGCATCGCCATTTCTCTTCCCTTTCCAATAAAGTGATTTTGGTTCTCCTTCTGAACATATATCTCTGACTCTTTTATTGATGTGGATTTTTGTTTTTACAGACCCTAGATAAAAGTCTCCCCTCACCAGAGATGTAACAAAATGATGGCGGGAATGGCTTGAGGCCATTGTTTCCTGTCTTAGAAACTAATAACCCATTTAAATAGTGTAATTCAATGGACGTCAGCGATGCCCACAATCATCACTTTTACCACTTAAAAAAACCACACACATATCCTAGGATCCTATAACAGCTGTTCTGGTTTTAAATCTACTCAAGATAAAGTGTATCTTGGAAAGGGAAAAACATTAAACATGTTTTAATATGTTTTCTCCAGAGGAAAAGAATGAAGTATAGATAAAAGATTAACACAGTAAAAGAAGAAATTTTGAGTTCAAAGATTCTAAAATATCTAGATAAAACATTCAAGTTTTAACTTTTCATTTAAAAGTCAGCGTTTTTTTCCCTCGAAAGCTTGTCTCTATAATTCTAAGATGTATGAACTGTTTAAATCCTTTAAATTGAAGCAGAAATAAGTTTATTTTATAATAGTATAAACCACTAATGATACATTACATTGACTTTTAAAGGGAGAAATAAATACAGTAAGTTCAAATATAAAGTTGTTTCAGCTACTTCTTCTTGCAAATTATCTAGAACAGTGACTTTTACCATGTCATCCCAAGCTTCATTTAAAGCAATGAATGGAACAGACATTGCACTGCATTCTATAAATGTATACAGTTATTTTGTATCAATTAAAATAAAGTTTTAAGGGCCAAGGATTTAGCTCAGCAGCATAAGCACCTGCCTGATAACTGCAAGGTCATGAGTTTGATCCCTGGTACCCCCAAAATAAATAAAGCTTAAAACTAAAATAACCTCTATCCCTTTTAGTTATTACACACATATCTTCCAATATCTCCCCAACTGTAAACAATACAAACACATTCTCTCTCTCTCTCTCTCTCTCTCTCTCTCTCTCTCTCTCTATATATATATATATATATATATATATATATATATATATATATATATTTGGGGGGGTGCTGGGGATCAAACCCAGGATCTTATGCATGGAAGGCAAGAACTCTACCACTGAGCCATATCTCCAGTCCCACTCTCAATTTTCTTATTTTAGCTATTTCAAATAAACAGAATTATATGACATTTGGTCTTTTGTGTGGCTTTCATTTAGCATTGTGTTCTCATGGTTCATGTATGCTATGGCATGTATCAGTGCTCCATTACACTGTGAGGTGTGGACATACCATATTTTGTTATCCTTTTCATCAGTTGATGGGCATTTAGGTTGTTTCTACCTTTTGTATGTTATAGATGATGCTGCTATAAACATTTGTTTTCATGATTTTTGTATATATACCTAGAAGTAGACTTGCTAGATCATGCTATAACTATTTTTAATTGTTCTAGAAACTGCCAGAGTGTTTTCCAAAGTGGTCATTCCATTGGACAGTCCTACCCACAGTGCATGATGGGTTCTGATTTTGCCATATCCTTGTTGACCCTTAATACTCCACTTTTTTTATTCTGTCATTCTCACTGTGGTTTTGACTACATTTCCCAATGAGTAATGGTGTCAAGGACTTTTCCATATGTTTATTACATATGTAGCTCTTCCTTGGAGAAGTGTCTATGAGATCTTTGCCTATTTTAAAAGTAGGACATTTATCTTAATTAGTGACATAATTCTAGATATTAGTCCATTATTAGATATGTGACTTACAAGTGTTTTCTCTGTTCTGTAGTCTGCCATTTCAATTTTTTGATAGTGTTCTTTGATGTGCAAAAACTTTTAATTTTGATGAAGTCCAGTTTATTTTTATAGTTGTAGCTACTTAAATTTTTGATGTCAAAGCTAAGAACTTACTGCCAGCCTGAGAGCATGAAGATTTCCTTGATGCTTTCTTTTAATAGTTTTATGGGACTAGTTTTTGTGTTTAGGTCTTTGATGCTTTTGGAGTTAACTTTATATGATGGGAGATAAGAATTCAGCTTCATTACTTTGCACATGGTTGTCCCGTCCTGCATCATGGTCGCCAGAACTGGGCCAAGGAGGTTCATCAAACAGGAGATGGGAGCTCAGCTCACCCTATGGAACAGGTTCACTGACTCCCATCACAGAAGAAAGAATTTCCAGGACACATCAGTAAGATGCATAAAAAAAGATCTATTAGGCAGTTAAACAAGTACACATGCTCAGAGAAAATAGAATGTGGGTCCTTAAGAGGAGCACATGATAGTCTAGAGTAAGGAGTTTTTATGTCATCTTGGGGTAGAAATCTGTGGAACCTGTGGATCTAGAATAAAGGGAGGAAAGCTGGGTGCAAGTTACAGGAGGGTAAGAGCTCATTTACAGATGAAAGGCCAGTTTTACAGGAGAAAAATAATCTGTTACATTTTTTAAGATTGAGAAATGTAAGGATGAGTAGTAACCTGGAAGGGAAAATTTGCAAATTACAGGATTTTTCCTTTTTTTTTTTTTTAAAGTAGTAGAAATACAGCAAAACAAGACAGAACAAAGCCAACTGAGACAGTGCAGTGGAATTGGTACAGAACCTCACAGCAGGTTACCGGGATAACAGTAATAGGTACCATAGTATATCTCGCTGACTTCACAATAGTTGTCTAGTCAATTAGGTACAGCAAAATCTAACCAAAGACAGAACATTATAAAACCAATTGAAAGCGAATATTGAATAGAGTAAAGCAATTAATCATAATGAAACAAAGCTGAAAACATTTGCTTTCAAAGAGAAGATAGAGGAGACCCCCACCCCATATTTGCCATATTGCATGCAGTCATCCTGCCAAGAGATGCTCAGACCTCTGTCCCGTTACTAAGGGGGTAGGAGTTTGGGGTGTTTGATTCCAAGCCTGCACACCGATAGGTTCACAGGAGACACTACTGGGTCTCGTCCTGGCTCACGCCGGAGGAAGGCGCTTACCAGGGCGGGCAAATTGCTTTTTGTGCAGCCTCCTGGGTTCCAGCATGGCCGTGGCCAGATCTCGGGGACCGCTCTCTGCTGCTACTCCTGGTTAAGATTTTTTTGTAAAAATATATACGTAATCTTAAAATTAGCACTTTCTTAATGACGTTGTTTTTCCATTTATTTAGATCTTCTTTAATTGTTTAAACAGCATATTGTGATTTTCAGAGTGTAATTTTGACATTTTTTGTTGTTCATTAAATTTATTCCTAAGCTTGTGGGTACTGAATGAAATGATTCTCTTAATTTCATTTCTGGTAGTTCATTAGAAATGGATAGAAGTACAATGAATTTTTGTATATCAGGCTAATGTATTTTTGTTTACCTTAATTCTGTTCAAATTGTATTTTTAGTACTTGGAACTAAAAGAATGCTAATCAATACTACACTGTGCCATAACTGGTTGCCCCAAAGGTTGGAGCTATAAAAACATGTCTAACATTGTTTACAAAGAGCTTTCACATAGTGCTTATCATGAGCAAAATGAGTAATTTTTGTTTGCATTTTAAAGGTGAGGAAACTGAGGCTAAATGATGAATTTAGGCCTCAACTTAGTAAGTGGGCCTTAGTAAACTGGAACCTGGGTCTTCAGCCTCCTATTATCATCCTTTTATGTGGTACCTTCCTGAAGGGCTCAGAGGGGTGACAGTATTGCAGTGATGTGACTACCTGGACAGAAGTGTGAGGGAGGACATGATGCCCCAAGTAATGATATAGAAGCAAAGTATCAGAGAACAATTTGTGACTGTAAGAGAAACACTATGGGTTAAATTTAAATGTCTACCTTGTGGGAAAATGAACTGATGAATCTCTTTTTAAAGTTTTTGTTATAAACAGTATGGAAAATAGAACTTTGCTCACCTGAGTCCCAAAACAAGTATTTGTGGCAGATAATTTCTGCTTTCCTAGAAACTTCATAAACTCTATGTGCTGCAAGCCTAACAGAAAGAAGCCCCATTTGGCACTGTATTTTTTAATAAATATAATAATAATGAAAGCTAAGTCAAAGGAAATTCAATACAGTATAAGCTGTACTTGGCATATTTCTAAACACAGGAATTAAGGCTAGGTAGGAATCAGGATCTATTACTTGGCTGGGGTGTTGAAAATTTTTCCTTGCAATTATTTTCTGCTGTAGGTCATCACTTTTTACTTCAAAAGCTGTTTTAGCCATATTCTCACACTTCTCTAGTGCCATGACAAATGTACTTCGTTAATAGCATAAGTTAACTTAAAGGGGAAATGGCTTCCTGAATTCTCTTTGTGCTTCGTTCAATCAAATTCAAATTGCTCCACTTCAAAATGCAAAAATAAATGCATTTTCTTTGAATTCTTATTCCTATAACTATGTTGACTAGAGATGGAGACCATGTAGGAACTGTCAACAGAATGGAATTTTGGTTGTCAGACCTTCCATGAAGGGCTGGGCTCACAACGAGAGTGCCAGTCCCCTTGTGTTTCACCAAAATGATGAGAGGTAGTAATAGAAGTAGAGGGCTGTATGCTGTTTAAAATAACTTGTATTAAAGAGTGTTTAAAAAATTCTTAATGCATTTCATTGTATGCATCCCTCAGGTAATTACAATTCCAACTAACAACATTTTGTAATAATCACGGTTTGTATGAGAACTAGAAATGCCATTTATGACTATTGATCATTACACATGAAGATTAAAGGAAAGAATATTTTTTGTACTAGACACCTGTGCCCATGCTTTAACCTCTGTAAGCCATGCATGGTGATGGCAGAGGGGGCATAACTAAAATACGCTAACCCCCAAGTTGAAGGCCACCCTAGTGTGCAGACAGAGGGAAATGACCTGTAGGATTAAAAGGAACTGTCTACCAATCAAGGAGGTCCAGAGCTCAGAGCAGAAGGGCACATTTTTCTTGTCATGGTCACATTCAACTAAATAGACAAAGTTTCCAGAAAGGCCCCTCACACTACCATGCCTCAGAACCTGCTCTGACCTGAGATTTCTGGAGAAGGCAGTACTACCTCTGAGCAGGGACCAGAGGCCGGGATAACGTGGTCTCTACATGTCACTTACATTCCCTAATGCAAGACAGCCGTCTTGGCAAGTATTTATTTGATCTTGTGTCACGTCTTCTCCCCTTCCATTTCTTGTCCTATGAAGCTATCAACTCCCATTCACCTAGTTGTTCTAGGACACGTTCTTGCACGTAACAGCCTGATTCTCAATTAATTCTGCTAAAATGAATTAAACCTGCAATTAAACTTACCGCACTTGTGGTTATTTTACTTTAATGATATTGCCAATACAGTTTTGTGGTGTGTTTCCATTTAAATGTCCACATTTCTGGTTTTGCTTTTGAAAATGAGGAAAAAGTGATTTCATGCCTTTTCTAGCTGAAGTTTGAGTGTTCACTAGGAGTCTATTTGACCATCAGGAAATGTTCACTGCTAATAAAAATAGCCATTTTATTGAGAAATGACCAAAGACTGAATCAACTTAGAGATCCTTTAAAAATTTAAATTCCAGCGTATGCAAGTAAGCAAATGCAAATATTTACCGGGGGGGGGGGGGAAATGCACTCCTTGGTAGAAGTTCAGAGAAACACAAATTAAAACAAAATTGAAGTGTCATGTACACCTAAATTAGGAAATTATCTTACCATGAAAATAACATATGCTGATGTGTTCATAGTGAATCGCATTTATTTTTACAGCTGCCTTGGGAAGCAGCTTGGCAACATAAGTCAACATCTACCAACAGGGTCTCAGTGTGCACAGTTCAGCAACGTAAATGTTAGGCCAAAGAACAAAAGTGTTTTATCTTACAATCTTTGCTCCTAAGCTTTTTAAAATGAAGTATAGAATCCCAAAATAATTTAAAATGTATGTGAAGGTGTTGAGGACTTCTACTGCTGATAGTATTGCAAAATTGCTTACCTAGAAACCTTCACACTACAAATATTCTAAAACAATAGCTAAAATGTAGCAGATACAAATGGTGGTAAATGAGTTAGAGTGGCATGTGTCAACATAATTAAATTTTAAAAGTATATTGTTATTAAAAAAAGTTATACATAGAATCTGATGAGACTTAAGAAAAATGTAAATGATAGTTAACACTTTATACTGTTTATTGATATATACATCAACATAAAAAGGATAAAGTCAGCTCCACAGGAGCATCCATTTTCAGGGCCACTAAGTGTACCAGGGGTCATGAATGTGGTTCATGATAAAATCCTGGCAGAAGTGTCGGTCAGCGAATTTTGGGACCTCAAATGGCCAAACTCTCAGTTAAAGCCATTCTAGCAGTTAATCTGTTCAAACTACCAGCTCTAGAGGAGTGTGATGATGATTACTTTAACAGAGTGAAGGAAAAGAAAAAAACAATTTACAGTTAGCAACTCATTGAGTTTAGCAACTCAATTTTCCAACTTATCTATGTGGTCCAAAAAAAGTTTCCTATGAATTTAATTTATAATTATCACAGATTATTGAGTGCTTGAATGTTGGAGACCACTATGAAGCTGCTCTGAGAAGGATTTAAAATTAACTAATTGGCTTTCTATGTTTATCTGTGAGCCTGTCCTAGGCCTCGGCTTCTTGTCTGGCGATGGGAGCGGATTCACAGTAAGTGAACCTCTATGAATCATTGATCCTGGCTGAGACCTGTAGTGGCCTGTGAGGCCAGAGATACCTCAAAGGACACGATAAGGCCACAGCTGAAGACACCTTGGCTCCACCACTAATTAAGTAAATGGAGACAGCAGTTAAAGGAAGTTCACTCCTGCAGTCTCAATCCTACCAGGAATGTTATCTTGGAGATAAGATGGTCCTCCTAAATTGGCATAATTTACCACTTGGAGAAGTCTTTAAAGTAACTCCCAAGGTCCTGCTCATTTCCTGTGCTTTTCTCAGTTTTCTCATCTTTTGTCCTTGGTCTTAATAAAGTGGGATAATCCAGAAAAGACTTTGTCTTAGCCTTCAGAGTTGGGAGCTCAACTAAAGGGTTTTGACCTTCCTGGAGCCCTAAAAATTATACTATTGAAAAGAAGTCAAGATGGCTGATCAGTGAGCAACAAAATACAAAGCCTCCCTGGAGAAACAACTCATATGTGAGAATAAAGCATCCTTGAGAGACCCAGACAAAGGGAGATGGATCCTCTTGACACAGGAAGAAATTAAAACATAAAAAACCTCATCAAACATGTTGGGACTAAAACTAGAACAGCTAAAAATTATGGGACACAGCATTTTCGTTGCAACCCACCAAGTTTGCACCAGCCTGAATATGTGCCAGCTTGAATCTGCGTTGGCCGGCAGAGCTGCCAAAATTTGTTCCTGCCGCCACTCTCAGGAACCACAGCAGCACTGAAGTTGGGGGTTGGTGAGCCTAATGGAGAGTGGAGTTGCCAAAGGGACCTTCATTAATCCATGGTCAGTGCTGGGAATGAGATCCCAACCACGGGAAGGGTGCGACCAAATGGGCGACATGTTGGAATCAGGCAGGAGGAGCCTGAACTGGGAGTGACAGTGACTTCAGTTGGTTGCTCCCTCCCCAGAGCAGATTCGTGGGATTTGCTTGGACTGGGCTGCATCCCTGGCCAGGACCAATGAGCCATCCAAAATCAATTCTCTGCACCTAGCAAGCACTAACCAGGTGACAGCCTCTAAAGTTTGGCTGGCCCGGTGGGGAGGGGCAGGCAGGAGAGGGCAGAGGTCCCTTGCCAGTGTGCTTCAGAGGAACTGTGGCCAACAGGGAAGGGGGCTGGGACCTGTACTGTAACCTGTGTGGAGGAAGCCGGGACCATGACAGGAGAGAGAGGCAAGAGGAGGCCCCCAGCCCAGAACCCTGAGAGCCCTGATCCAGGAGAGGGAAAAACAAGGGAGACTGAGGGGGGCAAACACACAACATCAGACATGGACATTAAGAGATATCTTTTGGACCTTGTAGACGAGCTCAAAACTGAAATATTAAATCAGGTAAAGCAAGATATGAGTAGAGTAATAAAAGAAATGCTCTCAGGAAGCATCTCTCAGGAAGATATAGACAGAAGAAGGAACATAAAAAAGGGAGAGAAACATTCGATAAAGAATATAAAGAAAATATAGAATACATGAAGCAGATTCAAAGAGACTACCAGGAAATTAAAAACTCCATTGAAAGCTGGCAAAACTCCTTAAAAGAAACTAAGGATAGACTATCAAAACTTGAAGACAAGTTTGCAATGTGAGATCATGAAAGAAAAGATCTCTTAAAAATAACAAGGAAACAGGCAGTAACAACACAAAGGCTAGAAGATGACAAGAGAACCTACAATTTAAGAATAAGAAATGTGAACGAAGAAGCAGGAATACAAACAGGCAAATTACACAGGCTATTCATGGAAATAATTAATAAAAATTCCCAAGCATGGGAAAAGAAAATGACATTTGGTTATGTGAGGCATACAGAACTCCAGCCACCTACAATTAAAAAAGATCTATACACGGACATATAATAATCAAGATACAAGAAATTCAATATAAAAACAAAATATTAAAAGCTGTCAGAGAAAAGAAACAGATTACCTATAAAGGTAAGCCCATCAGGATCACAGCTGACTTCTTGACGCAGACCACCAGATCAAGAAGAGCTTAGAGTGAAGTATTCCAAGCCCTGAAAGACAATAACTTCCAGCCCAGATTGATGTATCCTGCAAAACTGTCACTAGAAATTAATGGAGAAACAAGATGCTTCCATGACAAAGAGGAACTGGGGGAGTTTGTGACCACTAATCCAACCCTACAGAGAATACTGAAGGACATTCTAGAGAGAAAAAAAATACTAGGATTTTAGGAACAGTGGCAGAAAGGCCTCAATGAGTGGGGCAGGCAGTAGAATGAAGGAGAAAACTAGACAAATAAAGGCAGAAAAATAGCATAACAGAAATGAGGCAGAGAAGAATGGCTAGAATCTCTAATATAGATGGCCTTGATACTCTATATTGTTAATAGTGCACCAGATTTAAAATCCACATTACTCACAGCACTCTGCTTAGATGTATTATATTCTGTTCCAGTCATTCTACCTGTACTAGATTTGAGGGCACAGACAGTAATCCCGAAAATGACAGGATATAGTACGGTAATCATCCTTAATTTCCTATTAACTTCATCTAAAGCTCTGTAAAACCTACACTATTTTACCATGACTGATCATAATTGAGTCTGGTTTGTTGGATCGCTGTTTTGTATTGATAGATTTTATTCAAAGCTGTTATGATTGATACTATCAAGTCTGAGAGTATAGGCAACTGCACTGAAGATGACAAGATCCACTAGAATATCCACTCTGGTTTGATTATTACCTGCCTTTGAAGTTTTATACTGTCTACAATGTTTTATTTTTACTAATACTATTATGTACTGATATATTCAATTATACTGCTATATTCAATTATGCCTGATGATCTAGAGAATTCTATTGAAGATAATAAGAAACAACACAGCAATCATTGTAGATCACCTTGTACTGTGGTTTTATATGACTTTTTGGTTTCATGTTTTTATAGGAATTTGTTTTGTTTTGCTATGTTTTGTTTTTCCCTCTAATACAGAAAGGATAGAAATACATGTAGAGACTCATGCATGCATAGCTGTTTACACTCTCACTGTTTGACTATCTACTTTGTATGCTTTAATTTTGTAACTTGAACAACTATTTCTAAGAGGACAGTATGTAATTTATCAACTAGTGATTTCTTATTGTTTATCTTTTTTTTGAAATTCTGTATTATCTCTACCCTTTACATGCTTTTGTTTCTCTTTAAATAAAAACAAAAATAAAAAATTATACAATTGTCTCTTTTTATTTAACCTCCACCATGCACTCATTTGGGAGATCAAGGATCTAGGTCAGGACCAGATATTAGAAGAAAGAATGCTGACCTTCTTTGGAAGAATGTACTTTATCCTATGTTCTTTTGAATGTTTTTCTTAGGAAAACTAAGAACTTGCAAAAACAAAAGACAAAGGAATATATCCACTGACCTCCTGTGCCAGTTTCAGATATACAATATGAAAATTTTGCATAATTTATTTATTGAACAAAGGAAAAGACAAAATATCTTCAGGGAACAGAAAGGAACTAGATCCAACTTATTTTGTGTTTTTGAGACAGGGTCGCACTCTCTACCTCATGCTCAGTCTCCCAAGTGCTGGGTAAACAACTTTCTAAATTAAAAATGAGAGGGTTTAACTCAGTGGCACAAGCACCTTCCTGGCAAACACAAGGCCATGAGTTTGATCCCTGGTACAAAAAAAAATTTAAAAATTGGATATGGTGATGGAATAGCAGATTCATCCAAACTAAAGAGAACATTCGTAAGCTGAAGGGAAGATAACAAAATGTCATTTAGAATCTGAATGGAAGTACAGAGGTGAACTAAGGAAAGGACACATGATCTATGGAAGTTAGAAGGAAAGGGTCAAATACATTGTTGTTGTTTTCACGGAGATGAGGACTGAACTGAGCATCTCACACATGCTCTGCAAGGGGTCCACAGCTGAGGTACATTTCAGTCTCAAATATACTTGTTAGGAAATTTGAAATCAAAGAAAAAGGATGGCATGAGAGTAAAGTAATGACAATACAAGACAAATTCTAGATGTTTGCAAATGAAAAGCAGAATTAATAAAAATAAATCCTTTGTATTTCACAGTAAAACTATAGAAAATGTAAAACAAAGTATTTTAAAAGGAGGTAGCAGGAGGAACCAGAGAGAGATGAGAGAAGGAATTACCTGGAAGGATGATAACTTGATAGCAACTTCTCAGCAGCAGCTGTGAAAGTCAAAAGACAATGGAGTGTATTTAGTGTGGCTAGAAAAAAAAATTAGTGCTGACCCAGAGTTCTATACACAGTCAAACACCTTTTAAGGATGAGAGTGAAGTAAAGATTTTGTAGACAAACAAAAATTGAATGATCCACCAGCAAGTTTTTCAAAAGGAAATTCTAAGATTGTGCTCAAAATAGAAATGAAATGAATGCAGAATAAATGACAGATATGAGAATAAGTGAAGAGTAAAGAAAATAGTACATATATAAAGC
Source organism: Hydrochoerus hydrochaeris (assembly GCA_004027455.1). Classification (NCBI taxonomy): domain Eukaryota; kingdom Metazoa; phylum Chordata; class Mammalia; order Rodentia; family Hydrochaeridae; genus Hydrochoerus; species Hydrochoerus hydrochaeris. Next base: position 250,168 of record PVLA01000395.1, on the reverse strand, counting down.
TTAGTAAGCACTGACTCTATAATGCAATAATATCTTGTGTGAGTTTCTTGAAAAGGAAAGTGTTTAAATGATAAATATAAAAATTTGGATACTATTTTATTAAATATTAAAATTAAAGGAAGAAGATAAAATCAAATGTGCAAAATACTCAATCTCTAAAGAGTCAAGAGTGAAGACAGGCAGAAATACAGAACAGCAGAAACAAATAGAAAATACAAATTTGTAATTATACTAAGCCTTAGTGGATCATATTGTCCAGTTACAGTTAGGCTTAATGGATTGTATGGTCCAACCAAGGTAAACAAAAGACTAGACCATATGTTGTTTAACAAGAGATAAATTTAAGTCATAAGGATAAAAAAATTGTTGAATTAAAAGGTGGAAGCCAGTACAACTGTTTCAGCTAAAGAAAAGAAGACTAGTGTATTTGTAGCAATACCAGGTGAAAGAAACTTTCAGATATAACACATTACTAAAAAATAACTTGAATAATATTGGGTTGAATTTTTAAAGGATATGCTAATCTAAAATTTACATGCATTTAAAACAAAAGGTAACAAAAATGCTGGACATTTAGCTCAGTGGTGTAAGCACCTGCCTGGCAAGGTCCTGACTTCAATCCCAGGACCAAAAAAAGGTAACAAAGTCATATTCAAGATAAATCTTCACCCCTATGCTCATTTCAGCATTATTCAACATAGACCAAGTATGGAAACAAACTATCTGTCAGCTAATGAAAGAATGGAGAGAGAAACTAGAATGGACACTGATTTATTTAATTTTTGTACTGGGGCTCAAGCTCATGACCTGATGCTTGCCAAGCAGGCACAGTGCCACTGAGCTATCTCCAGCTCAGCCATAAAAGAAGACAACTTTGGAATTTGTGACAACATGGATTACATTTGAGGGCATTAGATTAAGATAAATAAAGCGTAAATTCTGCACCATCTCTCATATGTAGAATCTAAAAATAACTCAGGTCATAGAAATAGGAAGTAAAATAGATCTTAGGCAACATTCACAAATCTACAGATATGTAATGAAAAATTTCTGGGGACCCAATGTACAGTGGCTGTTACTAGAGTTAGCAATACTATACTGTATGCCTGAAATTTGCTAATAGTGTAAGATCGTACATGTTCTTACTGTATACACACATACCAGTTATAACTAGAAGAGGCAATAAACATACTGTAAATTAAAAAATTTTATTGTCGTCTAAGACATATTGCCATTAATTCCCTTCAAAACATGAATTCCCTTCAAAACTCCCCTCACTTCGAACACACTTATTTCCTTGTTCGTGCCCTTTCTGAAGCAGTTCTGGGTCCTCTTTCACAAGTGTCTTGGAGTTGAGCTGTCATGGCTTCCTTGAGGTCCTGAACTGATTCAAAACTACTTTTCATGGTCGTTTTGACTCTGGGGAAGAGTCGGAAGCCCCCTGGTGCCAGCTCTGGTGCATAGGATAGATGAAGACACATCATAAGCTTTTATGAGCCTGCCCCTTTCGTTGAATGGCATTTGGTGCCAGCATTCACTGTCCTTTAGGTCACACATTATAAAGACACACACAAAAGAGGTTTTCCAGAACTACTTCAGAAAGTGGCAAGACTGATAAGGTAAGTGTGTCTGAAGCAGGGAAGAGATTTTGAGAGGGATTAGTAGCACTGTGTCTTTCACCGTAACACCTTTTAAATGTAAGTATTCACTATATGTTTTGAACACTCCTTATGTATCAAAATAATCTCATTGCATATGTTAAATTTCTATAATTTTATTGGTCATTTATACCTCATTAATTCTGGAAATACATTCCTGCCATAAACTAATTAACTAAATAAGTAAAACTTACAGCATTTCATAATATAAATAAACAAGGCAAAAGTTGAAAGATTTAACTTTCAACTTTAACTTGAAAAAGACATCAAGTAGAATTTAACATCCTCACTCTGGTTTGGGTATTAAAAAGCAGAAAATGCAAAGAAATATACAAAAAGAGAAATTACTAGGGGTTATGTCTGACTTTAATTTTTAAATTGTTTCCTC
>PVLA01000395.1:0-248022 GCA_004027455.1 Hydrochoerus hydrochaeris | reverse complement strand
CCTTGTACTGGTGTAAAGTAAACCACGTCACCTTTACAGGAGTGCACTCCGGCCTGGCCACAGGCTCTGCTCACTTTGATCCTGATTCCAGGAGGGAAACGACCCTGAAAGGAGCTGGAATCTAAGGGCTGCCATCTGGTCTGGTCCGGAGACAAACGCATTTCCAAGGATATGAAAAACCCCGCTCATTCCAAGTCACTTTGCTTCCTACCTGCGATGTGAAAGGCAGGCCTTGTTCTTTGCTAGGGAATGTGCAGTTTATTCTGGTACAAGGAGGAGGCGCTTTATATTATTTTATTGTCTGTGCGAGATGAACTGTCACTTCCCAGATTGTTAGGAGGAGGCTTAGACTTTTCCTTAGCATCTGAGGAACATGCCAGGGCCAGAGCAGCCCCCAGAGACCAGACTTCACACTGGAATGTGGAAGCAAGCCAAAGTAAGATGAAAGGTACTTTCCCGTTCCGAGTGAGGCGACGGAAAAATAAAATGCCAGACAAGTATGTACACAAAGGCAGAGGGAGGAATGGTGCCTCTTCTCCAACTTGCTGCTGTACTCAAGGTTTGCTTTTGCGAAGTGCCTTTCATTCAACTGCCTCCAAACCACTTTACAGTTAATAAATACTCCGCCTTCACCCTTCGTCTGCATGCAGTTATAAATCACTGTAGAAGAGAGGAAAACACGACACTCAGGAGATGACATTGATGTTAGCTGTCTGTGCGGTGGGGACAGGCTTTTCATCCGGTGCTGGGGGCCCATGGGGCTGATCCAGAAAACACACCTCACTCGCAGGCTCCCTCAAGCAAAGGTGATCAAAAAGCCACAGTGCTGGCTTCTCAGTATTTCTCACTCTTGCCCCACCTCTCTGCCCCCTGCCTGGATAACTTGCAGGGTAGAGACACACACACACTGCCACTCATTAGACCCTTCTAAGAATAACAAGTTGAGGTGAAAGCTGGCGGGCAGAGAAGCCATGGTAGAAAGTTTGGGAGAAGAAAATTGACTAATTGAGCCAGACATCTGGAGCCGGCTTGTGGGCCCAGAAAGAGATTCAAACAGTGAATATCTGTGAGACAGGGTTATTCTTGGAGTTGAAATAGAAATTAAATTATTGGTTTTATAAGGTAAAAAAAGACATTTAATATCCCTGGCTTCTCTATTCTGTAGTTTTCAGACCAGTGATTTGCAATGGCAGCAGTAGATGGCGATGTTGTCTTTGTGTTTGGAGAAATGGTCGCTGGCAGCTGGCACTTTCAGCATCTGGGGTTAACATGTGGATTCAGTCCCCGTTAGAAATGTACATATTGAATTTCATGAGAACCTGAAGCATTTTCTCTCAGCTTTTCCTGAGCTTTTTGTTCCTCCTGTCTTTCTATCGTGCTGAAGTTGTTTGACCTTGGTAAGAGGTGTAAGGGAAAAAACTCTAAGTCACTGGCTCTGCCTGCCTCCCAAACCCAGCCAGAAGAGCCAGGGAAGGGATGACAAAAATCTGTCACATTACCAGTTTTGAATATTATTCCTCATCACTAAAAGAAATAGACAAATTGCAGAGCTGGCACACTCCAATAGCAAATTTTGAGAATTATCAATAAAAACACTGGTAATAATATTACAGATACATTGCCACTTATGAGTGTTTACTATGAAGCCAGGGACTATGCCAAGTATTTTATTTGCCTAGTCTTATTTAGTTCTTAGAAAATTACTTATGCAGCAGGTATTCTTATCTCATTTTGCAAATGAAGTGCCCAATCTTCACAAAGTTTAAGAACTCCTGAGGGTTTAGTTAGTCAGTGGGTTGGCCAAAATTCAATTTCAATCTTGCTTGAAGTTTTACTGGCTTTCCAAAACTATAAAAAGAATTTATCTCACTTTTCTAACCCCAGTCATGATAAAAGCATGCTCACTGTTTTCAGACTCAACTTCAAAATCCAGATATCAGACAAATAAAGTTCAGAAATGAAGAAGATGGAAGCATTCTGAAACCATAGGAAATATTATTTTTAAAGCTTTCCTACCCCAAAATAATCACACCTCCAAATGTGTGCCCCTGTTTGCGTGTAAGTGTGTGTGTATATGTGTGATTTAACAGCTTGGAATTTCTCTTGTAAAAGTCTGCCTGCTTATCTTTTAATGATGTTATTACAAGTTCAAAGGAGTTTGAAACCTAGTTTTCAAAAAAACTTCTGCCTCATAAATCAATAGAAGTTTTTCTTTACCATGATATCTTTATGTGTAAATTCATGTCACAGAAACACTTTTCCCATACCATCCTAGTCAACAACTTCTACTCAGTGGCAAATGCTCTTTTATTGTGAATACATGGTGCATGGTGATGTACACGTTTAGAAGCAACAGGCTTCGCATCCACAGTGAGAGTAAAAATCACAGTGGGTATGTTCACAGCCATACAGAAAACTCACCCCCAGGTCTATGTGATACAGGCTCTGGGAACCTCCTCTGTGAAATCAGGGAAAACTCATTAGGGCCAGCAAATACGTCTATCTTGTCAACAGGCTAGGAGTTCCTGGACTATGAACTTGGGAAGGTAGTTATACTTCAGACAAGCAGAGCCATCAAGGTAAAGAAGTCCTTTAAAAGTTGCTTTTGGAATATCCTGCCTTTGTGAACTTAGGTTTGATGAATTAGAGCTATAGAAAGAGTCTTTAAACATCTTGATTTTGAGGACTTGGGTTTGATAAATTGAAGAGGCAGAAAAAAAATCTGCCCGTATAGTTTCCATTTGAGGTTCGCTTATCTCTTTTAATCTCATGTCCAGGCCCACCAAACCACTCTGCATCTCTTTTAATTTATTTCAAGATGGTTCATGGGTCTTTATGGGAAACAGGAAAAATCTAGGTGAAAAAAATCCCAAACCTGACTCTCATGCCTGGCTGTAGTCTCCATGTGATTGTTAACTGTTGTGTCAACTTGAGTAAGAAAAACCCAACTGATTGGTTTAAACCTAGTTCTAGGCATGACTGAATGGATTTACTGAAGGTGGAAGACCCACCCGAATGTGAATGGCACCAACCAACAGGCTTGTAGCCTGAATGTGATAAAAAGGAAAAGAAGAAAGAAGACTCACTTCCGTTTCTCCAGAGGTCTGCCTTGGCCTTGGACAGCTGTCTCTGGGCTTCCAGCACGGACTCCTCAGCCTGGCAGTACAGACCTTCGGCTCCTGATATAGACTCTCACAAGACTCTGAAGTGAGTTCCAGGCCTTGGATTTCGGACAGAATCCCTTGGCTCTCCAGGGTACTGACTGCTCTTTTGCACTCCTTCCTCCACACCTGACTCTGGAGGTGGCCACTGTATACCTACCTTGTGAATTCAGATATGTGTGTCTGTATATCTATCTGTTTCTCTAGTGAGAAAACTGAGCACTGACTGATACACTCTCCATGTTTATAAAGTCTGGGACAAGATTTACAAATGGAGACCATACAGCATATTTCTTATTTTTAAAATTATAAATCAAGCTAAAACTTTTGAATGTGGTATATTTTATCTTCCTAGGGTGCTTAGAAAGAATACAGGTTCTCAGAGCCCTCAAATTTCACCCCAGAACACAGATACACAGAAAAAGCTGATCCTGGCTGCTCGAGAGCTCTCATGAGTGAGAGTACACACCCCAGCACACAAGCCAGTGTTGTGTGTTTCCCTCACTGACAACTCCTTGTGTGCTGGGGTGCACACATACATTGTTCTGTGCCCTCTGAAGGTCCCAGTGAAGAAGAGATGCACATCCTAGAGGCTGCTGCAGGGCCTCTAGGGAGAGAGAGAAAGCAAGCTCCTGTTTGAGGTGGGTGTGGAGTAAGAACTCTGGTGGGCACATTTTTTTTCTTTTCTTTTCTTTTTTTTTTTTTTTCTCTGCAGACTTGCCATTCCATGGAGAGTGGACAGCAGAGGACAGCCAGGGCAGAGCGCACAAATCACAAGGCCAGCTAGTATCCTCTTTGCAGGATCAAAATATCTATAAAAGTTGAGCTTCTCTGTAGAAAAGAAGGTCACAGAAGGAAGTAGATGGAAGGACCAGAGAAGAAGGCAGAGAGAAGAGTTAAGAGATTGTTTCTCAGCAGCGGTGGGCGTGAGGTAATGCTTTGGCCAGGCATGGCTTGGGTGGAGGAGATCAGAAATGAATGAAGCAGCCTAGAGACTGTCACCCCTGAAATATGAGCCCAGTATTTCAGAAGTGAGAAAGTCACATGCACTTTTTTAAAGATTTTCACTAACATAAAATAAAGGCTAGTGCCAGGGGAATTGAAGTTACTGTGGTCGTGGACTAGACTCATGCTGCTATTTGAAGCTGCGAGTTGCAGAGATGCTGAGGTAGAGGGGATGGTGGGGTCTCAGTGTATGGCAGGAAGAGAGGCAGAAAGCACTTGGCAACCAGATAGTGAGGCCCTCTCAGCCACTCAGCTGGACCAAGGTTCCTCTGGTCCTGTTTCTGCTCATAACCTGATGGCCATTGTTCCTCAGCACACCATCTTCCACAACACCCTTCCTCTACTCCAAGTATGGTTGACAGGCAAAGCCTTTTGAGCAGACCCACTATGAAACCTATTACCAAACACATAGCGTAACAGCACTGTGCTTCAGACGTCAGCCATGAGTGGACCTCTTTGTACCCAGCCAGGCCCAGGAAATTAGCTACTTGGCTCATGCCTGACCTGATTCGGGGGTTTATCTCCTTTTCTGAGACTGGCTACCAGAGGAATCAAGACTCATCCAGATCTGAGACCACTAAGTCATGAGAGTCAGGGGTTTACTAATTTTCTACATCAAGACAAACCTTGCCCACAGTGTCTCTGACAACTCAGCAACAAGCAAACCACACAAAGGACGTAACCAGGCAGAGCGGGAGGCACCACTACAGTGATCATTTGACAGTGGTCTGCTTGAGTTTTCGTACCTTGAAGTGAAAGGCTTGTATTAGATGGTTCTCAGATCCTCTGAGGGCTGTTTCCATGATGTGATTTTTTATGTTCTGGCTGTGGGCCGTCTTATTGAGGTGTGCACCATGCCGCTGTAACAGGGTTTCCAGGAGTAACTGCCTGCTACGTTTTGATAACCACCTTGCAGCTAGGAGTCAGCTTCCCGTCCTCTCCCCTCTGAGAACTCAGCTGTGTGCCAGACCTCGGGAGGTCATTTTCAAAACCCACATTTCAGAGCAAACACAGGCCTCGGTGACCACAGCATTCAGGGAATTGGGCAAGGGCTTTGCCAGGAGCCACGCTGTTCATGCTGGCAGGGTTTCTGCTCCGATGTGGACAGAGAATGCAGGGATCGACCTCCCCTGGCTCTCACTCCCCAACCTGCTCCCCTGCTGTGCAGGACAAGCTGGGTTTTGAGACTCCCGCTGTGAACCAAGCAGCTCGCCTCAGGCTAAGTATTTGTGGCCTGTTCCCATTGCCTCCTGAGCCAACTTTAATGTGCTCAGATGAGTTTGTGCCCACAAATCCATGACTGGAAGATGATTCAGGGCCAGATGTAATCACACCGTGAGCCTGTCAGGTTTTAATGGCAACTGGATTATTGCAGGTCACACCTAGAGTGTACGTCATATAAAACTAATGTAGTGGGCGGACATGTGAAGTATTCACTGGTGTTTCCCATCTCCCTTTGCTGCCATAGATTTGCCAACTGGATAAGTCCAGAGTCTGGCATTTTCCTTCAGGATAGGGAGGGTAGTTGAGAAGACGCTGTGGAAAAAAGGTAGAAAAGTCTAGATTTAAATCTCAAGGCTTAGATGGCTTTTAAATAGTTATTTAAGAGATTAGGGCATTCAGCTAAAATTGTAATCTTTCCATCTCCTATTCTATCCAATAAAGGTGCCCTAGGCTGAGATTGAGACTTGGGAAAGAAAGAAAAGAGAGAAGAAAAATAAGACCACTAGAACTGAGTGTAAATGTGTTGGCATTTGACAGGGAGAACTCTGAACTTCAAGTCTGTCCTTATGTCTCCTAGCCAGACCTAGAGAGAAAACAGTAATAGCCCTTTGGGTCTGGTCTCCTGGAGCACAGTAATCTTGTAACTTATTTCCAGAGTACAGCTTTGGGGGAAAATTGCAAGTCCAGTGTGTGCTGAAGGAGGCGAATAGGCCTAGGGAAGTTCTTGGAGGCTCTGTTTGACCCTGACCTAACTCCCAAAGTGCTGTGAGAGAGTACTCAGAAATTGGGGGTGCCCTTTGGTTAGTGCACAGAAAATATCTGAAAGGAAGAAGCTACAGTTCCTGTGGATCATGGCTGGCCAGTAGGGAAGACACAGAACGCTATGGGTGGACCTGAGAAGCGGACATGCCCACATGTCCATGAGGAAGAATGGCAGCTGAACATGAGGCAAGGAAAACTGTAGATGTTGGTTGAATCAGCCAGGACAGCTTAATACAGAGACAGCTTAATACTCCTTCCATGTGCTTGAGGGGTGGGTACACTCCTGAGCTCTTTCCTGTCTCAGATCTTGGGCGTGGGTGAAGTTTCTGTGGGCAGTGTTGCATTTGCAAGCGAACTTTAGTAGTAATACCTCAGTTCACAGACACCTTTGTTTGCAGATAATTTGTTTCTCAAACAAAAGCATTTGAAAGAATTTTGCTTTCATTCACAAACTCCACCTCAGGTGACACACACAGTCACAGCCATCTTCCCCAGACAAACACAACTGTGACCATCTTCCCCAAAATTGTAAAACAAATTCAATTCATGAACAGAGGTGCTACTGTATTTGATCACAGTTAAACCTGAAACTTGAAAATCATAAAACTGATTGACTATTCCTGGAAGCAAGTGGATAGAGTTTTGTGTATCACACAGAACTTCAAGACAGAAATTAAGTTTAAAGGAAGATAAATATTCTGGAGTACATTTTTAATTGTACTTTTGACCATAGAAAATTCTTCTCCTGGACTTCTATCCAACTGGTTTGTTTTTCTTCTCTTTGTCAGAAAAATGATCTGAAACCTTGAAATAGGAAAAAGAGCTTACAAGATGTTCTTTCAGTACAGTGCTGGGCTTGTGACTTTGCTTTTTCCACTGGTGATTAACATGGAGATTTTTGTCCGGTTGAAATGTAAGCAGTTATTGTCTGGTGGAAAAGATGATGCCAAAGCTCTCTGTTTATGGGGATGTAGTACTAACCAGTTTTTTATTGAATAAACTTTCTTATCCTAATGTTCCTTTTCTAAGTTAGCTATAAATAACTATCATCTCATGTGTTCTTTGAACCAATGGCAACATTCCCTCGCTAGTTACTGAATTTATAACCTTTGATACAAACTCATTTTATAACATTTTGCTTGTTTTTATCAGTTTCTGAAAGCTTGAATTTAGCATTATTATAGCTCTTCTCCCACCCATAATGCCCCACTTGGCATCCTTGTATGTATAAATAAGTAATTTAGATCGACTTAGTCCTTTGTATTAGAATGTATGTATGAACTGCTTTTACCTTTGTCCTAGGTTGAAATCCTAAGAAAGAAAAACATATAATAGAGGAATCTATTTAAGAAGATGTTAGTATGACCATTTTATCAGTGAAGAAACTGAAGTTTAGAGCACAGGATACCTGCCTGCTCCACACAGCCAGTGGACAGCAGGGGTGAATTCATAGTCCAGTCCTGCGTGTGTCCCAAGCCTTTAATTTTTTATCATTGCACTACAGTTATGCTACTACTCTAAATATTTGAAGAAATAAACAAACTTTCTATCATACTCATATACCTATGCACATGTGCACATACACACATGAAAAGAGAACAGAAAGGAAAAACCCTATCCAACTATAAGCAAGGAAAACTTACCAGAACTCAAAATCCACGAGACGGTAATTCTGTTGTGTCCACAGGCACCCCAAATACAAGTTCCACACTCCATTTATTTTTTTCTGTTGCCTCCATTCCACTCTCCCTCCTGTGTTATTGAACTTGGTTGCTGGTCATAACACCCAATGTTCCCCCCCAAATTAGGAACTAGAAAGCCTTTTTTTTTTGTCTTTTTCTTGCTAATTTTTCTCTCCACTAATAGCAAATAATTAGCCTGAACAATAGAAATATTCTGCAGTGTTTCTTTTCTATTTATTTTACTAGTGCTTAAGAGTGAGTGAACTTCAGACTTTTTACTTAACTATCCCCTAAAAACATCTTAAGAAAAACAAGGCAACCCTTACACATTATCAAACTTTCCTCTAAATTATTTTATCATAATTCTAATGTTTGCAAAGGATGCAATTTCCTATATGTCATGAATACTGACATTTGAAGAGAAAAGCATTTCATTGCTCACCATATTCCCAAAATGAATCCAATAAAATCTAAGTACTAGTATTGGTACTCACCACCATGCATTTCAAAAATATATGTTTACACAAGTGTTTTTGATACAACTGGATGTCTTTGTGAAAACATTTAAAACTAAATCCATGCTTTGTATTTGACATAAGAATTAACTTGAAATTGTCATACATCTCAATCTAAAATCTAAGACTATAAAATTTTTAGGAGAAAATCTTTGTAATTGTGAGTTACACAAAGAAATTTTAGATGTAATGGCAAAAAGCGTAATTCGTAAAAGAAAAATTGATACATTAGGCTTTATTAAAATTAAAATTTTTTCTTCTCTGAAAGTCACTGCTAAGAGAATGAATCGGCAAGACACTGACTTAATGAAAATATTTGTAAATTGCATTTCTGGCTAAAGACTTGCATGTTCTAAAACTATAAAAAGAAAACAATACAATTTTGACAAAATACTTGAAGACTTCAGCAAGAAAGACGAAAAGGAAAAAGGTATATGAATAGCAAGTAAGCATGTAAAAATATGTTCAGTGTCATTAGTAAAATGCAGATTAAAGCTATAATGAAATACCATTTCACAACTGTTCAAACAGCTAACATGAGAAAAAATCTGACAGTATTAAGTGCTGGTAAAGCAAATGGAGGTTTCATGTACTGCTGGTAGAATATAAAAGCATAGAGTCACTTGAAATAGATTAGCAAATGGTTTGGCAACTTCTTTTAAAGTTAAATGTGCCACAACAATTGAGTAAGGTCTGTTGTTTTTTGACTTTCTGTCTACCCCATAAAATCAAGGAACCTCCTGCTGTCTCCTCCTTTGTAGTCATCTCAGCTACCTGAATCCTCAGCCCCTGGCTTTTCCTCTTGACAGTTCTTTGCTCTCTCTTTTTTTATTTTAAAGTGAGTAAAACTAAACAGAACAAAGTAGATCAGAAGAACACAATGTAAGTGACACAGATTTCAAAGCGAGACGAGATCCACCACAGCTACTGTAATGTCTTTTGTTTTCTTCCAAATTGTTGTCCATATCTTCACACACACAATGAATTCATACAAAATGAAATAGTATTAAACTGATCAGAACAGAGTGATGAAGGCATTATAGGCCTTCAAAGCCAGACAATAGGAAAATTAACAATGGCTGCCATAATGTCTCTTGTTCTTGTTCAGATTAGCTGTCCATACCTTCATGTATGTTGAAATTAAACAATACAAAACAGACTAAAATCACTCTGAACAAGGAATAATAGCATTGCTGGATTTCACAACATGATGATATGTTATTAGCAATGGATACCATAATGTCTCTTTTTCTTCAAAGTAGTTATTTCATCACACATAACATAATTGATTCTCAGAAACTGTTTAGGGGAAGTTCTATGCATGTATAAGCCTCTACATGTATACCTATTCTTTTTGTATTAGAGGGAAAAACAAAACAAAACAAAACAGATTACTAGAAAAACACAAAACAAAAAAGACAAATAAATAACAATAGCAAAGAGTCCAAACAATGATGATTCAGGCCTTCCAAACAAGGTGGTAGGAGCATAACTAGGGTTGTTATTTTACATAATGTTCCTCAGATCACCAGACACTGACATGCAAAATTGTTCCAGTCCTATGAATGTTAGCTGCTTTGTTTCAAGAACTTATGCTATCCTAGATCTTAGCTATCCTAAGTGTGATTATATAATTTTAGATATTTTTCTTTTTCCTCCTTTTCCCTGAGATATTTTTTTTCCTTTTGAGCAGATTCTTATCCTTTCACTGTACTTATTGAGGATTTTGTATCTTATGTACTCTTAACATTTCTTACACTAGGGAGACAATATAGTCTTTACACATGTGAGTTTGATTTATTTCACTTGTGAGTATGGTCTCGAGTTGCATCCATTTATTTATAAATATCTCAATGTGATCATTCTTTATAGCTGAGTAGTACTCCATTGTATAAAAATACCACATCTTTTTTTATCCATTCCTCAGTTGATGGGCACTTAGGTTGTTTCCAAGACCTGACTATTACAAATTGTGCTGCTATAAACTTGGGTACACATATATCACTGTGATATTATGTTTTCAATTCTTCTGGGAATATGCCCAGAAGTGGAATGGCTGGGTCAAGTGGGACTTCCAACTCCAGTTTTTTGAGGAATCTCCAGACTGATCTCCACAGTGGCTGCACCTGTCTGCACTCTCACCGATAGTGCAGAAGAGTTCCTTTTTCCCCACAGCCTCTTCAGCATTTATTGCTGGTAGTTTTCTTTATCCTGGCTATTTTTTTGGAGTGAGATAGAATCTCAGTGTGGTTTTAATTTGCATTTCTCTAATGACCAATGATGCTGAACATTTTTTCATGTATTTATTTGCCTTTTATATGTCTTCATCTGAGAACTATGTATTCATCTCAGATGCCCATTTTTGGATTGGGTCTTTGAATTTTGGGGGTCTGATTTTTAAAAATTCTTTATATGTTCTAGACAGAAGTCCTTTGTCTGAGGGACAGTTGACTAAGATTTTTTTCCCAGTTTGTGGGTTTTCTTTTCTCTATGCTGGAGCTTTCTTTCAACATGCAAAAACTCTTTAATAAGATGTGATCCCAGTTATTGATTCTGGGAAGTATTTCCTGCGTGGTTTGATTTTTATTCATGAATTCTCTACCTACCCCTATGTCTTCAAGATTTCTACCTTAGTGTTTCTGTTTTAATATTTAGATCTTTGATCTATTTTGTTTAGTACATAGTTTTTGGCATATGGAAAGCCAATTTTTCCAGCACCATTTATTAAAGAGACTTATCTTTCTTCCAGTGGACATGTTTGGCCCCTTTATCAAATATAAGGTGACTGGGTGTGTTTGTAGTTGTAGTTGTATCTTCTAATCTATTCCATTGATCTTCAGGTCTGTTTTTATTCCAGTACCATGCTGATTTTATTACAGTAGCTTTATAGTATAGCTTCAAGTCAGGGATTGTGATGCCTCCTGCCCTGCCTTTGTTGCTTAGAATTGCCTTTGCTATTCTAGATCTCTTCTGGTTCCAGATGAATTTTAGGAATGATCTCTATAGATCTGTGAAGTATGCTAGTGGTATTTCAATTGGACTTGCATTAAATCTGTATAACAATTTTGGGAGAATGACTATTTTCACAACATTTGTTGTTCCTATCCATGAACAAGGGATGTCTTTTCCATTTCTGTCTTCAATTTCTTTTTTTAGGTTATTATAATTTTTCCTGAATAGATCTTTTACTTCTTTTGTTAGATTGATTCCTAAATATTCCATTATTTTGGATGCTCTTGTGAAGGATGTAGCTTCTCTTATTGCTCTCTCAGTGAGTTTGTTGTTTGTGTACAGGAATGCTATTGATTTTTGAGTGTTGACTTTGTATCCAGCTACATTACTGAATTTATGTCATCTGAAAATAATGATAATTTAACTTCTTCTTTTCCTAGCCTTACTCCTTTTATTTCTTTCTCTTGTCTGATTGCTCTGTCTAGTATTCCCAGCACTATATTGAATAGGAGTGGTGATGATGGACATCCCTGTCTTGTTTCTGATTTTAGGGTAAAGAATTTCTGTTTTTGGTCATTTAATATGATGCTGGCTGTTGTTTTGTCATAGATGGATTTTATCATATTGGGATAAAGACCATCTATTCCAATTTTCTGTAAGGTTCTTATCATAATAAGTGTTGGACCTTATCAGACCTTTTTTTGCATCTATAGAAATGATCATGTGATTATTTTTGACTCTATTGAGATGGTGGATTACATTTATTGATTTGCATATATTGAACCATCCCTGCATTCCTGGGATGAATCCTACTTGGTCATGGTGTATAATCTTCTTGATGATTTGCTGCATTCTGTTTGCCAATATTTTATTGAGAATTTTTACATCTATATTCATTAGGGAGATTGGTCTGTAGTGCTCTTTTCTGGTTGGGTCTTTCTCAGGCTTTGGTATTAGAGTAATATTTGCTTCCAGGAATGAGTTAGGGAGAATTGCTTCCCTTTCAATTTCATTGAAGGGTTTGAGGAGTGTCAGCATTAAGTCTTTTTTGAATTTCTTGTAGAATTTCACAGCAAATCCTTCTGGACCTGGGCTTTTTTGGTTGGTAAGGATTTAATTACATTTGCAATCACTACAGACCCTGTGGAAATACAGATCATCAATACTTATTTTGAAAACCTCTACTTTCATAGGCTTGATAACACAGAAGAAATAGATTCCTAGAAACATATGAACTACCAAAGCTGGATTAAGAAGATGTAAAACTGCCAAATAACCCAATTTCAATTAATGAAACTGAAAATTCTCTCTCTTTGTACCTTCAGATGCTTGCAGAATTGGCATTCCAATGTGCTTCCGGCCATGGGGAATCTGTTATAGAATTTCAGGTTATTTGCAGCAGATGTGCAAGCTGGGCTGGGTCTTCCTTGCCTTGGCTTGTTTGGGTCCCTTTCCCCTCCTCCCTGAATGGAAAGGAAGGTTAGGTTCCCCCGGCGTTCCAGCTGGCTTCTTCCACCTTAGAGTAGACTTCTTCCTAAGACTTGTGAGGGGGTCCTTGAGTGAGAGGTGCAGTGAAAGGAGGCTGGGCTGGAAGTTGGAGCAAAATCCTGGTTGAGCAGGCCTGAACCTGGTGTGCTGTGGACCTGGAAAAACTGACAGGAATGGCTTGAGAAGTAGGGAAAACATGCTTATCTCAGTGACAGAAGGGGGACAAAAAAGCCTTCCTTGGACTTGGGAAGGGCTTATTGGTAAGTAGGGTACCTAGGTGAAAATGAGTCTAGAATTTTGTTCAATTGCCTTTATCATTAGTGGATTTTTTCTTTTCATCACAGAAATAAACCAAAACCAGAATAATTACTTCAAATTAGTTACTTTGGGTGCTTCTAGAGGAGGCCTTGTATGTGTGTAAGATTAATGCTACATTCTGTGTAATTTGTGTATTTTGCTTCTAAAATCTGACCACTTTGCCCATTTATACCTAAGCTATCCAATCCACTTAAAAAGCTATTTTGTCCTTTATCACAGATGTTTTCAGAAAATCGCAGTGTGGTCCTTGGGCCCTGTGTGCCTGTCATCTAGCTATAATTACCAGTTACTGTTAAGCTCCTTTCACATATAGTCCCATCTTCTAGCTGTTCTGTTGATTGAGGATCAAAACACTATGCCCACGTAATCAGGGCTACTGTGGGAGGTGGGGACTTCTGTGGTGACAGTTAGGAGAGGCAGGGTGGTACCACGATCATCACATCAAGTCTGCTTTTTGGTTTAGTGTTAACTAATGAAACTCTAGAAATAAAGCTTAGAAATGAATCTCAAGAATTAACGAGCAGATTTAGAAAGAGTGTGTTTCACCCACATCTACAAAAGGAAACTACCTCACAGATTCCAATCTAAGGTACTTGAGACCTTTTACTATAAGGAGCCTTTTTCCCTGGGTAGTGTGGCAGCTTGCATGACTATTGGCTTGTTACCAGTGTGTCCTGGTATCATATAATATTCTGGCCTTGGAAAAATAATTTGGAAATTTCTGTTGTGTTCTGTGAAAATGACCTCAGAAAGGTAATCACCAAGTGGTTGTTGTACTTGATAATTTAATGTCCTGGTAGTAATACAAGTATTTCTGCATTCTAAAACAGCTTAGATAGCTGTAAACTATCTAATGCATGTTGCATGTTGGAAAAATGAATGTATATCTCTTTTTAAAAAGTTAAAGAAGTTACTGGTCCCATTACTCAGCAACCCCATTTCTATCTAATTACCCAAGTAAAATGTGGAAATCTCTATGGCAGCTTTATTTGTAATGGCTCCAAACTGGAAAAACTCCACTGTCTCTCAATTGTTGAATGAATAAACAAATGATGAATTCATACCATGGAAGTCTACTCACCAATAAAAAGGATTGAATTCTTGACAAGTACAATAAAAACTTGAAGCCTGACCCCAAAGATTGTCTGATTCCATTTAAATAAGATTTTGGAAAAGACAAAAATATAGGGTTAGAAACATAACTGTGGTTACCAGTGGCTGGGTTAGAGGGAGGACTGGGCACACAGGGGCAGGATATGGGAACTCGAGGGGAGGGACAGGGCTGTTCCACATCTTGACTGTGATGGTGAATACATTTGCCAAATCCCACAGACCTATCAACCATAAACAGGAAATTACAGCATATGTAAATTAAGAAAGTATGTATGCATACATACCACATCTTCTTTAATAATTGAAGATATTTACATCATTTCCTTTTTCTCTTTCAATTTACATTTCCATTTTACACCATCCAAGAATTTTATCCCAATATAATATATTTTCATACTTGAAGTTCTTTTATTGACTGCCCCATTATATTTCTCTTTCACAAATTATAAACAAGTTGATATTTAAAATGTTATAAACAAGCTGAAATTTAAAATGTTATGAAATTTTTCATTCAACCATAAATCTGCATATAATTTCAAAATGCTGGTAACAGTGTTTTCTGTCATCAGTAGAATAAAACAGCATAAATACATTACAAATGGTGGTAAGTAATAGACATGACTTTACATAAAAGAAATTTACATAACAAGTAAGCAGTGTTTAGAAATTGCTCTCTTAATGAGTGGACGCCTCTGTTTTGAGCATTTTGCCTGGGTCATTGCTCCAGGGTGAGTCTCTGGGTGGGACAAATGATCCCAATCCTTACGCGCTGGGACGAGAATGCTTGTGACAGGCAATCCAGGCCGGCTGCAGGCAGACACTGCAGGCGGGCTGAGGCTGAGGCCAAATGGAGACCGAAGGTCTAAGGCTTGTGTATGTGCTGCTCGGAGTTCAGTTTTCCTGTCCTGTCTGAGTCAGCCCAACCTCTCGCATCTCTTCTCCTTGACTTTTGCTTTAGCCCTTTTGATCCATCCTTTCTTCTGACCTTCAAAGCTCAGTTCTGTGAGGGGAAAGCTGGTTAATTTTTCGCCTTGGCAGTCTACCAAAATGTGCCCCGTTACCTGTGGTGGAATTCAAAATACCTATTTGGGGTTACCGTCACTCTGGCTTGTTACTCTGGGGCTCCCAAACACCCCATTACAGCTCTCTTTGCCCCACTTCTGACTCTGTTCTCTCTACCTCTCCCTTTCCAGTCTGAGCATTTTCAGAGCTTGTTCCACAGATTTCTCAGCTCTGTGTTTCTGTGCCTAACAGAAGGCTGGTCACGAAATAAGCTTTTGGGGAGTAGCAGTAAATGTCAGAATGTCAGAAAAATAGAAACAAGAGAATATTATTTCTTCCCAAATTCCATAAAGTGTTTTGGAGTAGAAAGAGACCAAAAGAGCCTAAACCTATCAAACACCAAGGTTTATAAGACCCTAAAATGCTTGGTCCACGCCTGTGTGACATTTTTATGTTCCAATGGAAAAGATATGCCAGATGTGGGCCTTGCCTCTTTGGACCGTAACATCCACTTGGGAAGGAGCCCTGTGTGTGTTCTCTCCGTCTCTCCACACAGGGTGGGCTCTCCACATATATTAAAAGACAGTGAATTGCCAGAGGCTTAGACTGGTTTGTTAATCTTGGCACTTGGTTTAACCAGAGTAATGTTCATAATGAAATTCCCTTTTTGGACACAGCTTCCTTTCATGCACCTTATGATATAACACGGCTTTGAAGTCTCATGTGATGAAAAAGAGAACAAAAACAACACTAGTGTTGTAACTGTGCTTCACCTGAATGCAGTTGTAAAGCGTAAGTCTGTTTTAAGATGCCCTGTGGCAGCAGGTAAGACCTTGCCTGCTCTGTGAAGGGACCAAGGGAAGAACTGCTGAGTGATTCACGGTTAGGGGATCTGGACAGCCGCACCGGCCTGCCCGGGAAGCTTTGAGCTGTGCTCCCAACTCCAAATCCAGTTTGTGCTGCCAGAGGGTGAGGTGAGCCTCTCAGGGAAGGAAATGTCATGAAGCCCAGTGACAGCCTCAGTCACCTGCACTCCTGTGGGTGCCGAGGTCCAGCTGCAGGATGCCTTTGAGCTGACGGCTTTGGTTCCCTGGTGCGAGGCTGACTGGCACCCTCACAAGATTTCACTTTCAGTTATTATTAAAAGCCGCAAGTCTGCTCAGTGTGGCACCTCCGTGGACGCTCCAGATCATGTGTCATGGCTGCGTCTGAGTCTCACAGTCCCAGGGCTCCCTGCCAGGCTCGGGGATCAGTTACCGCCCAGCATCAGCTCTGGTCCCAGGCCCACCGCTGTCTGACCCAGCCCCGAGATTACCAAGATGTCCACAGCCTTTAAAGGGGTTGGGGTTTAACTGTGAATTGTGTAGACAGAATGAATCTGGAGTGTCAGGTGGGAAAATTGCTGGTTTTTCAACTGAAAGAAGACAGTGCCACAGGTGGGTGGAACTGAGAGGTGACAGTAGGAAGGTCACAAAGAAACATTTGGATGTTCAACCATGAGAAGAGGAAGAAAGACTTTGCCCTCCTCAGTAGCTGGCTGGACACGCCATGCCACTGTTTTTACAAACCCTCTTAGGAAAGCTAAGGGAACGAGATACTCTAGTGTTTCCCCAAGCCAGTTTGGGGGAATGCAGATGAGTCTGGAAGGGGCCTGCTGGATGCCTTAGCCTTGAAGAGACGCTGGGGACACACTGCTTTTCTGGAAAGGGGAGTTGTGCTAAACGGGGCAGGCAAGCTTAGGCATGTGCCCAGTGACCTCAGGGGATACGGCCCATTGCCAGGGAAGGGCGGAGACAAGTATTCTGTGAAGCTGGACAAGAGCACCTGCACCTCCTCCATGGATTCTACCTCGGAGTCTGGGGTTCTTCAAGGAAGAGCCGTGGCCCCCAAAGAACTGTAGGCCATGCGCCCAAAGAATTACTGACCTTCGCCCCATGATCACTCTGAAAATCACAGTAGGAAATCTTTCTGATTCCTAAAGGAAGGTCTAAGAAGTCAAACTTTTGAGTGAGGAATATAAAACTAAAAATGAGATGGACAAGGAGTAGACTCATGAGCTCTGGCTGGGTTGGAAGGAACCATAGGAACCATCTAGGAACAGGCTCTTAATTTATATACAAGGAAAACAAAACAAAAAACAGCTTTGTGTTTTGAGTCTCATAGCCAGAGTGATAGGAAAACTAGAAAATTCCTTGCTTAGAAATTGCTAATTCAACGTAATTTCTTCTTCCCAAAGCTGTTTTAGTAACAGAATTGTACAATTCTGTGTGTGCACACACATGTGTGTATGTCTGTGTGTGTGTACACACACATGTGTGCTGTGTGTGTTCAGAGGTAGAGACAAGTACCCAGGGGCCCACAGCATACCCAAATACATATTTCTAGGCCGACCTATCCTGATCCTTAGAATGACATACTTGGACTCCGTCACTCATAACACTCAAGTACTTCCAACCTGAGTGCAATAATAGACAAGCATGGCTGTTGGCCACTTTGGTGAGGATGGTCTGCTGACTCCCATGCTGTGGACTGGTTTATGGGATAGTTTGTTCCCACTGAAGAAGACACTGATTTAATACATTTATGGCTCTTTGGTTGCTATCAGGAGGGACCCAGCCTGACCCCAACTTTGGGCTATGTGATGCAGCTTTGAAGGCAGGGAACCATAAAAATCCCTGCTCTTCTCTGACTAGACTCTTGTTTGTTTTGAAGTTCTGGGTATAGGACACAAGGATGCACTAATACTGAACTACATCCCCCACCTTTTTTGAGACAGGGTCTCACCAAGTTGCTAGACTAGCCTTAAACTTGTGATTCTCCTGCTTTAGTCTCCCCTGTTACTGAGATTATCGGCATGAGCCACACCAGTCATAAGGTTATATCTTTCTGAAAGCCTACGGTCCATCTAACCAACTTGGACCCTACCAATTTACTGCAGCAATGGACCTCCTCTGGCACCATCCTTAGAGCCAGGGGAAAGATGTGAGATTTGCTTATTATTTAACAGTAATTAAACTGTTTAAACACATAATTTTAAAAAATTTCCTATGAACATTTATTAGAGATATTAATGCCAATCCTGGGACAATTAACATGTACAGGACCTCACTGTTCTATCTTAATTATGCTTCATTTCCACCAAGGAATTGCATTTAATTCTTTCCAAACTGTGCTATTGGCTGACCTTACCAGGATTAGGTCATTAAACACCAGTAATTTTTACACAGATTCTCTGCAGACACTACACATTCATGTACTGATTTGTTTTACTGTCCCGCTTTGCTAAAGCATCTGTTGTAGGTGGCATTGTTCCAATCCATCTTAATCAACAAATTAAACTTTCCCAGGAACATCTAATAGTCCCTAAAATGTCTTGAACTGCCCTGGCCTCCTCTGGGTCCACTTTCAAATGGGGCCTGGTAACCGATGAAGAAGGGTGACTAATGCTACCTGAAATGGGTTCTCTTAGTCTTACATGGTGGTCTCCCCATTTTGCACTGAGGGCAGAGTCCCACATACCACAAAGAATGTGATATGCTGAGGGGGGACACAAGCATCTCCCAGGCAGAGCCAACTCTCACAATGCAAGAAACACTTGGAAACACTAATTATTTAAATCTCATGCTGTCTCACAGTTTACCCCTGGAACCCCAAATTAAATCCTTTTTATTATCCCCAGGAAACACATTATCATAGTTCTCAATATTGATGATTTAGCCACAATGTCTTTATAAGATGTGCTCATAAAAGTTAATTTCACTTAGGCAAAATCGCCTACCCTTTTTTTTTTTTTTGTTTTTAACCAAGGGGATTTTCTGATCCAGCCCATGCATAAATACCAAGACTTTTTTTTTTGGCTGCTGGCTGATTTCATTCAATTACCTCTACTCTTCAATCAATTGTGCTGCTCAGTATTACACTTTGGCTTTTTGTTGCATGTTTGTTTTTTTCTACACCAATAATTTCTAGGGGAAAAATAACTCATATTTTTGAAAAGTTAACCCAAAGGGAATAGAAATCCACTCTTGATCAGGGTAGAGTCCTCTGCCTCCCCAGACTCATACTTTGGTTTTGGTTTTTTCCAAGGTATAATTTGAGTGTATCCCTAAGGACTTCTCTTTTTCTGAAAGGTTTATGGAGAGAGGGGCTGGTATCTCTAGCAGAGGAAGCTGACATTTCTGGGTTGGCGGCACTGAGAGCTCATTGGCAGCTACCTTATGACTCAGGTGTAGAAAAATATCAGCTGAATAGTTGAATAAATTCATTCTGACACACAACACTAAAGATAGTTGGAAATCACCCCAAAGGAATCTGTTCTACATCTTCTAGCCTAGCCTTTCTCCATATGGAGAGAAAAGAGGGACACACACAGTCACTGCAGTGTCCCGAGCACAGAAACGGAGGGAAATGCAGCAAAGCAGCAGGGAGTGAGTGACCATGGAGGAGGATGTTTGCCCGGTGGAGCCTCTAGTCCTGACTCTGTGTCAAAAGTTCCAAATGTCTCTTTTTGCCTAACTCCTGTGGCACTTTTGGGGGAAAATAGTGTGATGCCTACTTTGTCAGAGAAGTGCAATAGTTTGCCAAAATCATGGAGCTAGTCCACGGCAGCGCTGGCTGTCTAACGGTTTAATCCGGAAGCTCCCCGTCTTCGTGCTTGATTGCCACTTGCCCAGATGTGGAAAGGAATCTTCATGCCCAGTGAATGCTAGTTTCTTCACTCTGTGATAAGGTTATCCAGAATTTACTTTTTTGTTTTGTTTTGTTTTTTAGAATTCCCAAAATTTACTCATATGAAACCCACACCATCAGTCAATTTCCCTCTAAGACTGTTTAAAAACAAAACAAAACAAAAAACAATTTTTAACCCTTAGAGATGATGAGGAAATATGCCTGTCCCCCAAAATCACAGAGAGTAAATTCTACATTCTGCCACTTAAAGAGAGAATGCTGGTTTAGACCTCGTGGTGGGTCAGCAGGGAGCTATTTACTTTGGGTTTTAACGGTGACTTCTTGAATCTGGTAAGGAGTTAATATCTTTGTGCGTCAGATTTTAGATTCGACTTTGGAGAAAGAAAACCATTAAAGGACTCCAGGGTTCTGTGGCAGGTGTCCACTTCTTTGTTTAAGGGTCATAATTGCCAAGTCTGATCTGTACCCAGTCCCTCCCTCTGGTCCTTCCCCAAGCTGTGCCTATGCCTTTGAGAGAACCTTGCAGTGAGGAGCCTCCGCTATTGTCCATAACACATAAACTTTCAGTCTGCAGAAACAGGGAAATGTTCAGAAACCTCCATATGACAATCTTTCCAGAATAAAATACCTCAAAAGCTAAAAAAATACATTAAGAAAAAGGCAGCTCCACAACGGAAAATACCTTTGTCATCTGCTTCTCGTTATTTTCTTATCTGTTTCTCATCCTTCATTTTGATAGGTGTAGTTTTATTTTTAGAGTCTGGTCTTTATGGCTCAAGGGTTCTTGCTGTGGTTTTCCATAGGTTTTTGCTCACATTCTCGTTGCCATGCTGCCGTGGGGGTTGTTTGGATTACGGACTGACTGTTGGACTGCTGCTTGCACAGTGCTGGGCCTGGTCTGCACAGAGCTGTTCTATGGCTTCAGGGATGCATGTGTTCCACTCAGTATTTCTTGCTTTGTCTTTTGAACCATCTTTGTTTTGCAAGTCTGACTCATGACAGTCAGAGCAGGAGAAAATTGCTCACAACTACCTTTTGTGTTGGGGGCAGGTTACAGGAGGGTTCTGGTTGCTGTTGGCTTAAGCACAGGATTGGAGAAAGAGCTCTACAGAGTAGGAAGTGTAGTTACTGCTGTGCTTTCCAGTGTGTATCTTCTTTCTAGTACTCTTTCCCTGACCTTATGTTGCATACCTGTATATATATTCTCACTGCCTTTTTTTCTTTGTGAGAATACAGCCACCTCATGGTGTTTTACTGATCCGTATGTCTCAAATGTTCTTTCTTCTCCTTGTATGCATGCACAGGACACGGGTAGCCAGGTGAGATGTGGCGCTTTGTTTTCCAAGGGCGTGATGAACGCTGTGCATGTGAAATGGTGTATGGAACGGGGAAGGACTTTGAATACAATGTTTAGATGAGATTTCTTTGGCTTGATGAAACCCACAAGACTTCCAAATATTATGAGCCGTCACTGGAGATGCGATTGGAAGAAAATATTTCTCCACCCATTGATCAGATAACTTTGTTGCTTAGGCTGTGCTTTACATAAACATCTTCCTTGTGGGTAAACATCTGCCGATGTGACTCCTACCACACTGAGGAAAGGATAATTTAGTCTCCAGCTTGGAAGCAATGGGATGGTGCTTTAGTGAAATTCATTCCAAGACCCTGTGCCATTTGTGGACTTCCTCCCAGGGTGGCACAAAAGGGACACATTGAAATGCTTGGTATTTTCACAGCCCCATTGATTAAATGGCCACAAGGGTAGTTCCCACAGAAAAAATTTATCCTGCTCCTGGCAGAGAACAGTGGTAGCCTTTGGCAGGCTCAGTCGCCACTCAGACAGGCTCATTATCTGCAAGTCATCTTTTGCTCCTTTATTCTTCCTTTTATGTCCTATCAATAACTGAGTGACTGTGTTCTCAGATATATGCAGAAGTAACTCCTCTTCACCACCACCTCTGTGTCTCCTCTGGTTGACAAAGTGACCTTTTGCTTGATTCCCAGAACCATCCATGCCTCTAGGAACACTTTGCACAAGAGTCAGCCAGAGGGATCCTTGAACTCTTAGGTCATATCCTTCCATTTCCTGATTAAAGCCCTGTAATAGCTTTTCATTTTGCCCAAATTAGATCAAGTCTAATGAAATTCGCTATCTTCATCAAGGCCTTAAGTCCCTTCACATAATGTGATTCTGGCTCTTCCATCTCTCTTCCCATTCTCATTCCTCTTGCCCCTCTGCGTGGAACCTCTGCCTACACTTTCACAAGCCCGACAATTCAACATTCAGGTGTGGATGGGAATGCTGTCTCCTGGGTCGTAGGGCAGCCCTGCCCCAGCTCTCTCTGAGGGTCCTCACTGGGCTTTGTGTCATCAGGGACCTTGTTGATTCCTGACATTTCATTATTTATTCTTGTTTTTTCCAGGTCATTTCCTCCTTTTCTCCTCCCTCTGGATCTCGATCATTTTCCGCTTTCAAAAAAATCTATCTTCTAGCTTCCTATTTTTTCTATTTTTCATTTTTTTCTATTTGAATTTTTCATTTAAAAGAAACTATGTAATATTTAAGCTGTTGTGTCTGATTTATTTCATTTAACATTATGGCCTCAAGGTGAATCCACTGACTTACAAATGACTCAATTTTATCCTTCTTTATGGTAGAATAGTTCTCTGTTGCATTTAAATACATTTTATTATATTTTCTTCATCCATCCATCTACTGGTGGATATATAGACCACTTTCAAGGTTTAGCTATTGTGAACTATGCGGGTATAAATACGGGTGTGGATGTGTCACTGTGGTACGATGTCTTTAACTCTTTCAGGAAGATATCTAGAAGGAGAATAGCCAGGTCAAATGGAATGTTTCTTCCTTTGAGGCATGTCTATTCACTTCAGATGCCCATTTTTTGGACTGGGTTTTATATTTGAGAGGTCTGATTTTTTTTTAGTTCTTTATATATTCTAGATCTTAGTACTTTGTTTGAGGAGTAAGGTAAAATATTTTTTCCCATTCTGTAGATTGTCTACTCACTCTGTGGTTGCTTTTGGAGTACAGGTTTTTAAATTTGATTAGATCCCAATTGTTGATTCTTTGTAATACATCCTGTGCAGTCAAGGTTTGCTCATCAAGTGTTTGCATATACTTTTGTTTCCTAGAATTTTATCTATTTTATTTTACAGTGGGTTGAGTGTTTCTGTTTTTATATTTAGAATCTAATCCATTTGTATTTTACTTAATGTGCCATGAGAGATGTGAGTCTAGGATTTTTGGCACATGAAAAACCAGTTTTCCCAGCACCATTTATTAAAGAGGCTGTCCTTTTTCCAGTGAACTTGTTTGGCCCCTTTGTCAAACATAAGGTAGCTGAGTGTGCTTGGAGTTGTTTCTATGTCTTCTGTGCTGGTCTATTGATCCTTGGTTCTGTTTGTTGCCAGCACCATGCTGTCTGTATCACTATAACTTTGTAATATAACTTCAGATTGGGGATTGTGATGCTTCCTGCTTTGCCTACGTTACCCAGAATTGCTTTTGTTATTCTAAGTCTCTAATGGTTCCATACAAATTTTAGGATTGCTTTCTTTAGTTCTGTGAAGAATGCTATTGGTATTTTGATTGGAATTGCATTAAATCTGTTTAACAGTTTTGGAAGTGTGGCCATTTTCATTATATCAGTTCTGCCTATCCAGGAACAGGGACACTCTCCCATTTTCTGATATCCTCTTTGATCTCCTTTTTTTCAGAGTACTGTAGTTTTCAGTGTACAGGTCCTTCTTTAGATTGATTCTTGTGTATTTCATTTTTTTGGATGCTATTTTGGAGGCCATTGTTTCTCTACTTTGTCTCTCAGTGAGCTTGTTATTTTCTGTATATGAATGCTACTGATTTCTGAGTGCTGACTTTGTATCCTGCTATACAGCCAAATTTGGTTATTAATTCTAGGAGTCATTTGGTGGAGTTTTTGGAATCTTCTATGTAGAGCATCATGCCATCTTCAAATAATGATAACTTCTTTGTTTCTTATCTTTATTCCTTTAATTTCTTTCTCTTGTTTCATTGCTTTAGCTAATGTTTCCAGAACTATACTGAACAGAAATGGTGATAGTGGACATCTCTGTCTTGTTCCTAATTTTAGAGTGAAAGCTTTCAGTTTTTGATCATTTAGTATGACATTAGCTGTTTTTGTCATAGATGGCTCCTATCAGAATAATACAAAGACCATCTATTCTAATTTTCTGTAGGGTTCTTATCATAAATAATTGTTAGAAGTTGTCAAATGCTTATTCTGTATCTATTGAGATGATCATGTGGTTTTTTTCCTTGACTTTGTTAATATGATGTACTACTTTTATTGATTTTTGTATGTTGAACCACTCCTGAATCCCTGGGATGAATCCCATTGATCATGGTGCATACACTTCTTGATTGACTTGTTGCATTGTTTGCCAGTAACTTAATGAGGATTTTTGTGTTTATATTTATTAGGGAGATTGGATTATAGTTTTCTTTTTTGGTCGAATCATTCTCTGGTTTTGGTGTCAGGTTAATGCTTGCTTCCGGGAATGAGTTTTGGCATGTCACTTCTCTCTCAATTTCATTAAAGAGTTTGAGGAGTAGTTTTAGATCTTATCTAAAAGTTTTGTAGAATTCATCAGTGAATTTTTCGGGACCTGGCCTTTTCTTTGTGGATGGGTTTTTAATTAAATCTTTAATTTCATTGACTGATATTCAGTTATTTAGAATTTTTATATTTCCTGGATTTGGGTTTGGTAATTCATAGGTATACAGAAATCTACCCATTTCTCCTGTGTTTTCTATCTTATTAGAATATAGGGTCTCAAAATAGATACTGATGATCTGGATTTGTAAGGGATCCTTTCTGATTTTACCTTTTTCATTCCTAGTTGTAAGGATTTGAGTTTATCTTTTCTTTTTTTGATAAGGTTGGCTAAAGGTTTGACAATTTTATTTAATCTTTCAAAGAACCAACTCTTTGATTCATCGATGCTTTGTATTGTTTTCTTAATCTCAATTGCATTAATTTCTGCTCTGATCTTTATAAGTTACTCCTTTTGTGTGAGCCTTGGGTTTGACTTGCTTTTTTTTTTCCTAAAAGTTTGATGTTCAATATTATGTTGCTTATTTGAGCTCGTTCTTTTTTTCTGATATGGGAACTGACTGCTATAAATTTCATTACTTTCCATAAACTCCGATGTGTCATATTGACATTATCATTTAATTGTAGAAAACTTCTAATTTTTTTCTCTAATTTTATCTATAGGTTGTTCAGGAGGACATTATTTTAATTTCTATGAGTTTACGAATTTTTTTGTGGTTTCTTTTCCAATTTCATTGCACTATCATCCGATAATATGCATGGCATAATTTCAACTCCTTTGCATTTACATAAGCAAGTTCTATGAACTACTACATGGTCTATTTTGGAGAATACTGCATGTGTAGCTGAGAAGAATGAATATTTTGATAAGGTGCAGTGGGTATACTCTGTAGACATCTACTAAGTCCATTTGCTCAAAAGCTTGGTTCAGATTTGATTTTTTTTTTTGATTTTTTTTTTGCCTAGTTGATCTATTTGTGACACTGGGGTATTGAAGTCCCTACTACCATTGTATTAGTGCTTATTTGATTTTTCATCTCTGTTAGTATTTGTTTGATTTGATTGGGTAGGTATATATTTGTGATTGTCATCTCACTCTTGGATTGGTCCCTTAACAAGAAGGTGTAGTGACCTTCTTTGTTGCTCTCAATCAGTCTTGGCTTGAAATTCACTTTGTTGGCAAATATAATAGCTACCCTGCTTTTTTTCCAGGTTCCTGTCACATGAAATACTGTCTTTTATCTTTTGTCTTTCAGTCTGTGAATTTCTTTTTGAGTTAAATGTGTTTCTTGTATGCAATATATTGTTGGATCTTGTTTCTCGATCCATTCTGTTTCTTTTGATTGTTGAATTGAGACCATTAACACTGATGGTCATAACATTTATGTATTGACTTTGTCCTGCTATTTTTCTGGATTTGGTATCCTTTCTTTCCCTTCTATTTAATTTCTTACTTTACCTGGTGGATTCATTCTGTTGGGGTTCATGGAAGTGTAGTTCTCTTTACCTCTTTCTAGAATGTCTTTCAAAACATTTTGGAGTGCTGCTTTTATAGGAGCAATTTTCAATGTAAAGGAAATTGTAAAATTTATATTTCTAATACTGGTATATTTCTAACCCTACTCAAGGATGAGACTGGGAAATGCACCCTGTTCTCACAGAAAGCTACAAAACTTAATGAGCTTTGACATTCTAATGCCAGCTGCAAGATAAGTATAACTTAGCCAAACAATGTATCTTGTTATATTTTTTCTTGCTTTTGAGTTTCAGAGACTTATCACCTCAAGGACAACTTGGCTCAGTCTTAGACAGTGATTGCTTCTTCCTGCTTGTTATGCGATAGTAACCCCAATTAGCTTACATGCTTACATAGAGTAAATCTTGCCTATCAATAAATGACAAGGCATGTGTAACCAACTATAAAATATCCTGTTACCTGCCTTTTGTACTTCTTTATGTAAACCCTATCTAAATAACTGTTCTACGCCAAGATGTGGCTGATGACTCAAATGAGATTCCCATCAGCCCACTAATGCAATACATTTGTATATCTCCGAAAGTTCCTTGGTACTGTGTCTTCCATCTGGTTAGGTTTTGTGCACCACGACAGTTTGGTGGTCATGGATTCCTTCAGGTGTTTTTTGTCATAGAAGTGTCTTATTTCTTCATCAATTTTGAAAGATAGGTTGGTGGGTATATCAATCTGGGTTGGAGACTGTTTTAGTGCTTGAAATACTTCAAGCTCTCCTTGACTTAAGGTTTGTGTTGAGGTCTACTGGGATTCTGTAGGGCTTTTATTTACAGGTGATTTTTAAATTTTCTCTGACAGCTTTCAGTAGTCTTTTCTAAAATTCTGTGTTGAATTTCTGGAATCTTGACTATTATTTGTCTTTGTGCAGTTTTTTGATCATGGGTAAGTGGTGCTTTATATGCTTCACTTATCTGATGTGAAATTTTTTCCATGTTCAGAAAGATTTTTTTGCCATTATTTTTGTGAACAGTTCTTTTATGCCATTTATGCTACCTCCTGCTTTTTCATCAGCTCTAGTTAAGCTTATGTTATTCTTCTTTATATCATCCAGCAGCTGCTGGATTGATTTTTCATGGTCCCTTGGTATTTTTAAAGAAATTTTTCTTTTCATGATCACTAACCACAATTTTGTCTTCTAGGTCTGATATTCTCTCCTCATATTGATTCATTCTGCTGGGTATATTTTCAATAGAATCAATCTCCTGGATATCCCTTTGAATCTGTTTCATGGATTCCATTTGTTTCCTATGTTGTGCCTGCATTGTTTCCATCATTTTCCTAAGCTCCCCTATCTTTTTATCTATATTTGCTCTAGATTCACGACCCATATTCTTTATTACAGTCATCACATGAGTAGTTACCTGAGAAATTATTTCTGATTTGATTTTTTTCTAGAGTCTTATTCATCTTCTTTGTTACATCTGCTGTTACCATTTCAGAGAGCCCAAGTGGATGGCTTTCAAATTGTTCGACCTCGTTGCCGCTGGGTTTGCCTTTGGTATGTTGGAAGTCTGGGGTTGTATCTTGCTTCTGTGTCTTTTCATATAGTATTTTTAAAAATTTAATTCTTGTATCAGTGCTTGAAAATTATTTGTGATAGGTAGCTTTTTTGCTAATATCAGGAATCCTTAGGAAATGACTACTTTTCAGAGATATTCTGCAGGTGTAGATGTCTCTTGGGTTTTGAGTCTGTTGCAAGGTCCTAACTCTTCAATTTTTGGGGGATTAGAAGTTGCTGCCTGTTTGGCTCACCCCCTGGTTCACTACCTACATTATTGTAGCCTATATTATTGTCTGTAGCCTGCATTATTGTTTATGACCCTCAGGTAATCTCAGTCTTGGTGCCACCAGGAAAAAAAATTGACTAGAACAATTATGTGAACTTGGCTAAAGTAGTACAGTCAGTAATAACTAGAATTAGGCACAGTCTAGAAAGTGACAAATTGGATTAATTATTAATTTGCCACCTTTACCCATATGAATAAGATTTGAAGTTACACAAAATATGTAAAACAGATAAGAAAATTGTATGTAGTAGGGATTCCTTCAATATTGTGATTTTTATCCCCAGGGGAGAAAGTTTAAAAGGTGTTAGGGGAAAAAATAAAGAAATAGAAGAAAATATTCAGTCTGTATCTCTTCTATTTCTCTATTCCTTCCCCTAACCCCACAAGCTGGGGCCCAGGGTGAAAGTGCCATTCACTACCTCCCTCTTCTGCTTTGAGGATCCTCTCTCTTCTCTCCCTGTGGGTTTCAATTCCTACTTCAGATGTTTGATAGATCCCATGGACCCGCTTGACTCCTTTTCTTTCTCATGTTGCTATATTTGAGAGTTTGGGCTCCAGACCTTGGAGAGGCTGTTTCTCTACTGTCCACTGCTCCATTATCTTCCTGGAAGTTCATAGGTTTGATTTTCTGAGTTCTTATATAGTCTATAAATTAGTTCTATGTCTGAGAAATAACTAGAAAATTTTTCTCCATTCTGTAGGTTGTTTCTTTACACTGTTGGTAGTTTCTTTTTCTTTTGTTTTCTTTTTCTCTTTTCTGGTTTTTTGAAACAGGGTCTTGCTCGTACTAGCTATGAACTCACTACTATATAATCCAGGATGGCCTTAAACTTGTGGCAATCCTCCTGTATCAGCCTCCCAAGTGCTGGGACTACAGGTAGGCACCACTATTCCCAGATATTGATAGCTTCTTTTGCAGAGCAGAGGTTTTGCAATTTAACATGATCTCATTTACTGATTTTTAGTATTACTGCTTGTTTGACTGTGGTTCTACTCAGAAACCCTTGCCTATGCCTATGTTTTCAAAAATTTTATCTATTTTTCTCCCATAAGATTGTTTCTGTTTTAATATATAGATCTTTGATCCATTTTTATTTTAGTTTAGTATGTATTGAAAGATATTAGTCTTC
Source organism: Hydrochoerus hydrochaeris (assembly GCA_004027455.1). NCBI lineage: Eukaryota > Metazoa > Chordata > Mammalia > Rodentia > Hydrochaeridae > Hydrochoerus > Hydrochoerus hydrochaeris. The sequence continues at coordinate 219,044 of PVLA01000395.1, read as the reverse complement.
TGCATGTGGATAGCTAGCTCTTCTAGTGCCATTTGTTAAAAAGGCTATTTTTCTTCAGTTAAAGTTTTTGGAGCCATTATTAATGGACAGGTAGCTGAGCATGCCAAGGGTTGTTTTTGCATCTTCTTCTCTGTTCTATTGACTCACAAGTAATTTTTTTTCACTAATACACATGCTATTTTTATCACTGAAATTTTCTACTGTAACTTGAAGTCTGGGATTGTGATGTCTCCTGCCTTGTTCTTTTCCAAGGATTGCTTTTACCATTCTAGGTCTCTTCTTGTTCCCTGAATTTTAGGACTGTTTCCTCTAGTCTATGAAGAAACTTATTGATATTTTGATTGGGACTGAGTTAAATCTGTATATTCATTTTGGAAGTGTGACCCTTTTGATTATATTGGGTTTGTATGTCTAATACATTTCATGACTTTCTGATATTCATTGGATTTCCTTTTCTAGAGTTTTGTAGTTTTCATTATAGAGATCTTTTACTTCCTTGATTAGGCTCATTCCTATCTATTTAACTTTTCTTGATGCTCTTGTGATAGATATTTTTTCCTTCATTTCTTTTTTGTTGAGTTTATCATTGGGTATAGGTGTGTTGTTGACTTTTGTGTGTTAACTTTGTATACTGCTGTTACTGAATTTGATTATTATTTCTAGGAGCCTTTTGGTGAAACTCTTTAGGTCTTGTGTGTAGAGGATTGTGTCATCTTCAAATAATGATAATTTGATCTCTTCATTTGCTATATATATTCCCTTTTTTTCTTTCTCTTTTCCTATCGTTCTGGCTAACATTTCCAGAACTACATTGGACAGGAATGGTGACAGTAGATACCCTTGTCTCATTCCTGATTTTAGAGTGAAAGTTTTCAGCTCTCCCCATTTCATATGATGTTGGCCACTGGTTTGTCATAAATGGCTTTTATCAAATTGAGATACACATAGACATGCTATTTTAAGTAAGGATACATATATAAGAACAGACAAGATGTCGAAGAGTTATAGGGATAGCAAACACTAGGGAAGTAAAAGTGTGAAGCTATGTGTAAGGATTTGCTATTTTAAAATAAAGGGTCATCAACCGTTTACAAGCCCTTGAACAGAGCAACACTTGTGACTTTCTGTGGGAACACAGCTCCTGGCAGGGTGTATCCACAAAGAGTAGGGGAAGTCATCCTGGTATGTTCCAGAAACAGCAACAAGCAAAAGCAGAGCGGAGTGAGACAGGAGATGAACAGTTAGAGTTGGGCAGGCATAGATAGTGACATCCCATTGACCAGTATCAGGATTCTGGTCCTCACTCTGTAATATGGGAAGAAAGAATCAGAGCAGAGAAACGATCAGAGTTACAATTTTAATGGCTCACTCTGCTTACTGTGAAGTAAACAAACTGAAGAGGAGTGTGTTCAGGATGGAGGCAGGAAATCCAGAAGGTGGAGCACTGCGACAGCTTGAGTTACAGATGACAGTGGTTGATGCCACAGACTTGGCATTGGAAGGGGTGAGGAGTCATCTCACGCTCATACAACAGGAAGGTAGTGTCAGTACTGGTTGTAGAGTGTGACAAGGAAGGCATCAGGATGATTCTTTGACTTTAGACCAGATGGTTTTGAAGACTCCATTCAACCCTAAGTTCTCATTTGCATCTAATATGAGATAGAAATAGGCAGCAGGCTGTTCATCTATATTTGGAACATTCTTCATAGCAAAGGCTCATGAAGAATGGAATGGGTGCCAGGATTTAGAAGCAGATTTACTCAACGTGGATCACAGGATTTAGCTTGAAGAGCACAAGAAATCATACCCAGTTGGGCTCTTGCCAATAATTACTTTTGAGTTGTGAAAATGACTGGGCTTCCTTTTTGTGTTGGCTGCTGAAAAGCTTAGCACTATATTCAGTTAGTTCTCATTACATAACAAATCCTCCCAATGCTTAGTGTCTTTTTTCCTTTATTTTTCATTGGCACACGTTTGCAGTACATAACGGTTATATTCATTGTGGGATTTGACACGTGTACATAACACATCTTAATTCCTTTCCTGTTCTATCCCCTCCGTCTCTTGGTCCTCTTTTCTCTCATAAATGTTCTATCTCCCTGTTTCCTATCATCCATCTTTTATTTTATTCTTTAATTCATATATACATTAGGTTTCTTATATAAGAAAATCCATGGAACTTTTTGGCTTTGTGCCTGATTCATTTCACTTAAACTTCTGGTCTACAAATCAATAAAATTTATCTTCTTTATTGCAAAATAATACTCCATTGTATATAAATACCCCCTTTCTTTCCTTCAGTTTGCCCCTTGCCAAAGCTTAGTATCTTAGTGACTTAAACAGCAAAACTTTTTTTTTCTTTTTTGGGGTGGGGGTACATCCTTAGAGTTTTTTTTTATTTTAAAACAGATTTTCACTAAGTTGCCCAGGTAGATTTCAAACTCATGATTCCTCTTGCCTTAACCTCTTGAGCAGCTAAGATTAAAGATATGTGCCACCATGCCAGGATAATAGCAAACATTTTAATAACTACTTATTTATGGAGTTGGCAGTTTGTGCTGAGCTTAGCTGAATGGGTTTTTCTTGCCTGGTTTACTTATGAGGCTCAGCTGGTACTGGCTGTGCCAGTATTTCCAGTGGTCCAGCCCAGAGCTCACTGCAGGGAGAGCTGGCATTCTGGGGGAGCCAGCAGAAGCTGTAGTGCACCTGGGGGTCCTTGCTCAGAAATTACAGTGCCAAACTCACTGCGTTTTTCTGTTCAAAACAAGTCATGCAGCAGCCAATGAAGCTTTTTTGACAGGAAGAATTATAAAAACTGGTGACCATTTTTAACCTACCACCTACAGATTCACAGTTCTAAGAAATATACAGGAATTGATTACACAAATTTTGTATTTTGGCTTTTGTATATGTTTTTATGTTTGTCCACACTTTATTTAAATTTTCCCCTCTACTTCTTGTTTATGTTCCTTGTTTCTTGTTTGTGTTCCTTATTCACATTACAAAAGAATTTTTAAAACTGTTACATACTGCACTACATTCCAATTTACAGTTAAATTTTTTTACCTGATATCTAGAATACTTTCCTTCAAACTGACTTTTCCTTAGTTTTGTGTGAATTTCTGTAGAATGTTACAGCTTCATATGAACTCAAAGTTAGTTATCAGATACCCGAGGAAGTTTATGTTCTCCTTTGTCCCTGGTTAGACTGATGGGGGCCTAGAGACATGCTTCATTCTCATTCAGTGAAAAGAGGATTATCCAGTATGTTAAGAGAGATGGACCATCCTAACTACCTTGGTGTACACTATGGGAGCAATTTTTACTAGTTCATCTTTGTGAACTGAGGAATTTGAGACTTCCCCATTGAACAGACCTGAGAACTCTGCAAGTAGAGGACAAGTAAGAAGAAGCCTTATCTTTTCCTGTGGTTTGCTTCTTTCTGCAAGGAGCTGGAGATTGAAACAGATATAACTGTAACAATGAACACTCATGTCTTTAGCAGTTGGAAAACAGTCTAGGGGGACCAGGTTTTTTCTAGGGGTTCTTATGTCTAAATACCAAGTCAAATTCGAAGACAGCTATTGTGTTACTAAAGACAAGTTTCCAGCTACTCAGTCGGCTCTGTTGGCACTGCTGAGAAGAGCTGTTCCTAGAACTATCCCAGGAAATGCATTTTATTTTAGTACTTATCATATTAATTTGGTAGGATTTACATCAGAGCGGAGTAGGTCAAGAGATAAGCACCAAAAGGAATTTTTAGAAAACAGCTTTGCTCATGGAGAAGTTATGCAGAGAGCTCCTGGGGAGATGAGAAGACTTACCTAGCTTTATTTAGTAAGCTTGAAAATTAATGGACAAGAGGTAAGACACAGTGGGTTTATTTCAGAACAGAGGAAGGGTGAGTAGTGGTCACCTGCTCCTGCATAATGAAAGCTGCACCTATAAGATTTGATGTAGATGATTAGAGTGTGAAAGAAGTTAAGGCGACTTGGATTTTATAAATAGGAGCAATGGCTTAGAAAGTGCCCAATGCTTCCTTCTAAGATCACCAGAAGACTAGCACTAGCACTTATGGGGTAGACAATGCTTAATATATCATTTTTTAAGTACAAAAATGCTATATTAATTTTATGAGTCACATCATAGGAAAAAATGATGTGAGATAAGTCACACTATTATAGATTTATCTGCATGATTTGCATTGTGGGTGATCTCAACATTTTATTATGAGAAATTTATAGCATACAGAAAACTTAAAATAACATTTTATTGGGCACTTAAACACTAACTTTTACCATTAGAATTCATCCTGCTTGATTTATGACACATCAATCAATTTATCCATCTCTGTATCCACCCACAAAACCATCTTATATTAATAAAAACTCGATGGAGGGGGATATAGGATAGTTTTTAGTTTTAAAGAGGTTGGAGACCAGTCTTGGAAAAGATGAGGAAGAAAGGGAGGCTAGGAAATAAGAGTTCCAGCCCAAATCCTGCCACAGACCTCTGAGACCTAGCCAGTCACCCCTCTCCACTGCTCACCTCCTTCATCCTCACCATCAGGAGACTGTAGCTTGCACAAAGGACACTGGTGCTCCGGGAACCAGTTTTGTAGCTATAGCCAGAATGATTTTTTTACTGTCTGGCCGATACAGCTGATTGACTGAGCTTATGGTCTGTGTATGAATGATAGGCCCTTTGGGTAAAGGGATACGTTTTGTTTCCAGACATATATGATGGGGAAATGCCAAGCAAGAAAAGAATTCAGATGCTGAGCAGTCAACCTCCACTCCTTCAAATATCCACTTAAAACAATGGGCAGAAGGCTGCATGAATGAGTGGACGAGTGGAAGGGCAGATGGATAAAGAAAGGTAGGCTTGTGGAGGCTCTGTGACTGGTCCAAATCTGCATAGCTGAGGGGTAGCAGAGCTCAGTAACTTCCAAGCCTGAGTTTTTTGCTATACCCGGAATTGACAGAACTCAGACTCGGTTTTTGATTTTCCATTTTCTATGTTGCCATTGAAGATACTGCATTGGCTTGGACTTATTACACAATGTGGTGGTTTTAATGCATGTTTAAAAACTTCTGTGATAATCTTGTTAGGAGATGTAGTCTACGTTCCCTCCCTCTCTGGACAGAACTTGGTGACAGCCACCACAGAGTGCAGCATGAGTGATATCACATGACCTCCAAGATTAGTGGGGGAAAGACCTGAGGTTTTTAAAATTTTTTGAATGCATCTCAAAGTAAATTGTACTGTTCAGTACATTTCCTCCTAAACATCTCCACATTTATGTATAATTCATTTAAATGTAAGACTTACATACAATGCAAAGCATAAATCTTAAGTGTACTTGTACTGAGTTTTGACAAATTTACATTCCAAATCATATATCCAGATTCTAACCCCTGATGCCAATGAAAATGTCCTTATTGAAAACATAGTTTTGTGAATGTAATTAAGATGTAAGTTAAGTTGAAGTCATACCGGAGTAGAGTAGGCCCTTAATCCAACATGGCTGGCATCCTAGTATGAAGATACCCAGAGGCAGATGCACAGGAGTGAAGTAAGGCCATGGAGTCAGGGACTGCAAGGCTGTGGCAGCAAGCCAAGGGATGCAGTCTCTCTAACAAGCACCAGAGTCTGAAGAGGCAGAGGAGCTTCTCTCACATTCCTGCGGGGTATAGTAGGAGCATGGCCCCTTCAACACCTTGATCTCCATGTGAAACAACATGTTTTCATTAGTTTAAGCTACTTAATTTGTGATGCTTTGTTATAATAGCTCTGGAAAACTAATGGAGTGTCCTTTTTTCATCTTCAAAACATTTTTTTTTTTAAATCACAGTATCTCTGCAGTATAATTTTAAGTCAGGGATTGTGATGTCCCCTGCCCTGCCTTTGTTGTTCAGAATTTCTTTTGTTATTCTAGGTCTCTTCTGGTTCCATACAAGTTTTAGGATTGTTTTCTCTAGCTCTGTGAGGTCTTGGACTGGTAGTTTGATTGGGGCTGTATTAAATCTGTAAAACCATCATTTTGATTACATTTATTCTGCCTATCCAAGAAAGGGCGATCTCTTTCCATTTTCTGATACCTTCTTTGATTTCCTTTTTCACAGTATTTTTTTTCAATGTATAGATCTTTCACTTTGTTTCATTGATTTCTGTCTCAGTGAGTTATTCGTGCACAGAAATGTTATTGATTTTTGAGTGTTGACTTTGTATCCTGCTTTGCTGCCAAACTTCATTATTAATTCTAGGAGTCTTTTGGTGGAGTTTTGGATTTTCTATGTAGAGTATCATGTAATCTTCAAATAATGATAATTTAACTTCTTGATGATTTGCTACACTCTGCAAGTATCTTATTGAGGATTTTTGCATCTCTGTTCATTAAGCAGATTGGCTTGTTGTTCTCTTTTTTGGTTGGATGCTTCTCTGGTTTTGGTATCAAGGTAATGCTTGTATCTAGGAATGAGTTTGAGAATACTAATTCCCTTTTCATTTCATTATAGAGGTTGAGGAGTAGTGGCATTAGATCTTCTCTGAAGTTTTTGTAGAATTCAGCAACGAATCCATCAGACCTGGGGTTTTATTTTTTGGTAGTTTTTAAATTACTTCTTCCATTTCATGGAATAATATTGGGTTGTTTGGAATTTTTGTATCTTCTTGATTCAGGTTTGGTAATTCATAAGTATCTAGGAATCTTCCAGTTTCTTCTGGGTTTTCCATCTATGTGAGTACAGGTTCTCAAAGTAAATATTGATGATCATCTGGGTTTCTGCAGGACCCATTGAGATTTTGTCCCCCCCCCCCGCCATTGTGTGGATTTGGGTCTTTTCTTTCCTTTTTTTTGATGGGGTTTGTCAACTTTATTTACTCTTTCAAAGAATCAACTTTGTGATTCATTGATTCTTTGTGTTGTTTTCTTAGTCTCAGTTGCATTACTTGAGCTCTGATCTTTATAATTTCCTTCTTTGTGTGCACTTTGGGTTTAACTTGCTCTTCTTTTTCTAGATGCTTGAAGTTTAACAGAAAGTTTATTTGTGTTTTTTCTGTTTTCCCAATATGGGAATTCACTGCTATAAATTTCCCACCTAAGACTGCAAGGTACTGACAAAAACAAACAAACAAACACCACACACACACACACACACACACACACACACACACACACACACAAAATTAGACCTGAGGATCAATGGAACAGCATAGAAGCTGCAATAGTCATACCACCCTGAGTGATCTTGGTCTCATCAGAATAGAAGACACAGAAAGCTCTGTGTCTCCAGGCATACTCAGCTACCTTACTTTTGACAAAGGGATTAAACACCTCTGGAAGAAAGCCTGTTTAATAAATGGTGCTGGGAAAACTGCTTGTCCATATGCCAAAAATTGAACCTAAGCCTGTGTCTTTCACCATTCTTTAAACTAAAATCAAACTGGGCCCAAATCTAAATACAAAAACAGAAATAATCTGCTGGAAGTCAGACTAGGTAAAACCCCAGAAGACATTGTTATAGGCAATGACTTCATGAACAAACCCCAGTCGCACAGGAAATAGTACAAAGAATCAATAGCTGAGATCTCATCATATTAAAAGGGTTTGAGACAGAAAAAAAACCCCACAAACAGGGTGAAGAAACAACCCATAGAATCAGGGAAATTTTTTTTTTGCCTGTTATTCCATAGACAATGGACTAATATTGAGCATATACAAAGAACACAAAAAAAATCAGGTTCTCCCAAATTTAAAGACCCAATCCAAAAATAGGTATCTAAAATGAATAGATACTTCTCAAGTGAAAAATAAATATAAGAAAAAATGTTTTAGATCATTGGTTATTCAAGAAATGCAGATTAAAACAACACTGAGATTCCACTTCATTTTAGAAAGAATGTCTATCATTAAGAAATCAACCAATAACAGTGCTGGCCAGGCTGGAGGTGGGGGGAAAATTTCTTCCACTGTTATTAGAAGAGTGTACATTGTATAAATTGGTACAAATACTATGGAAATTGGTATGGAGATTCTTCAAAAACTACAAGCAGAGGTTTCATCTGACCCAGCTATTCCCTTTCTAGTTATTTTCCTGAAAGAGTTAGAAGCATCATACCACAGTGATAAATTCTATGTTTATAGCAGCATAATAGCCACATCTTGGAAACAACATAGATGCCCATCAGTGGATGAATGGATAAAAAAATATGTCGTTTTCATGTATAATGGAGCACAACTCTGCCTTAAAGAAGGATAAACTTGAACTATGGTAGGTAAAGGAATGCACCTTGAAACCATACTTTTAAATGAAACAAATCAGACACATATGTTTAAGTGTCACATTGTTTTTTTTGTATGAGAAACCAAAAGCATAAGCAATGACCAGGGTGAATGATAGATATCGGGAAGTAGGAAGAAAATGTTCAACTGGGAAAGAGAACAGAGGAGGTGGGAGAAAGAAAAGAAGGAAGGAAAAAGGAAAAAAAATTGAGCCATGCTTTTGTAAATGGAAAGGGAAAGAAGGACTGAAGTGTGCTGAGGGGTATGGGGAGAAAGGAATTAAGATATGCCATGTACAGGTGCAAATTCCTTCTGATGAATGTGGTAAATATGTATAATAAATATGTATTGATAAAAGTAAAGTTGACACAACAGACGATGGTGAGTTGAGGCCTTTTCACATCACATTTCTCTGTGCATCCTTCTGCACGCCCATCGTTCTCTAACCACAGCTAGGAAAAGCTCTGTTTTGAAGGACTCCCAGGGTTCCATTGGGTCCAATGGGATAATTGAGGTACACATCCTCACTTTTTAGGTCCTTTAACTTAATCACATCTGCAAAATCCCTTTTGCCATGTAAAGTAACACATGCATAAATTCTAAGGCTTATGGTGAGGGCGTATTAGAGTGGCTGTTAGCCTATCAAAATTTACATTTTCCAAATCTTTATAGTAAATTTTTTTCACCTTTGGAATCAGAAATTAACATTAAATGCTATTCTAAGAAAGCAAAAATTTGCAGATTGAGTTAAAAATGAATAAAAAAACTGTCACTCCATAAAACATAATACTTATGTAATTGGTGGTTCTTTGTAAACTCATTAGTGAATATTAAGTATAACTGCCATTTTTGGTTCACTTGTTAATGTATTAAATATTACAATACCTACTGCATTTGGCCAGGTATATATTGCAGAATGTTGCTTCATGTGTTTATTTCATAACATTCCATGTTTTGTGGGATGTTCCACAAGGAACTACATTATAAATAAAATACAGTTTTGAAGAAGATGTTATCTAAAATGACTTCAATCAACACTAACTGGACTTGTATAAAGGTCACCTTTATAAATCTGTTTTTTACTTTAAAATGAGTAAATTTACCACAGATTTAGTAATTATTCCTGCTATCTGATATAAAATTGCAAGGCTCAGGTTGTCTTTCAAAGAAGCTATTTAATGATCATTCAGAAAAGCATTATTGTGAGTGTTTCTTTATGAAGATCTAGGATGAATGAAGACAACTAGCTACCCTAGTGCTATGCAAATGAGCATTTGTATTTTTGGAAAACTGCATTGTAGCATCATTTGAAAAGTGTTGCATCTCAAACAACTGAGGTAACAGCAGGGAGAGCATGCCTGGGAATCTGTGTTAAGTGATTTTAAAAATGCAGAACATACATAGGACACATGAAAGGAATTTAAGTAAAGCTGGTTTATAAAACATGAATGTAGGAAAAGAAATATTTTAAATCGGTATCTTATTTCAGATATGACATAATTTAAAAATACAAGTGTGAGAAATAGAAAGTAAAATTATTATTTTGATACAACTTGTAAATTTTTCAGATTCAGTTTGGGTCCTATTCTTACTCCCCTTCTCTTCTTAATGGTCTTGGGCCCAAGGAGCCCTCATCTCAGGCTTGGGGTGCCTCGCCTGAGGCAATGCGCTATAGTGGGAGGTGTGCTTTTTGAGAAGGCAGCAGCCGTGGGAGGAGCCAGGACCACAGAGCAGGAAACACAACTCATCCTGGCTCTCTGGCTCCAGTATGATTTCCATTTCCTGTTTTAAGGAGGGAATGGGAAATTGGATTCTTTATAGTTTCTGTGGCCCCACAGAGAGATTATATGGAAACACTGCTTTAGAGGTCCCTGGAGGGCACCCACATGTCACTGACTCACCCTTCATCAGCTCCGGAAAGAGATTTGAAGGAAGTGCAGCAGTGCATATTTGTTATTTAAGGAAAAGATCTGTGCAATAAAACAGAATTGCTTTTATTATCAACAGCCAAAAGGAACTTATATAAACTAGTGGTTGATAGCTTCCCTCTCTTTGTTTCTGTTGTAAAATAAATATGAGGACAATGTTAGACACATAATGCAGATAAAGCAAATTTAAAACAGACACCGAAAAGCATTTTTTTCCTGCATGGTAAAAACCATTTGTGTATAGCATGGACAAGAGACTAGGAGGAGAATTAAATTGCCAGGTCACTGGAGAACTAGTTAACTGACAACACCGCTGTTTGACAGAACTAGCTCTTTAAGATGTGAATTGGTTTGGTGAGGTCAAATATGTTTATTCTTTCAAAAATGTCTCGTGTCATTATTTATTCTATACAAAGCTTCCCATGCATGCATTCAATCAGCCCAGGGAAGAGTTTAGCAAAATTTTGTAGGAAACAAAGTATGAGAGCGTGGAAAGAAACCTCACCAATGAAAGTGGCTGCCTAGGTTATGGCATTTGATGTAATTTTCTCTCCCAGGGGTGTTTTGAGCCTTTGGGCCATTGAGCATGTCTCCTGGGGCTTATGACTGATTCTTTTCTGTAGTTTTTCTTGGTCCTTTAAGCAACACAAACAATCAGCTCCCTGGCAGAGCTGGCCCCACCTTTCTTCCAGATGTGGTCCCAGAAACAAAGAGGCCAGGCTGAAGTTTACCTAGGCTGGGATGGAGCCCAGCACAGCTCTGTCCAACTCTGTCCTGCCAAACTAGGGGCTGAGAGGACACAAGAACTAATGAAGGAAAGTGGTGAAACTCTAGTAAGCTGTGGACCTATCCTGGCTTAGTTATTTGTGGTAACAGAGAGAACAGGAAATGGGTGAGCATTGGGGAAAACTCAGGTTTTGTTCTCCTTGCCATCATGAAAGCAGCTGCTGGTCTATTACATTCCTGTGAATTGTAGGTTCTGTGGCTGCAACACTGCCATACCCTTACCTCTCCTAACAGTCCCGGAGCAGCGCAAATATTGCTTAGAAGTCTTTGGATGTAAGCAACAACTTATCCAAAGAAACTGAATGGAAGACTGTGAGGTAGCTCAGAAAGTTTGGGAAAACTGAAGACAGAATGGGTGAGGCCCTGAGCAGCAGATGAAAGGAACTGACTCCAGATTGCTTGGGGTGCTGGTTGGATGAAACAAGAGAGAACTGTTATCTGTCCTGCATTGTTCTACTCAAAATTCAAATTTCAGAAAGACAGAACCCACCTCAGGTGAACAGAAACGTGTGAAATCCTAACAGGTCTCTATGTAATGGTGGTTAGTAGTTATTCAGAGCAAAACTGGTATGTTACAAACAGAACTGAGGAAATGAAACTGGAGGTGAAAAACAACACACACACACACACACACACACACAAAAAGATGTACCCTAAATTGAGACTTAGAAAGCTGAACACAACTTGCATCATGTTACACAGCATATCAGGAGAGGCAGCCAGGATTCCAACCTATTTTTTCAAAAGCTATTATTTCTCAGTCTGCCACACTAACTCTTTAGTAAGATTATGGACAAGGATCACATGCATCAAGTTTTGTTTGTTTGTTTCTGTCATTGTTTGCAACACAAGTGAAAAAGGAAGTTGGAGTAGATATGGGTGGGAAAGGAAAAGATTTGATTTACTAGCAAACAATTCCTATATACTCTCTTAGGCATTCTTTGCCCCTTATCTTCTGACTTTATTTATATTTTTCCACTTTCTCTGTCTAATATGTTCTGGTAGCTCTGCCTTCTCTAATTCACAGGTAGGAATTTCTCAGGGCTTAGTCCAAGGTTCTTTTCTTCATGAATTCCACCCTACAGCAATGATCCTTCATTAGCTATGGACTAAAGTCCCAGTGTCTCCCTATGGCTTCCTCATACCTGGGCCCCAACCTACATAATAATGTTATACTCTTTAAAAAGTTACTATTCATGAGTATGTTTTATTTTTATAAATTAAAACAATTAATTGACATGTAATAATTGTGCATATTTATGGAGTACCTATACACAGTGTATAATGATCAATTTTGGGCAATTAGCACATCTATCACCTAGAACACTAATTATTTATTTGTAGTGAGATGTAATCTTTGTTCTTCATGGCACCATTATTCAGGTAGCCTTGGCTTCTCTCTTCTTTGTTTTCCAATATGCATCACACTATGACATCAGACATTTACTCATTCTGTAATTTTCCAGCAAAATTCTTCCTATTAGTCAAACTGTGCTTCTTTCTCCAAGGTCCAGCTCAATTCCCATTTCAGAAAGACCATGTCTAATAGCTCTGCACTTTACTGACCATTCCCTTTTCCAAGAGTCTGGACTATTTGTCTGAATTACCTTCTGTAGCCCTTGAGTATACAGCATCATTTAACCTTTTGCAGTTCTCTTGTTTCTCCGAGTTATTCGTAAACTTTTGGAGGGAAAATCTTTTTAGGTTTGGTTAACAGATATCAGCTAAGAGTCACTTAATCAACTTGTTTAAAAAATAAGAACTATGTGATGTCTATGTTGGAGGAGAGATTATTCACCTCTCTGTCCACCTACAATATCACAGCAGTGGTAACCTCAGCACAGGTCTGGCTTAGGGTACCTCATGGTACAAATCAGATCTGCAGTCAGTTGGCCCCAGTTGCCTTCTCAGTATGTTCTCATCCTGGCTGAGACATACAGTGCTCCTAAAAAGGTGCAGACAAGCAGCAAACAACAGGATAGCCCTACTAAAAGAACAGATGATGCAAAAGTAATACCCCCATGCCACAAGTAGAGCTGGCCCACACTAAAACTTAGAAAGCTGAACATAACTTGACTGTTATTACATAGCACATGAAGGGAAGAGTCTGGGGAAACAATTCCCAGAACCATGTTCAGAGAGTTTCCAGTACAGTTCTGACCATGAAACCACGCCTTCCTTGGATGAGGTCTAACTTCCCATGGTATCCACGAGTCTTGAATTAGAGTCCTCTTCATTCGTTCGTTCATTCAGTCATTCATTCACTCAACATTTTCAGGCCCTGGCTCTGTGAGGTGTACAGTGTGGCAAAGACACACATTTAGTGCAGGTTGGGTTTCCAGGGGCCAGTACGTGGCCATAGGTCTTAGGACCTTGCTTCAGGCCTGACGGTCCTCAGGGACAGGCTTGAGACTCTGAACATGCTGCTGTAGTTTCCCTCAGGGCAGGGAAACCAGGGTCAGGTAAAGCAGAAGGGGAGGCCTGGGGTGGAAAACCAGGCAGCTCTGCTGGCCAGGAGGCTGCTTTTCTGACACAATCGCTAAAATCGGCTGTTGGTACCTGAAGCCGTAGTTACACGGGGAAGGCCGATACTGTTTAACTTTCCTTATAGTTTGCTCTGAAAATCATGTAAAGCGTTCTCCTGTTTTCCTCTGGAAAATGTCTACATCCTGATATTAAATCTGCAGCTCTAGTGGGGGTGACAAATGATAGCTGTAGGTTGTTGACTATTTCAAAAGAAAGTCAATTTAATCTATTAGTATCTTTAGGCTCACAGGCAAGGGAAAAAAAGATAATTAAGCAACACAGACAACTAGTGTACGTTCCTTAAGCATTCTCAGTAAAACAAATGTGCATGTGATTTTAAAGTCTTGAAGATCTGGTTTAAATAAAATGTTTAACCCTTTAAAAACCAGGGCCTTGGTACATATTCAAAGAAGTCTAGGGCTTGGGTGGGGTCTTCTCTGTAGCAGCCAATATCTTGACATTTCAGTGCATACTCAAATCTTTGGTTTATGAGATGCTGGGAGCAGTTACACAGAGGGTGGGGTAGACAAAACAAAAAACAGCGCTTAAATCGTACTTGGAAAACATTTTTGGATTCAGTAGGAGCCAAAACCATGGGAACTGGCCTATATCCTGAGGGCTTAAAAGAGATCCAAGCAGGCTTACCATGCAGTGGAATATGGACAGTACTGGACTGTAGCCAGCCAAACAGAGCTCTGGTCTCACTTGCTTGAAATCAGCACTGCTCTGAGCTGTGTCACAGATGTGGGCCCCAGTTGCCCCATCAACCCAGCCAGGACTTTTACATGTACAAGTCCCTGTTCTCCAGCTCATTCAGCTTCCTGGGGACTCTGTACATGTAAAGGTGTTGGCTAGGTTGGTGGCTTGGTTGTGGCTACTACCCACAATTCCAATAACTGAGGGGCAGTGTGGCGACAGTAAATGCTGGAGGTATCAGGGTTTCTCACGGCTCTAGAGGTGCAAGTCACTCCGGAGACCTGTGCTAGATGCTGTTTACTGGGATGTGGTCTGAATTCAGCGGGCGGGCAGTGGTTTTTGAGTCTTGTCTGGAAGGAGTCCAAGTGCAGTCGTGGGCTCATCTTCCTACAGGTGGTTACAGTACCAGCAGGAGAGGAGGAAAAGCTGCTGACAGCAAGGGCTCATTGTTCGTCCAGCCCCACTGCAAGGAAAGGTCATCCTGGGACAGAAACTGAGGCGGAGTGCTTGTGTAACTTGTCCAAGGTGATGGAATCGAGGTGCAGGTCCACCTGACTCAAAAGTCTGCTTCTTTTCATAACAAGGGCATCTGCTTTGGTGGTTGAACTGACAAACATCATGATGTTGTAATTTAGGTCTGCACTGCTCTGTACATGGAAAGGGTTTCCAAGGACAATCAGGATCAGAAATGGATACTTCTTATTAAGCAAGGAAACCATGGATTTGTATCGACTGGAGAAAGCAAGCATGCTTTAAAACGAAGTCAGCACATGTCAACTGCAGGGTGGGTAGAGACACAAATCCAGCAGACACATTCACCGTCTGTGGGAGGGGCACAGCTTTCCATCTTCCCTCTCTCTTTCTCTTTCAATATAAAGGTTCCTGAAGTTTTTCTTTTACTTTAAAAAAATATTGTGCTATATTCTAATTTCCCCCCGTGGATGTGTTTTTAAATAGCTTTCAGTGATCCTATAAGGGTTCCAAAGAGGTATGACGGAGACTTTCCAATGACAGGAGCATGAAAGAAAGCGGCTGTTTGAGTAAATCAGATAATTCTATTGTCTTTTGACAAGGGGAGAAGCTTTTCAGATATGGAGCCTATTCTTAAGAAGCGTGAATCCTTTTGAACTGTTAAGTTCTTGAACCATATGAAACTGTCATTTCACAGGTCAACTATAATCAAATATTGAGTTTCACATGCTTTAATATGTGCATTAGCTCATAGTCTGGTTTTGAAGGACTCAAAACTGAAGCTCTGAAATTTTCAGTCATATGCTTCACCTCAATTGCAAGCATGTATTCTATGAAATAAGACAGCAATTACTGCAAAATAAGACCTTATTTAGAAAGAAAAGATTAGGAATGATCCCATCTGCTATTCCCAGATAATGAAAAAGGGAAGATGTTTGAATTTAGTGTAATTGTTATATATTATCCTGAGTTATTTTCAGTGTAAATACAATCAACTTTCAACTCCTACAAGTGAGTAGCAAAATGAGGAGTTATTAAACAGGATGAAAATTTTAAAGGCTCAAAATCTTAAGGAAGACCATGCTTAGGTACTACACATAGTCACTTGGATTTGATTTATATGTCTGGGCTTACATTACACTTTACTCTTTTGCACGTTTTCTATAACTTAGCCAAGGTAATTTCTGAGACAAATGTGAAGTTAATGGGAATGACAACACAGTACAGAAAATGTCATTAACAGGGAGTTATCAGAGAGACATAAATCACGGTTGTCAGCACGCACAATGAGAGAGCTGAAATCCAGCTACCATAGAGCCTCCCGGAAAGTGCTTTCTTCCAGTCTACTCTTCCTGCCCCCTCCACTGACCACTTACCATGTGATATAATGTTTATTTTTAAATGTCAATATTAACAGTGCACCAAAAATAATTTAAACTGTGAATATTTAAACTCAAAACATTTTAATGTCAACTTTAAAATGTGCACAGGTAATCTCTGCACTTATAAAGTTTCTTTAGGGTCCCCAAACAACCCCAAAAGAATGAACATTTCTGTAGACAAACAGAAACGGACATGCCAACACTTCCAAGGTGTCCCAGGGATCTTGAAGATCTTGAACTGAAAAGGTGTGGACCTCCCTGCAGAACTCAAAGTGCCAGAGCCCACCTCAGACCACTTGTTTGAAAATTTTTAAAAATTATAATAAACATTAGCACAAGTGAGTTCAACATAATGGGTTTTTGACATTTTCATACATACACATCTGATGCTTTGATCTACTGACCTTCCTCATAACCTTCTTTTGCCCACAACCATCCTCTTCCTCTTCCCTACTAATCCCCCTTCTACTTTCAGGTATTTACTTGATTCTACATATGAGAATACACGTGATAATTGTCTGAGTGGTTTATTTTGCTTTAACATGATAATCATCATGCACAAATGACAGGATTTTATTCTTCTTTATAGCCAAGTAATACTCCATTGTGTATAGACCACATTTTAAAAAATCAATTCATCTATTGATCTGTTGAGCACTTGTGCTAACCCCTGCTTGACAACCAGTGCCATGATAAACACAGGTGTGCAGAAATCTGAAAAAAACTTTTTGAAGTGTTCATTTCCTTCTAGCACAACCTCATAGTCTCATAGCTTTTTATCTTCGGGGTAAAGCACCTAGTGGCACTGATCTTCAAACTTCCTCATGAGAAATTGACAGCTAAGTTCTGAAGGGTGTTATTCAAAACTGGGAATCAAATTTGGTTTCAGGTAATTTCATATTACAATATTCATGCTGTACCAGTAATAGATGCCAGATGAAACTGAACATGTGTGTTAAGTTTTAAAGGGTCCCCTGGGCAAATACTATTCTTATTCCATGTAGCTAATTTTTGATTGGCAAAGAACAGCATTAAGATCAGTTGTAATATTTCCTTGTTTTCTTTTTCATTGCATGAACGCATTAAGCACACAAATTCTTAAACCATATATTGAATTAGCTTGTAAGACCTGGAAACATTTTTGTGCTCATTTTCAGCAATGTATCAAAAGACAGCACATGCTAAATCACTGTTTTTTTTTTTTTTTTTGGTGGTACCAGGGATCGAACTCACCACCTCACACTTGCCGGGAAAGTGCTTATGCCACTGAGCTAAATCCCCAGCCCCTCACTAAATCACTTGTTAATCTTTACCACTTCTCCACCAAGCAAAGCCTATAGCATTGCAAGAGGTAAGTTTCTATTAATTTTGGTAAAGAGGCCATTTGTCCAGGGGTATGGTTGCTATTACTTTTGCTTTGTTTAAAAAAATTCAGTATTGACTATTTCTACCTGAAAGAAAGAAGGCTCCCTAAAAGGAAGTTTTGCTTCTTCATGGTGACTTCAGGATACTAACAGGACTGCACTAAAACTCTACCCATGGAAGAAGCACAGAAACTGTGCAAACCAGGAAGATGGGTCCAAAGAAGCTGACACTCTGTATAGACACAAATAGTTCACTGTGTCATTATGTCCTTCTACTTGACTGTAGCTTTCAATTGTAGTTATCAGTTGAACACTGTTTACTTTTACATATTCAACGTGACTGTCCTGATAGTATGCTTAGCTGGCTGTCCTTTAATACAGTCCCTATAAACAAAGCCACCTGCTTGCCCACAAAGGCAACAAGGGCTGTCATCCCAGAAAACTCCGAGCCAGAAGACTACCCCAAAATAAGCTTTATTGCAAGAAAAGTGTCATATTCCATACACAGACCTACAAAAACAAAACCAAATACCGTAAGTTTTTCCTCACAAACAGCTGATTACAAATGTACAGTTTTTCTTTTAGCTATTAAGAAACAAAAAGAGTCAAAAAACCCAAAACACTGGATATAACTGGTTACTAATCTTTGGTCAACAGAGGTGTGAGCGGAAGAACAGGGAGCCTGGGCATTCTTTGGCCATTTCACATATGAGGTTTGGTCACCAGTCAAAGGACAGGTTCTTGGGTAAAGAAACACAGAGACATACTTTTATTAGCACCTCCTGGTACAATATCTTTATAAATGACTAAAGCAAACTAAACATCAATTCATTGTACAAACATCTTTCATACACAATAAGCTATGATAAAATGAGGCATATGGTGTATAACTACAGTATTAATGAAAATTCTAAAAAAAAATGGATTTTAAAAAAACAACAACATATATTCCTTGGCTGCACTGAATGATTTGTTTGCACATATGGCAATCCTGAAATAGCTTGAACATAATAAATGCACCATTAATCTAAGACAGCACCAAACGCTACAGCACGCCAGGTGTTCCTGCTCAGAGGAACGGCGTGTCTTCAGCTGCCTACGGGACCACGAGCGCACTGCGCACCCTGGGTAGGAATGAGGTGCTGTGGGTAGCACATGTGGGTCCTTGAGGTTATGAGAAGGAAATACAGTACAGTCTGGCCTGCAATGCTAATGGTCTCACAAGCAGTCAAGGTATTTTGCTACAGTGGTTGTGTTATTCTTCCCTTGCCTGGTATAGCTGGTGATGTGAGATATTGTTATGATGAGCTGCTCTGGCTTTGATCTCCTTTGCACAGGATCTAACAACACCCATGTCTTACTGATTACACTGCCCATTCAGCTCTCTGAGGCTTTCTTTAAAATAATCAGGTGTGCACCAGTTGGATGACTGGCAAAAAACCAAAGGAAACATCTCTTGAATCTACTGAATTTTTAAAAAAGCACCTCTGAAAGAAATAGCTCAAATTTATAAATCTAAAGAAAAACAAGCGAGTTTCCCTTTTTGTTTACATAGTTTGTTCATTTCTCCATATATTACTGCATTAAAATAAATAAACATCTATATTTTTTTTAATTAGCAACTATAGCAAAATACCCAAAGTGTTACAGACTGCTAACAGGAAAAAAAAAGCTCACATTATTTTTGTGCATTTAGTGCCATATGCTGAATCTCTTGAACATTTAGGTTTCTTTTTTTAATACATTTTAAAATGAAGTTATATAAAAAAAAGTACAGTAACCACGGTTGCCTTTGTACTCAAATCTTTGGCCATACCAGAGTCTATATTATCTCCTCCCTGTAAGGGTCATCGCTCCGAAGTCTGAGATAGGGAGGAAAGAAACAAATGTCATCTGTTTTCCCTCTTTAGTCAGTGCCTTTCCCAAAGCTTCTGAAGGCTGGCTGTGCTGGGATCTGAGCCTGGAACCAAGTCTGCAGACAGTTAATACAGCTGGATCTGCAGCCGCATTCTGAGAGCCTCCCCAAGTTCTCCTACGAGGTAGTCATCCTCATTGCTCTCTTCCAGTTTCCTCAGCTCCTTCTTCCTGTACAGAGGGACGCTGGTGATTTCCAGTGTGTACATGCCGGGCACGGGCTTCCTCTTGGCGGTGTGCAGGTAGCTGAGCCCGTTCCTCTGGTGGATGCGGAAGACGCCCTCGTCGTTGCCTTGGGAGATGACGTAGCGAACGTGGTTGTTAAGGGGCTCGATGGCGGGCATGAGCTCCAGGATGTGCTCCTCAGAGCCCAGGCCAGAGAGGTTGAACCTCATGTTGACTGGGCTGTCCATGTCCACACTCTCCAGGCTGATCTGTGCCACCTAGGGAAAGAGCGGGGAGCCATTCGGAATGAGTTTCAAGCCACAGTGACAGGTTGTGGCTTCCTACTCTCCCTTCCTGCACCAGCAGCAGAGGCTGTGAAAGAGGCCTCTGTGAGCTCCTGACCAGCTCACAGAGAAGGCTTTTCTGTAGAAGAGGCTCTGTCAATCTTTATGACTTCACACTCAGCCTCCACAAACTCATTAAAGTTACCAGATGGGACACTCCAAAAAGCACTTGCATTTCAAATCTTTTCATGAGTTTATAGAATAGCATGCTTAATATTTTTAAAAGACAGTTTAGGAAATGAATGTAATTTTGTTTTTCCTGCAGTCAAAATGAGAAGCGTTGCTGTGGTCCAACAGCAGGCCTGGCACCCAGAGGAGTCTTTACGCTCAAGGTTCAAGGCTCACTCTGGCTATACGGCCCTTGGACGAGGAGTTTAGTGTGAGCCACTGGTGCTATGGCAGTGGGAGAGATCTGCAGAGCCCTCGGGCTGCAGCCTGAGTCAGCTTTGATAAAAGCCAGTGGCCGGGACCCACGTAACTCAGTCTGACTTGGACAGTGGGATGGGAAGCGCAAGAATGATGCTTAGGACAGGCAAAAACGCAAGTGTTTGGACTGGGGACCTGTTCAGTGAGGACGTGGCTATCAGGGCTCAGCAGCACCCATCAACGTTCAGGCTGAATTATATTCTAAGACCACAGTGGGAAGGTTATATAAGCAGAATATCTACATTTGTAGTTTTGGTGATTTGGTGAATAATTCAGTGGTCATACTCAAACCTCTGTTTGCTACTTTAGCCTACCTAAGTTAAATGTAACATTGATTTAAATAGAATCGTAGACTTTTGAGTTAAAGAAGATAAATTTCTGAGCTCAAGAACTTTGAAATAAGTTGCCAGTCCACACAGCCAGTCAGTTGTTGACTAGATTTTGTGGTGGGATAGTTTCTCAATAACATTAACTGAAGAGTGGAGAGTGAAGCTTCAGCCTGGTGCTGGTCTTTAGGGAAATCATCCACATCTCAAGATACAGGGTATTAATCATGGACAGGGAATGAACACATGTGACGTGCATGTCAGGCACTGTTCCAAGCATCTCTCTTGTTCAGACTCAAGGGTCCTACAAAACTTCAAGGGTGAAGTTGTTTTATTCTCAATGTACAGGTAAAGCAATTGAGATTGAGGGAGGTAACATGCTCTATAGAACACAGGTATCACTGAAAAGGACGGAGGATATGTTTAAAACCAGGCAGCCTGAAGCCCCCCCCACCCCGCTATACTGCTGAAATGCTGCTCACGGACAGGAAACAGCAGTGACAGAAAGCTTGGTTTTTTGAAGATAACATTTTTTTAACGGCAGGAATAGCTTATAAATAACAATATAAGAGATCTAGTGGGCTGACCTACTAAAATTTAAAGTTGGCCTGCTGTGTTACATATGTATAAAACAGCTGGAAAAAAAAATCCCAAATAATTTCATTTGTTTGAATCATTTCAAAATATTTGTTTCCTAAACAGATACTTTCTAGCTTTTGATATACATAAACAAAGAAAATGATCTTTTCCCTGATCTTTGGGATGTTGATTCAACTAGTTTCAATTTACTTCTCTTGACCATGCCAGTACATTAATTAGTTTATCCATGAAACTGTCAGATAGCTCTAACTACTGAGGTCGAAACCGCACAAACTGTATTGCTTGTAAGATTCCACGGAGACCTATCGTGTGGTGGATTGGAGTGAGATCTACTCACAGCAGCAGGCGCTGGGTCATCAACGCTTCTCTTCTGCCTGCTGTCTTTCTTGGAGTACCCATTGATTTTGCACTCATAGCAGGCTTCTGGGGACAAAGCATTCTCCTCATCCACCTCTGTGTCCAGCGACAGGTACTGCCCTTTGTTGAATCCCATTCCTGAGACACAGTGGCTATTGACAAGAAGCAGAATATTTTAGACATTATCTTCAGCTTGGACACAGTTCCCCAGTGGTAGCCCAAAGACTTTTCAGACATGGAACTAACAAAACAAAATAGCTCCCAACCATAAACACCTAATTGTTGTCAGAGGTCTTTTCAACACTTGATCATGACTATTTTCCTTTGTTTTACAACTGCAAAATTCTTCTCAGGGTGAGCTTTGGGCTTCCTCAAAGTTCAGTCCTACTCTGACGAAGCCCTCCAGGCTGTTTACTCAAGCAGGTCAAAGCTGGTATGAATTTTCAGAGAATGCTGAGAGAAGGCCCTTGAGCCTGAAGCCTGTTTGCTGCTGGGAAGGAAGTTCCATGCTAGAATTGTAATTCAGAGTTCAGAACTGATTCTCAATGACCTATGTGTAGGTCAAGCCTTTTTAAAAAAGTACTATTCTCTACTACTATTGGACAGATTGGCCCATGCTCCTCAGCGTGTTCCTCATCCACTGCTCCCACTGAGGAAGTGGACCCTGAATGCACAACATCTGTGTTCCAGATCTTTGCCGTGCTGATGGACAGATGCAGGGGCCAGCAGACTGCCACAGCTAAGAACACTTGAGAAAGTGCAGTTAGCCAAAGGGGAGCCAGCCTTGTGGAGATGGGCCATCCCGAGCACCACAATATAAACTAGAAACCATGTTAAAACACAGGTGCAAAGATGGAGACAGAGTAAGTACAGGAATCTGGGTAAGGGGTCATTTCCACTTCTGCCTCTCAGCCTGGGTATCTGTGGCAATTTTACTTGTGAGCTGCAGATTTATACGTGATCTCAACTAAAAGGCTGAGAAGTGAATGTGCTGCACTTTTAAACATCCACTTATTTCTGGCCTTGGGTCTGACTTAATTCAGGCCATTATGAGGGGTAAAGGGCTCCACACAACTTGTACCTAAAGCTGAGGACTTAGTGAACCACAAAGGCAGTGATCCTCAAGCACAGATGCAGTCCGTGTGCCTCCCAGGGGCTTACTCCAGCACCCTCAGAGCTCTCGGCCCTCTGCCGCAGTGGGAGGCCACACTCACTCAGAGGAAGGCTGCCCTGGCCCTGCTGGACCACACTCTGCTGACGGGAGAGGCGTGGTGGGTCACCTTACCCCTGTCCCACTCTGTAGTAGCCGGGTGGACATCCGCAGAGATAACCCCCTTCCGTGTTGGAGCAGCCGTAATTGCACGGGTTCTTGGAGGAGGAGCACTCGTTCACGTCCTGGCAGGCACTGGAGAACTGGTCGAAGGAGAACCCTGAGGGGCAGGCGCACTTGTAGCTCCCAAGGGTGTTGTAGCAGGAGGCAGAGCCGCAGGCGCCCGGGCTGGAGCATTCGTTCTCATCTAGTAACGCAAGGCGAGAAGCACTCACACAGTGAAGGGCCAAGAACGTGAAGAAAAGACAGGCTCTCACAGTGCCCATCAGAACTTTAGAAACTTACTCAAGTTTTTCTTTTTTCTTTTTATTGTAACGGAGGATTTGCAAATTATATGAAATAAAAAAAACTTCCATAAATTAATGCTGTTTAGAAAACACCCCGCTTTGCCTTTCCATATTGCTTGTGAAGAGGAAGGCAAACAGATACATGCAAGTTTCCTAATGAATAATTTTATTCTTTTAACTAAAAGTTATTTCAAAAGCCTGTATCTTTGGCAAATCCATGGAGAGATTAACAGTTGCTAGGGTGTGGGGAGGAAGAAATGAGAATGACTGAGTTAGACATGGGGTCATGCTAATGCTCTGGAGCTGGTAGGGACTATGGCTGCCCATCCTTCTGAGAATACACTAAAACCACTTAACTGTACACTCTGAAATTTAAACTTTACGGTATGTGAATTATATCTCAATCTTTTAAAAAGCCTTTGCATCTGTGTATGTTTCCATCTCCCCAGCAATTCCCCAGACCGTCACCATATATGGGCGAGAAGTATATAGAAAAATTAAAACCTTCAATGAAAATAGTGGAAACAAACCCTGATTTAGATTTATAGAATTAACAACTCAGGACAGCACTTCCTGCTTGAGTACCTACTGGTGCAGCCCCTTAGCCCCTGCCTTCTGAGACAGGCTTGCATAGAGTCATCAGTTGATCTACAGCTCTTACTAGTTTAACAATTATCACTGTGCTCTAAAAGCCTTACACCAGGGTAATTATAGATTATACCTGAAGTTGCTGTTATCAAAAATCCAAAGCCCGACTGTACTTTTAACCTTGGAGACTGATTTGGTTCCTGTCTGGTTGATATACATATATCAACCATGCTATATATATATAGCATGTGGTTTGACTCCTTTGGGCTTGATTATAATCCCAATCTCACCCTGGGCACAAATCACATCTGTTCCATGAAATTCTTTCAATTCTTGTGAGTACATATGGAGCACAGAGCATCTGTTTACGTAACAGATGACAAGTATTTATTTCGGCCCCCAGGGGATGCAGGCCCATTTGCAAGTAGGTGTGCTCAGGGAGCACAGTGGACAGTCAGGAAGAGCTGGCCTGCAGTAGCTCACTGAGATCCTGAGAGCTGCAGCTGGGGCTTTGGGGAGAAGGCTGCTCAGGCAGGAAATGAAACTTTGTTAAGCACAAGACTGAGGTTATTGGAAGGGTACATGTTATTAGGTACATTTTTATATCATGAGTACAGTTTCAGAATTAAATAAGACCACTAAACATGGAACTCTTAGTCACTGAATATAAAGTATGCTTGATTACCCAGTATTTGAAAATTCCTAGCTTTTATTACATGGTGAAAGTATATAAGTTCTCAATAATTTGGTTACATGGACTATAAATATACCCGTTACTTTAATGTTTATATAACAAGACTTGGAACTCGGCCACAAAGGCTCATCTGCTTTTATAACAGATTGGGCATTTGTACACAGTATTTCTCTCATCATAGGGGATCTAAATGAGATTGTAATTTAATGACATGATCCCATCATAAAAATATTCACATTTTGTGTTAGGTAGAAAAATTGCCAGGAAAAAAATCAATTAATTGAATAAATTACATTTAAATCTACCATTTACAAGAATATTTTTAGATATATTAATATTTTTGGATGTACCACGGATATTCTTCAGATTTATATGCTATAAATGTATAACATCATTAAAATTTCATACACGTATATACACATGGCCTTGTTTGAGACTCAAGCCTTGCTAAGCTATGTGTGACTTTTTTTTTTTGGACACAGGGTCTTGCTATGTAGTTCAGGCTGGCCTTGAACTTGCAGTGTCCTCCTGCCTCAGCCTCCTGAGTACTGGGCTTACAGGTGAGTGCCACTGTGCCCAGCTGCATGAATTATCTCGGACAGGCTATTGAAGAAACTGGATGTTTCATATGATAGATTCTGCTAGCCTGGGGTTTAGCTACATCCTCCCAACTTGGTACTGGAACTAGTCAAACAACTTCTGTCTCCCAGAGTAAATTCTACGTTCTCCTCATTCCAGAGATAAACCTCTCACTCCCTTTTTGCACGTGTGCAGAGCCCTCTCCAATTCCAAGACTCCACAACTGCACAAGCCTCCAGCTCCAGCCCCCAGTAAATCTTTCTGTCTCTTGTTCTACACAGGCAGATGCTCCTTCAAATCAGCGGTTATATGTCGTTTTGCCCACCTCCCAAATTCCTCCCCAGCCGGAACTGATCAAAGTAGTTTCACTTCTTTATCCTCCTTTGAGAGCCTCTGTAACCCCCTGCCCCGTGGAGCTCTCCCATGCCCGCATTAAAGGCCTCCCTCCTCCTGTCTCCTTCTTATCTCTCTCATTTTCTCTGTGCCACTTCAGATTGAGTGCCGAAAATACTCAATCACCAAGCACCGAATGTCAAAAGCTTTGTATCAGTTTCTTAACATGTAAATATTAATTCAAATGTTATTTTGAATTCCAATGGTTGTAGATAGTTGGGAATGTCACCTAAATCTGTACAGTAAACCTATTAGAATGCTAAGAATTCTCTCTGGTTACTGAATGGGAACTGTTTAAACTATTAGTTTGAGTTGCTAGCTTTTTCTGATACTAACACTTCTGAGAACTTACCTTCCTTGAGTTGGTGATAGTATCAGTAATGTTATAGATTTGGAGTTTCCTTTATGACAAGTATCTAGTGCACCAGATGACAGTTCTGCTCATTTACTAGACTTGGGTGAACTATGCTCTCCCATTAATCATAGGAATGATGAGATATTTGTACCAGAAGTAACAAATAAAAAAGGACTGCGACTTTCTGAGTTGTGTTGTCATAATTCTTGTTCTTTTGTTAACTTGTTGCTTTTACTGACATTACTTTTATTTCCCTCTATTTCTGCCATATATTTGAGTTAAAATTCCAACCATGATTTGTGGATTCTGGGTGAAAAGAGTAGTGATTTTATCAGAGATTAGCTGGATTTCTCACCCCTGCACAGAAGAATCTGAAATAAATTCCTGCTGTGTCTGTCCAGGAGTCCACTCCAAGGACCGCATACAGGGAACCTGGGCTATCCCACACCGACTTAATTTTAAGTCGGGGAATTACAAATGGTACCTCCTCAGCTACGACGGCACAAGTAGCTATTAGTATACTAGATGCTTACAGACAGAAACTTCAGAAAACATGACCTGAATTGTTATTCCAAGCATGCCCCCATTTCTACTGACATTTTCCTTAAAACCAAGAATTCTACTTAAGCACACATATTGTTTACACAGAGAATCATTCTTTGTTCTAAGTCCTCAAGAAATAATCAAGGAGTCCATGGTATCTACTGAATGAAGTAGTGGGTCTCATATTTTACAAATACTACAGTAACTTGTTCTATGTTATTTTAATAGTTAAAAAGAATATGCTTTTCTATGTTTTAAAAAGAGCCTGCACTTTGCCTTGGCTTACGAAATTTTGCTTTGCTTCTGTGAAGAGAAAAAGCAGTGTCACATTTATGAAATTACTTTGACTGACTGCCTAATTGATCATTTTAATGATCCACTGAAGCTTTACCTGCTTCATGATCGCTAATTGGTTTTGCCTTTTGTCCCAGGAGTGCATCTCCGTGGTGTGGCAAAGCATCTGTCTTTAAGCTGGCATCAGGCCATGGCACACTGAAGACTCTTACAGAGCATTTCCTTCCTTTGACCTTTACCTTGATTTCTTCTCCATTCCCTAAACTGTCATTGGTAATTTCTTTTGAGAAGACCACAAAGGATAAATCAGATTAATGTACTGGTTGGATCTCTGCCGTACTGTATTGGACTAATGTGCGGAGTAATTTGAATCACGACAGAGAAGTTACAGGAAGCATCCTGGCTTTCTCTGCAGGACCACTGTTCCCCTTCCACTGGACAGCGCCAGCTTCCAATGTCAAAGAGGTGGGGATGGACCCTGTGAAGTGCATTCAAAAGGAGGCAAGAAATTAGGCGTGTGCTAAGTCAGTCAGCTGGCTATTCAGGCAGAATAATGATGTTGGCTTTGATCAACCACTCCTTAAAAAAAGAATTTCCATGATTATCATCATGGAATCCAAGAAGCAGATGGTAGCACCTATGTATTTCATTTTATAAATACTTCTGTCTGGAGTTGTCAATAGTATTTGTTGTGACCAGGTCTTTTTTCTACCTTAACATACTGTACCTCACATCCTTCACTAATCCTGTGTGATGGGAGGGCACAGATAAACTGTCCTTATTAAACTGAGCTGAATTCCTTGAAATCTGTATGGAGGGAACATACCAGTAATCTTTTAAGTTCAAAATTTAAAGCTATCAATTGACTGATTAAAAAAACCACAGCTGACCTTGGCAAGTGAAGATGATAATTTTTGACACTATCTTCAGAAACTTAAAGTTACGTCTAGCAGAAACTGCAAATGAGCGACCTTAAGTCATCCGAAAACGACATCTTAATATGGGTATTTTCAAACACACGGAAGTATAAAGGCCAGTAGAATGAATTCCCACGTTATCAATCTTAAGCACTCCTTTTAAATTCCAGGAGTCAAAGACTGCACTGAAACTTCCACCTTGATTATTCGTCCATTTGATGCAGTTACTCTGTGGTGAGAAAAGCAGGCGCCGTGCACTGAGTACCCACCAACACACTGATTCCACTGGTAATGCTGGATGTATCCTTGCGGGCAGCCACACCTGTAGCCACCCAGGATGTTCTGGCAGCCGTGCTGGCACCTGTGGTTTCCATCGCATTCATCCACATCTGCAGAAACGATCCAGGTAAAACCATTATTTCCCTTCTCCTCTCTCATTCTTAAAGGCACCCTGAACCCAAAGTTTGGGGGAACAAATAAACAAGACAAGGTGCATAGAGAGGCTGTGATTATTTTCCAAGTCACATTATTGTTAGTCAGGGGTGGTGCAAAGCATAGTTTGAGATAAGAAACCACCTCATTCTTCTGTTCCTCTGTCAGACCATGGCATGTCAGTGCTCTGAAAATAGCTTAATTTTAGCAAATCAGCCATGGCAACCACAAATGTTGTGCATTTTGGATTGATTAACTGCATATGGAATGACTTATTTGGTAAATTGTATGTATTTTTTCATTACATTTTCCAGTAGATCCAAAATTGATTCACATGTAACACCCATTTTTGAGGAAGGTACAAGCATTACAGAGATATCGAAAAAGTATAATGGCTTTGCACACAGTATTTTTATAGCCATTCAAGATTAATTAGATACAAATGCCTTTTAAGTATTTGAATATGTTATTTTTAGACAAGATGTGGTATTATTATACATATGGAATAATTTCTTTGTTCATCTATGCATACTTTCCTGGAATGACAACTGAGGCTTTGAAATCTACTCAGAAAGAGTGAAATAAAATTGGCATGTCTGGTGTGTAACAAATTTATATGCATAATTAATAACTGGTATCTTATGTGGATGCTCACGATCTGAGCTCACACGTGGCAGGCAGCTGTCAGTGCAAAATACTTCCAATGTCTGAGGGATTGCACACACAAACTATTAAAACTGAAATTTTAAAAATAAACTTCTCTGGCCAAAAAATAAGGCATGTACCCACTGAGTACGTTTCTGGAGTTCAAAATCCTATATATCTAGGAAAATTCATTAAAAAATAAATCAATAAAAGTAAACTGCAATACAATTTGTACATAGTTTTATCATCTCATTCATAAAATACACCAATCTACACATTTGTCTTACACACTAGAACTTGCAATGTAAATATTATAGAGTGATAGGATATTTTGTTGACTTGAGGTAGATTCTTACTTTGTTCCCTTTGGACTTTTATAAGAGCAAGCACTTATTGCAGGCCAGCCCTTACAGAAAGTTCCCTCTGTAGAAGAGGCGGCACTGGGGCAGGAGTCTCAGCCCGCAAAAATACAAATAGCATCAGTTTCCCCAGGGCATACAGTATGTTTCTCTAATTCTTTATGGTGACAGGTTCTCTCTTTACATTTACCACACTGACACATTCAGGGACCTTGGAACAGAAGCCAAATTATTATTTTCTGGTATATCTGCACATTACTATAAATCATTTTAGGTATGGAATGCTTTTTCAACTCAATTATTTTTTGGGTCAGTGAATAAATAAATAGTTTTGGTTATTTTAAAAGTTGTTTCATAGTCATAGAACTTTTGTTTAACCACATTCAAGTTTTCCTCTGTTCCCAAAGTGATATATGAAACTTTATGAACAAAAATCAATTGCTTAGATTGATGAAACTGTGTTACATGCTCTTTATTCTTTTCGAGGATGATTTAAACTTCTCACTGAGTGGTTTAAAATTTAAAAATACAAAAGGTTCCCTATTACGAGATTAGGGATTTCTGAGCAAAGGAACTCACCTTCACAGTTCAGTCCAGTAGCATCGAGAGAGAACCCTCGCTGGCACTCACAGCTGAAGCTCCCGGGGGTGTTCTGGCAGATTCCCTTAGCTCCACAGAGTGAAGGCTGTGACCCACATTCGTTGTTGTCTAGCAAAGCACCAAGGAGGAGGCTGTGAAGCTCCCCAATCATTCATTAAAGATTTACCTTTCATTACATGAAGTGATGTATGAAAACCTAAGTTTTCATTGTACGAGAACAGTACTGCAGAGGGGTTAAAGCCAGCGTCCACTGTCATATTAAAGCTAACACTGGTAAGAAAGAGCTTATTTCTAAATTTTGAAACTAAAAGGTACGTTAGGGTGATCTGAAGGCACGATATTAGATATTGCAAGTTAAAGTCTTTAGCATATGCCTTGCAAGAATAAGAACAAACCAGGGTGAGTGTCAACATGTTCTACATCAGCGTGCGCCTTTCATCATATTTTACTGAACACCATGGCTACCTGCAGAATGAGCTCGAGAGGCGCCACGTGGAATAGGTCCACTGTGGATGTGCGTGGACAGTGCACGCTTTTTTTCCTTTGGATACTGTTCTTGGGAAAAAAAAATGTCTACATTATTAGAAACTTCTTCATACCATTAAATACAAAGTATTGGTTCTAAACAGAAGTGTGAAGACATGATTTAGCCATCATTTACTTTTCTTCAGGGGCAGGGGTACTGGGAATTGAACTCAGAACCTCACGCTTGCCGGGCAGGTGCTGGGCCACTAAGCTATATCCCCAGCCTAGCTATTGTTTAACATACAGCTTTCACGTATCTACCTAAGGTCTGTGAAAGTTCCCAGCTGTCACTGTGTCTTACCGATGCATGCTGTGTGATGCTGGGTGAAACCAGGTGGACATTTGCAGGTGAAACCCCCCAGAGTGTTGACGCAGAGGAACTGGCAGTTGTGTTGCTTGGTTTGGCATTCATCAAGGTCTGACATGAAAGAGAAGTCCAGAAATCAGAGTTACCTGGCTACACACCGTTTCTCATGTAGCCACGCTGGGTGTACACATTTCATGAAAGCTTTTGGCTACGTTTTTGAGAATCTTTGTGGGCTCCCATGTGCACATGACAAGCAGTTTCTTTTCTCATGCTTAAGCAACACTTCTATGACAGGATAATGAAGTTAACACATGATATAGGTTTTTCTTAAAATAAATTCAACGCCCAAATCAGAGCAGGTTCCGTGAACTTTTCTCAAAGTAAAGGTTATAACTCCTGCATTTAATGCAGTTTAGTACATGGCCGGTCACTTATTCCTATTAAAAGAGAAATTAAAAAACTCCACCATTTATTCTCTTTTGTTCTGTTTGATTATGTCAAATCTGACAGCAGGAGCAGCTATTTCAAAGATGGCATGATAGATATATTATGGTGCCATTTTGGATTTACTATGGGCTTATTTTGAAGGCCTTTATTGCATTCACTGTTTTGTTTTTATTGTTTCTATTCTATTCTATTCTGTTCTGTTCTGTTCTGTTCTGTTTGATTTTCACTTTATCTGAAGTTATCTGAAGCTATTTTGAAGACATCAAAATGCACTTTGGTAACTACTGTTGATTTTGTAATGTTTTGAAGTCTGGTATCTTTTATACTGATTTGTTTTGATTAGTTTTATTCTGTTTTATCCTCTTTAAAATTAAAAAAAAAACACCAAAAAGCAAAATCTGGAAACTGATGAAGGTCCTAGCATAAAATTCCAGTCACATTTGCTAGATCCAAATGAAAACACTGTCATTAATAGCAGAGAGGAAAAAAAAAACAACTTCTGTAATTTTAGTTGTAAATTGTATTCATTTAGATTCTACTAATAGAGAACTGAAAATTTTATTTTTGTTTAGAATGAACAATTTAAAAATATATTTAAATCTACCACCATGGATGAATGGTTTGTTACTTTATAGCTTAAATAATTTAGGTCCATTTACTTTATAAACACTGCAAAATTAAATTCACCAATATCAATTCACTAAACAGGCTCAAGATACTAACTTAACCCTTTTATAAGGGAAAAAATGAAGGCAATAAAACAATATTATCATCATCAACAAGAAGGGAAATTTCCTTATATGTTAATGGTTTACAAACTCATTATATTTGAAATAACCAAAAAGATTTGCATTCCATACAGTAAACATCATTAGTTTACTGATAACTTTCACCTGATATTTTCTTAAGTGAAAAAAGAAAAACCAACTGGTGTGTGTCCACTAAAAACCACACTGAATGGATCTGGCCAACTGAATGACATGCATACAGATGTGACACTCAATTACTGGACTAGCCATCAAGTTAGTATATCTTTTACATGTCCTGGAAATAAAACTTGGAATTTCACTGAGAATCATCTCCATTTAATAAATTTCCTCAGTCCATCAATTTAACACTGATTAGGCTTCTTATAAAATGAAACAGATTAATGTAGTATTGACAATAATCTAGTAAGTTAGCTCAATAATTTTATTACTATGTAAGCAGAGTACACAAATTTCTTACTCATTTTCATTTTTCTACAGTAAGTGTGTGATAAAGATAGCTTAGAGAAACAAAAGCTTAGGCAAACAACAAAAAAGTACACAACAAAACTTGATTCATTTCAATTCCACCCTCATAACATTTTTTTTTTAAACGATGTGGTTGGCTATATGAGAAGCAAACTACTGGCACCTGGGTTTTAATTCTCTCTGCCTTCTGCAGTGGGCCCTGTGGTATGGGTCATTTTCTATGAGTAAATAGTCACTGAAGATGCATTTTAAGGAAGGTGATGCATGTGGCGTAAGCCCTGCTGACCTGACATGCGAACGTGAAAGGAGACAGCTGCTGGCGGCGCCTCGCTCACCTTTGCAGGTCTTCCCGTCCTCCTGCAGGACGTAGCCCCGCGGGCAGGAGCACTGGTAACTCCCTTCTGTGTTCTTGCAGATGAAGTTGCACGGTTTGGGAGATTGGGAACACTCATCAAGGTCTAGGTAAAAGTGATGTGCTTTTTAGTAAAGTCAGTAATTTCATGGGGTATCACACAAGCAGATGAAACATGGAGAAAAAAGCGTGTCTCCCCTTCTCCTTTCTTGTTTGCAAACTGGAGATTGAGATTGGGCTCAGGGCTTTTACACTGAGCTACCTCTCCAGCTCATTAAAATGCCTTTTTTTTTAAGTTTTGATTTGGGGTCTCACTAAGCCACCAGATTGCCCAGACTGGCCTCAAACTTGTGATTTTCTTGCCACAGCCTCTCAGAACTCTAGGATCGCAGGTGTGCACCGCCACACCTGGCAGATGTTCTCTTCAGCGAAAACTAAGTAAACTACTTTGGAAAGATGCAGTAAGTGCCAGTCCTCCCCTCCCAACTGGCATAGGTTGATGTGGGTGAGATAGTAAAAAAATAAGGAAAGGAAACGTAAAATAGTCAAAAAATTTTGTATTAAGATTGCTTTGCAAGTGGAAATTTTAGAGGCTTAACTGCTGGACTTTGTGTAAAAATAGTGAACACATGTTCCCTTTAAATATGCAAACGCGTTCACACAAGAATGACGCGAGTGCTACTTATAAATTATAAATTAAAACACAAAGTTCTAAAGGTATGTTGTATAATTTTATGTTTCTCTACTGAATATATGTTTTTGATGAACTAAATAATTCTGCATCCACGTGATTAGAAGAGGGGTGAGAACCGTGTTATTGAGAACTGCACTACTGAGAGAAGTAACATTACCCGAATAAAATGTCTATTCCGTGGCTCCCTAACAAAGACTCTGCACTGACAGGAGTGACTAGTAGGAAGCAAGGGGACAGGCCCCTGCTGCAAGGCTGCTCGCCTCACCTACACAAGACGTCCCGCTGATGTCGGTGGTGTAGCCGACCTTGCAGAAGCATCGGAAGGAGCCCATGGTATTGATGCACTGGCCGCTGGTGCACAGGTTTGGCATCACCTTACATTCATCAATATCTGGGGGGCCAAGAAGATAAGAGAAAACAAAGACAGAAGCCAATGTGAGTGCAAAGTGACAATGACAAGAATGGGGGAGACACCGAGGAACTGAGGTACCTATCAGCAAAGGTTGCTGCGAAGCACCTTTCCACTGTTCAAGGAATGGCAACATAGAAGGGAAAGAAAAATAATCTGAAGAGATAAACAAGGCTGCTTAGGTTCTTTTGAGGTTGGCTCATTTTGCGTTCTATAGTTTTTTTTTCAGTGATCTAGAAAGCTACCTCTTGGAAATCCAACTAGTTTGGAATTTGTGATAGTTTCCCATAGCTTTGGCATCAAGCTCGTATTTACCTTAGGCTTTGAGGAAGAGCTTTTCTGAGCAAAGGAGTAGTGTAAAGATTGTCATGTGTTCAGGAACGGGGAAAATGGCATGTTTTGGAATAGTCGTATGTTGTACAACAAAATGGAAACCACTACTCAGTTATGACTCTGGCTAGCTTGTGACTATACTGCAAATGGAATGAGTCCCTAATAAACTGAAACAAACAGTACTTATATAAAAGGCAAGTATAGTTTTGAGGCTATGAACAAGGCTTTTGCATCAGATTCCTGCCATTCACAGGTTTTAAAAAAGGGTCTTGTTTTCAAACATTTCTTACCGCTACCTTAGCCTGTGTTTCAGTTTCATTTGTTAAAAGGGGAATATTCTATATCTTACATTTGATATGAAGAATACATCTAACAGTTTCTAAAAATGTTAGCTAAAAGCATCCTATTTATGTATCATAACACACATAAACATACAAATATTTTAGTTATTATCACTGAATCAAATCTGTTAAGGAAGCTCACGTGTTGATAAAATGCATGACGTCCCTTGGCCCCTCACCTCTCCCATCGGTGGTGTACCCTGGGCCATGAGGACATATCTTTTTGTACTGGGCGGTTCCAGGAAGTGGGCAAAGCTCACACTGGTGGCCCCAGCCTCGTCCGCCATCACAGCAGCATTCTGACTTGGTGACAAGATTGCGGCTGCTGGATGCCATCTGACACATGGTCTGCAGCACCTCCGCAAAGCAGAGTCCCTGTCGATTGTCTAAAAGACAGAGCAGTGAGAGTCGAGGTCAGGGAACCGACACTTCAATAGGACAATTAATGCTTTTCTTCTCAGCCATCATTTTTTAAAAAAGCTAAGTACAGTATTCTGTGGACTGTGTACACTGCTTCATCGGCTTAACAAGTACAAAGTTTTGTTGCTAATAAATAATATTGAGTACATTTTCACCACAGAGTTCATTAAATTTGGCAAAAAATGGTACTATGGAAACCTTTAATAAGGTTTATAGATTACTGTAGTAAAACTATATTATCAGCACAAAATTAGACTTTCCTTGTAGGTTATGCTTTCTATTTTCCACAAGATTAGTCATTCATAAAGGGCTGGGGCAGAGACAACAATAAACAAAGTATATTTTACGAAATAAAAACTTTTAGGATGGAAGAGGCTGACATCATGCTGAGGAAACTGATGTAACTGAAATAGGTTCTTTTCACTTACTGTTCTCTTTGTAGCCCTGGAATTTTACTATAGCCCCATTTATAATGTGTCCCCTTAGTATTAAAATACAAGGTAACATCTGAAGTTTAGATTTTTCACAAGAAAATATTTTATAAAATGCATTTCTGTGACATGACATAAAAATTAACTTTCAGAACATTTCTGAAATGGGGCATTTGCTTTGCATTCATATTGGAAGAGCTTACATCACATTGCAAATATTTTCTTTTGGAGTTAAATCATCTCCTGAGGTAAATTTTACTGAAGTTACATTTTCCATAGCTTCATTAATTTTAATTTTGGAAAAATGATTTAAGATTTTTATTTACATTACACATAGATGTGCATACACGATAGACATGTCCGTATATGTCACTTTAGTGGACGCACCTTTAGGAAGGAGTATGTGGGTCACTTGGACAGGATGATTTGTTTAGCAGACAAGGACGTATATGTGGAGCCCTTCTGTCATGATGTCACACAACAGATGTCCTATTTACCAGGTGAAATATAATTCATGTACCATCTTACCCAGGCACTCGGTGCCCGAAGAACTGGACTGGAACCCTTCATTACACTCGCACCTGTAGCTTCCGATAATGTTAACACAGCGCCCATTTTCACAGATGCCTGGCTTGGTCCTGCATTCGTTTTCATCTTTAGAAAAACATATCATATGAAAAATGAGCAGCCTGGAAAATCGTGATTTACAAACTATCATCGAACGGATTCAATCTTATTTCAAATTTCTCCTTTAAAATACTCATACAGTGGGACTAAACACTGTCGGGGGTGAACATTAACCTGTATTTCACTTCACTCGTCCAAGAAGGTTCTTTCTCCCATGCAGGGGAAGACTGGTGTTCAGTGCACAAGTGGAAAAGTGGCTGCCTGAAGGGACACTTTCCCGAGAGACGTTACACCAGGAGGGCAAGAACCCCGGCTAAGAGGATGTCAGACAGAAAGGCTGGGGACAGGGAGTGGGAGCGCTTGGGACGGAGAAGAACAGAGATAAGCTTCACGGGCCAGCACTAGGCAGAGGCTGGGCTGGTGTTGTGCGCAATCATGGAAGCAGATGAGGTCCGTGAGGGCAGTTGTGAGACAGGGAATTTAGACAGTGCTCCTCTTGTGGCTGGTAATAAACAAACGAGTAAATGAATCCATCAGACCAAAATTGCTCCACTAAAGTTCCTTACTGTGTCTACTCTATAAGCATTTGCTTTTTTGATGCTGTTATTACAGAACGGAGCTCACACTACGTTTTAGTAAACTTCTGTTTTCATTTTTATACTTTCAGTATTTTAGCCTTCAATGTAAACTGACTTTTTTTTAATGTGCTTTCTTTTCACTAGCGTTTGCTTTGAGTATACCGTTCCATTCCTTCATTTCCAATCCCTCATATTTTGATTCAGGTACAGTTATTGTATAAAGCATCTATTGCATTTAAAAAGAACTTTAAAAAGTGCATTATCTTTTAACCAGCAAGTTACACTATTTGCCTTTGTCATGACTTTGATATATTTTGATTCTTACCTGCCAATTTATCATATTTTATTCTTACTGTACTGTTATCCTCTTCTGTCAACATTTACTGGGTCAATCCAGTTTCCTACGGTTTCCTCTTGCCCCCGCTTGTGTTTGAGAATTATGATAGTGTTTCTTTTTCCTAGTGGAAACCATTAACCAACCTAAACAGGCACTAACCTTTGTCTAGTGTTACTATGTTATCTGTTTCAAAAGCTTCTGGCCATAACAAGAACCCTGCCACAAATTCACTTCTCTCTGTTTTCTCTCAGTGGCTATGCATGTGTGATCTCTCAATTTTGCCTTGTTAAATTTCTAATGTACCATCGACATCTTGGTAAGTAATGAAGTTTACTAGATTACTACTGCTTGGTACTACTGCATTTCCTTGGACTAAATTTTAAAAAACATACCACTGTATATATAGTACAGTATATAGTGTATGTGGTTTGCTCATTATTTCAGCAAGGGTATGTGCACGGTATGTAAATTCTACAACAGATTTTTGACAGTCTTATTTTGATGTTCACACTTCCGATTTCTCAGATTCAGTCTGCCTCCAGGACCCGCCCTCCAAAGGGCTCTTAGCATAACACCACACTCGCAGTGGCTGCAGGGCCCTGTCTGCCTCTGACCTCTACCATGTAGCTCTCCTACTCAGACTTCAGCTATGCTGGTCCTCAGTCCTGCTGCGGGAGCTTGGCTCTTGTTATTTCTTTATTTTTCATTTCTGGGTCTCATCTCCAGAGATGCCAGGTCTCTCACTCAATCATGAGTCTTATTTTGAAATGAAATTATGATATCTTATTTTCTTAAAAAAAAACTTGCCACAAAGTGAAACTATCACGTTGATTTATTTTCTACTTGTTTAATGTCCGTTTCTCCCCATTTGGGACACAAATTAGTTGGCAGTGTGGGATATGTCCCTGTAGGTTATGAATGTATCTCCAGCACCACGAACATCACAAGGTGTTCAGTAAATATAACTGAATCACAGAAACTATCCTGCAGGGGTGTATCAGCAGGCAGTGCACTCTTTTCCAAAGTGGATGTAAATATTTTTATAAGACTTTCTCTTACAAATAACCAAATGTATTGTTTTTCTGCTTTATTTACTTAGCTTTCTTTTTTAAAGAACTTCATATACGCAGGTATCATGAGTTTGTCTACCATTTCTTTCATTTCCCTTTTTATTCCTTCCATATCTACATTTCTGATTGTGTTTTTGGTCATTTCTACTTTTTATTACTTCTAATGGAACTTTACCTTCTGTGGCAGGTTTATTTCTTCCCTACACATTGCTAGACCATCATTTCTTTGTATTAACTTCTTTTTCCCAATCTCTTCTATCTAATTGAAGGTTTTTCCAATAATACCTTTTTACGTATTATTGAAACTATTTTTCTAGGTGCCAGAATCTGTTTCTTGTTCATTTTCCATTTTTTCCTTCCCTTACTACGTATGCACTAGCTGCAGACTTAGGTAATTATTCATCTTTAAATGATTTTCTCCAGTTCGGGTACTTGTTAAAGAACAGTAATATAGGTCACTAGTGCTCAACTGGGCATAGTCTACAGTTTCAATCCATGCTTTTTTTGGAATGAACATTTTCCTAGCACATTTGTAATGCTGACTCACCTTGGGGATTACATTCAGGCTCTCAAATGATGTAGGTTAATCTGCCACTGAGTAGTTTTTTAAGTCTTAGAATCTGCTTCTTTTCTCTCCTTCCTGCCCTGTCTTTACAAGACTCCAGATCTAGACAAGTTTGCTGGTAATTAAAGAGCATGATGCCAGTGTGTCTTTCTTTTCCACCTTTCTTGATACCATGGTGTAGGACTCGGTTTCTATAAAAGCACTTCTAATTCTGTCACTCACCTTTGGCCCTAATCTCTTCACCAATCATTGGATGAATTTTTTAAAGTTGGGAACAGTGTGCTGAAATCTAAAGGGAAATATGCCAATGAACGGTTTCCATGTTTTTGTTTGAAATTTCACACTGTCTTAAAGATAGTCTTTAGATTTATGATTATTTCTTTGTTTTAAATCAAGACAGTTAAGTACTCTCCCTTGTCTATATTCTAACATCTTCAAGGTTGACAGTGAGATAAAATTACTCCATCATTTTAAAATTAAAACTTTCACTCTGTTATTGAATAGAACATCCCAAAGAATTAAAAAAAGAACTCTTCCATCACTTAGATTATATTTTAAAAAGCTGATGAATCAAAAGTATACTGTTTGCATTGTTAATAATATTTAAAGATCTTAGTACTTTCTCTTCTAGTTTCTAGCTTTCTCTATTCATTTAAGAAATAATTATTGAATTGTAATACATTGTCAAGTTTACAACCTTGATTAAGTAAAAAGCCTTATTTTTAGAGGTTGCAGATTTTCTGTATAACTTCCCTAGCTTTCAATATTTTGTTTTTATTACAATTAACATTTTCAGTAATTGTGTTGATTTCCATTTCATGAAAATGCCATTTTTATGACTTTTTTGTGGCTTTGTCTTTCATCCTGACTTTTATGAACACTTTGTACTTATAACAATATTTTGGCTTTTTTTTTAGGATTACTAATTATGAGAACATATTGTCCACATAAAGTGAAACTCTTCCACAGTGTTTTTGATGGTCAAAAATGCTTTCCATAAATTTCAACTATGAGCATGGTGTAATGAAAAGCATGAGGATCAGAAACATTTTAAAACTTACATATTTTGAAGTGTCTTTTAACGATGAAAAATGTAAGTGTAAAATGTTGCCCTGCATCTTTTCTTGAAAAAAGTCAATTCAAAGGATCGTGGACTATTAGGGATGGGGCAGAGGTTCTCCCCGCTCTCGCCCCAGGCAGGTGAGGCACTCACAGAGGAAACGGAGGAACTAAGAATGGCCTCACTCTGTGAAATCACGTGGCCCATTGGTGGTAGCTTCAGGACCAGAAACCCAGGTGCCTAACCTATCTACTTTGGTCAGAAAACATTTATGAAAATGTAATGGTACTGTAAGATATTCATGCTGAGGATGGTGGTGTATGTCTGCGGTGTCAGTACTCTGGGACACTGCGGTAGGAGGACCCTAAGTTTGAGCCCCTCTGGTGATGTAACAAGGGCTTGTTTCAAGAAAAAAATAATCAAAAAGGGCTGGAGATATAGTTGGCTCAGAAGGCCAATCTCCAGAACTGGGGGGGGGGATTGTCAGTTATTTATAAAATTTTTTCATATACAAAGCAAAACATCTTTCTAAATATCTTAGCCAGATAAAATTAGAATACATATGTACACTCAAATACAATTTTCTTTAAAAGAGAATTAAACTAAAATGATATTACATACAATAAGGAGGCAGGAGTGTCCATTTTCTCCCTTCAACATGTGTTTTCCTGTGCTGGGTTTTGAGTGAGGAGTGTGTTTGACTTAGGTAACTAGATTGTTTACATACAAAGGTCTTAGAAGAACAGTGTTTTAGAAAGACTCCTATGTCACTAAATTGCTAATATAGTCCTCTTTTGAACTTCAGTACTATGTCTGAATGAAGTTTCTAGTAAGTTGAAAGGAACTGAGCTGCGGTTTGGATGCTGCATGACCGCTGAAGCCTGTACCCTGAAGGCTGGGCCCCCCCGCTGGCAGCAGGGGGAGTAGTGGAGTCTTAGGAGGTGCGGAGTAGCAGATCCTCAGGTCACTGAGCCCTCCAAGGGGAATGCAGGACAGAGCCCGTCCTCTTGTTCTTTCCTTCCGGGCTGCTCAGGTAAGTGAGCAGTCTGGCTCTGCTGTGTACTCTTTCCATGTGCTGCCTTGCCACAGACCCAAAACCTTGGGGTCACTGACTGAAGACTAGAACTGACAAAAGTATGAACTGAAGTAAACATTTTTTTCAATCTATCCAGCAATCCTCTAGGGATTTTGTTACAGTGATAGGAAGCTGACTAATATACTATGAAATCCATTCATAACTTGATAGGTTGTTGCATATGCTTTAAATTTTATATTATACATAGAATTGAGGAGTTCACTCTTTTGTAAATGATTAAAACTGGTACGAAACATTAAAATCTTTCTGTACTAGTAATCTCTAATCTCACCATTTTCTCTGGAGGCAAATTCCTTCTCTGAACTGGGATTTGTCTTTTTAAACCTTTTTCTATGCTTTTGCTTTATTTTAAAATATGCCATACTGCTTTACACTGTTCTACAACTACATGTCTAGAGTTCTTGCTGTGTCAGCATGTACCCTCATTCGTCTTACTCCTTTTCACAGCTTTCCATTTTCTAGCATGATTATGCCACAATCTATTTACCTCTGCTTCCTTCTACGGTGAACATTTTGATGATTTCTTGATTTCTGATTACTACAAACATCACTGAAGTCCGCATCCTTGCATGCTTTTCCTGTGTTGGATTCATTTTTAAAAAAGAGCTTCACTGTGGTGTAATTTCATGCCATAAAAGTGGCTTGTGCAACCACTGCCATGACGCGATTGGAACATGGCCATCTCCCACAGGGATCCTCAGCGTCACCTGCAGCCATCTCCACTCTGATTCCTACAGCCGGGTTGTCACTTACAGATTCATGCCCAAGAAATCTTAATTCTTATTTTGATGTTTTTCAATAATAAGGAATTATCACTAACCTCCAGATGTTTCTCTAAAAATACAGCTTTTTAGGTATAAGAGATTAGGAAGGGAATAACTAAGTTATCCATAATTATTTTTATCTTATTTATTTTTAATTTAATTAAGTTTATTGGTACAATTTAGGTATCTACAAAGATCATGTTCATCACAGGGAATCTGTACCTGTATATGATACACCTTGATTTATCTTTTTTTTTTCCTCCTCCCATTCCTCTCTCTTCCCTTCATCCTCTCTTTTCCTCCTTATTTACAAAGTTTTGTTTCCACTTTATCCTCCTTTTCTCATTTTTTCTTTTCCCATCCTTTCTTTTTCCTCCCCCTTCTCTGGTTCCCCTTTGGTTTTATATAATGGAGTACTACTCTGCCATAAAGAAGGATAAACTTAAGACATTTATTGTTAAATGGATGGACCTTAAGATCATACTCTTAAGTGAAATAAATTAGACACATAATTAGTCACACTGTCTCTCTGATGTGAGAAGCTGAAAGTAAGAACCAAAATGTACAAGAGATAATATGAAATGCGAAGAAGCTGTTCTCTGTGTAAAAAAGGGGGAGTCAGCTATTCCCTGAAGGAGGCTACAGCGCCAGGGGACAGTGAGGTTGGGAGGAAGAGCTGAGACGAATGCAGTGTCTGAGATCAGTCCATGTGGCATGAGATTTTGGTATTTGTCATGAAACCAGTTTCACCCCTTCTTTGCAAGTAAACTGAAGCTCAAGTAGGATAAAGGTGACAGAGATGGCCCAGCTGTAACAGACTGCCTCTTAGGTACTTTCCTGACTGCTGGAAGAACACAGAAACCACACTGTCGCCTCGCACTTTGATTCTGCTCCCTGAGCAGAGCTGTGGCACGGGGCTCTCCACGTTTGAAATTCAGCGTTGGAGATTTTCAGGACATAGGAGCATAAACAATGAAACATTCGTAGGCAGCACAATCCGCCCCCCATTATCCAGAGCCCAGCACAGGGGTGGGGGCCCTGCAGTGAGGAGAGCTGGCCTAGGCAGGGCCTCCGCACAGCTGGAAAAGTCGGGATGGTGCTGTGCCCACGAGAGGGAGGGCGGGCGGGAATTCCCCAGGGCGCAGCGCTCACCCACACAGCCGTCTCCATCAGGCCTCCGCGCCATGCCGGGCGGGCAGATGCACATGAAGGTGCCGATCAGATTCTTACACATCATGCCCCTCGATTCACAGTCGTGCAGCCCTTCAGCACACTCATCCAGATCTGTTTTGAATAGAGAAAAACAAAACGGGATTCTCTAGAGAAGGTACTGTTGAATAATTTTAAACCATATTTTTGGTCAAGAGGATCTTTTCTTTTTTGTTTTTTTTGAGACAAGGTCTCACTATGTAATTCAGGTTGGCCTCGAACTCAGCCTCAGCCTCCTGAGTGCTGGGATGACAGGCTTGCACTGCTGCACCCTGCTCAAAGTCCAAAGGATTTTAATATGTTATTTTATGTTGTGTCAGAGAAAGGAAGGGCCCTATTTTCCAATGTTGGTTAAATTCCAGATGTGTCAGAATTGCAGCACTGGTACTCACGATAAGCTCTGAGAAGGGCAGTCCTTGCTTTCGTAAGAGTCCAAGGGTGTAACAACAGTGGGCTTCTCAACTCATCTTTCCTTCTCTAACTTAACAAGCACTGAGTTACATAAGAACGAGAAAATCTACTGACACAGAATCATTGTATTTCTAGAAAGCAGTAGAAGCAGCCGGCTGAGAACTATGACATCATTAAAGCACATTCCAGCACTGTAAAGAAAGCTCTTACAACTCCTTCGGCTGTGGCCTTACCTTTGCACATCTTCTGGTCTTCCCTGAGGGTGTAGCCCATTGGGCACGTGCATTCGTAGGACCCGAAGGTGTTCATGCAGCGGAAGGCACACAGCAATGGGTTCTGGGCACATTCATTGATATCTGATCAAAGAAATGGCAGGCATGTACTTAGCTTAGTGCTCTGGTTGCTTATTTAAAGAAGAACCGGTGTATTTACTTGGCAACCAGGTAAAAAACAATAGGGAATACAATTTCTGCTTCTGGCATTTGGTACCTAGCAAAGTCATCCTCCAAGACAATGAAGAAACTCTGGGAAAAAAAATGTAGCAACTATCTGAAGTTTTTAGTGTGAGTTGAAACCCAGAGGAAATACTCAGCAAGGGGTAATTTTCACGTTGTTTAGCTTTGTGGCTTTTCTTTTCTTTCCTGGAATTACCCTAAATATGACCACTATCACAGTGCGGTCAGCAGCCTGTAGCTAAATCTCCACTAAAAACCTTCTGAGAGTGTCTAGAAGAACCAGGAGAAGGAAACATGGGATAACCAAGGCTTCTATAGCCAGAGGGAAACTGGAAAAGAGAATGTCAGAGAAGAGAAACACTACTTTTTTCCCATACACTCAGCCCAAGTTGCGGACAGTCTCATGCAAAAGCCAGGAGGCTGGCCACAGAGAATTGAAGAACAGAACTGAAATCAGCCATTTCTGTCAGCGGCCTCACTGTGCTGCTCAGAGTAACTGTCTTCCTAAACAAACCATCAGAATGCTTCACAGCAATCTCAAGAGGGAAAAATCCAAGACGCCAATCCTGACATGACCCAGGAGTCCAGCTAGAATTTTTTATCAGACACTTGTGATGAGTCTGATCATCAGCAAACTATCGGGACAACAGAAACCAAGCCGGAAACATTTAAAAAGCCGCTTTCTACGTCAAGCAGAAATAATGCGTAAGACGAGGGTCACTTGCCTTCACAGTTCATCATGGGCCCTGGCTCAAAGCCTTCATTGCAGCTGCATTCAAAGCTCCCGATAACGTTGGTGCACGTGCCGTTTCCACACGGGTTGCCAATTGAACACTCGTCGGTATCTCAAAAAGGAGAGTGAGAAAACGCCGTCACGTTTGGGGAAGT
Source organism: Hydrochoerus hydrochaeris (assembly GCA_004027455.1). Taxonomy (NCBI): domain Eukaryota; kingdom Metazoa; phylum Chordata; class Mammalia; order Rodentia; family Hydrochaeridae; genus Hydrochoerus; species Hydrochoerus hydrochaeris. The sequence goes on along the minus strand of PVLA01000395.1, from coordinate 174,905 downwards.
TGTAGTTTAAAGAAGCAGGCCTAGCAAGACTCAGCAAGACTGGCCTTCATACACTTCCGGGATGTGTGAAGGGCACAGTGACCTTCACCCTTGTGGTGCTGGCTCGCTACCTTTATGTGGTACACGAAACCCGAGAGGGTCAGTGCGCAGTGCTCTGATCCCCAGATGGCTACAAATCCAGAGGAGGGATGTGACCCACTGCTGAAAGGGCAGATGTGGAAAGACGCAGAGGGAAATGATCTCTCTCCCAATTCCCAGATTTGGCCATTTTAAACCTCGAGAGATAGCCGTTTGCATATCTGGTTGAAGACTTACTGGGCAACTCTTCGCGTTCAAATAAACCAGTTCAGACTGGAAGATTTAAGGCAGGCGAAAGAGGAGTTGTCACTAGCTTCTCATCCTGGCTTTGCAAGTCCTCCCACTGCTCAAGGTACCCGCAAGAGACATGTTACGAGAAAGAAAACCAAACTTTCAAATTATAGGTGCGGAGCTAATTCTCACCCACGCAGCGCACTCCAGTGTAATCAAGGTTGTAGCCCATTGGACATTCACAGCGAAAAGATCCGTCGGTGTTGATACACTGACCATTTGAACAAATGCCTGGGCTCTCGAGACACTCATTGACATCTAAAATACAAAATGGCTCATCAACTTCCTCACAGGAAAAGACATGACAGTAGCATTTATATCTACCCAATGCAGATTTTAAACTCAACAAAACATGTAAATATTTGTTTTATCAGAGAAATGCGTATTTCATATATCATGCCATAGTCTTCTATATAATGCACATGATGCACAAATATACATGCATGAAATGCAATATACTAGTAAAGTTAGCATGATTATAAAATAAAAGATAACCTAACTGTATGAAATGTGAATACAGAAATAAAATATATCAAAGCGCACCTTCGCGTGTGTCATGAAGACTTGGGACAGTTCCATGGCCATAGGGACACAAATCCTGGAATGCAACTATAGAGAAATGGATAAATTTTCCACTGTCAAAGAGCTTAATGTGAACCAATTCACAGCACACATAAAAGTGTACTTCATTATCTATCCTCCACAAAACTGTGAGTCTTTCTTATTTTTTTTCATGGCTTCTTTCAAAAGCAACATGGGGAAAATACAGAGAAAGCCACCTGGGCTTCTCCTTCCCCAGTGCCACAGACCTGAGGCTCCAGAGCTTTCTGTTCCTTCACTGAACAACAAGGGCTCCCTGCTCTTTACTCACGGAAGCTGCTGCAGACCTAGAGGGCAAAGCCCATCTGCTCTTCTCAGGGATTATTACACAGCGAACAGGTGCCAGGAGATCTGGGAGGCAACTGGATTCTTCCTGCAAGTCGTCATTAAGCTGACTTGAATTCAAGAATTAGAATTCTTCTCAGAATCTGAAGTAACTTCAGTTTGTGATAGGATAACCATGTGGGGTTTGTTTTTGTTTTGGGGCACTAGGGATCAAACACAAGGCCTTTCACTCATGAGTTATGAGCTGTGCCACCGAGTTACTCCCTGAGGCTCCCATGGGAACGTCTGTGGCAGTCTGGAACACAGCTTCATCTTTCTTTCCTCTATCTCCTGCCCTGCACCTCTCAAATTCATTCTTTTTAAAGCAAATCATACTAACTTGGGGAGAAAAATGAAAGGAACAGTTAACTCTACCTGTGTGTATGCAGGCTGCACACCAATGTTGGAAGAAAACCCTCTGACGAGGGTGCTCACTGAACTATCAGAATTTATACGCGAGGGGAAAATTCCATCCTTGAAATATTCATAAATTGCCAAGTCAAATGGACGCAGCCATTCAAACGCTTGTTGAAAGGTGCTTGTGCAGTTGCCCTTACCTTCGTCGTCTTTGGGGCACAACTCGCAGGGGTCCCCCCAGCCCTCACCGGGCATCTTACTGCAGCAGCACTTTGCTTTTGTAGTGTTGAAAGCTTTGGGTACAGAACACTTTCCATTTTCAAAATTCGTGAAGCAGAAACTCTGGCGAGTATCTAATCAACAAAGCAAATGGAACCAAGGTTTTTACTGGCCATTGAAACAAATGGAATAATACATATGTAATTCATGCGATTGTCTCTCACAAGAAGAACACACGATACAGATCTGATTAGCAGCTAGAGGACATGTCTGAAAGTCTTCAGTTGTTCCTGTTTAGTTGCCAATTTACATCAACCTGTCTATAAAATTTTAGGCAATTATTCAGAGCTCTTAAAATATTCTTATAATGTGGTGACAATATTTGAGAAATCAGGTTCAATCAAAAGGTTCCCACATAGAATCTTTTTTTATTGTACTATAGCCTAACAAAATTCTCGGTAACTTCTGGTAAATTAAATAACATCAGAAATAAATCATAAGCCAATACACAAAGTATTTGCCAGTGGCAAACTGAAAATGGTGAATCAGGATAATGATTTTTTAAAATATAAAGCCTAAAAAATATGAACAGGATGAAAATTAAAAGCACCTTAGAATTGTCCATGGCATACACTTTTGAGACCTGTATTTTAAAATTGCATGGTGGGTGCTCACTTGGGCAGCACATATATTAAAATTACATGATGGTTTGTGATCTAGCTTTGACTAGAAAGTCAGGCCAACCCTTACCAAAGCATCTCCGACCATTGTCAGACAACACGAAGCCCGGAGGGCAGATGCACTGGAAACCCCCAGGTGTGTTGGTGCAGGAACCAAAAAGGCAGATGTTGGGATCTTCATCACATTCATTTATATCTGCAAAGCAGTTGAAGAATTTGTTAATTTAATCAAATCAATATGCTGCTTAATATCTGCAAATATATCTGTCCATACTACAACAGTCCACCAGCCAAGGGATATCTGGTAGAAAACAAGAGATTGCATTATATGTTTGCACAATGGATTCCATTATTGCTTCAGAAGTTAAAGATTATGCCCAATTTCAACCAATCATGTGCCAGAGTCCTAAATCCATCTCAAGCTCCTTGGACTTTCTTTTGGTACAGGGGATCCAACTCATGACCTTGTGCTTGCCAGGAAAGTGCTTGTGCTGCTAAGCTCAATTTCCAGCCACTGGGCTCCTTGGATTTGAAGCCTAGGAGTGCACACATCTCCCCCTGCCTACCCAACAGGACCACTCACTTTTCCTGACACTTCTCTCAGTCATCCAAATGGGGAACCTGGAATCCCACTGACTTCTCCCTCTGGCATTTTAACTCTCACGTGCAAGCAATAGGTGGCTTCCAATTCTACTTTCTCAATACTTCCTAATCTACCATCATTTGCCACCTGGATCCCTGTAAGTCATGTAAGCAATGCCTGCACTCTTCTTTCTCTGCTCTTTCCATTGCCAGCAGGGTTTCCATTCTAAGATGCACATCTGATTATATTTTGACAATTTGTGCCTATGGAAGAAGGAGGATCCTGATATATTATAAGAATGTTATCATCTTTACCTGTAGGACCTCAGAAAAGGTGCTTAAAATAAACAAAGATACTGCACCAGTAATTTATAGTCCTTTTTCTATGCAACTGGTCATTTTAACTAACTGAATACTGTTACACAACTTCAATTACATCAGTAGGTGAGCTTACTGCATCGTCAGCTTCTAGCATGGAGTTTGGCACATACTAAATTCTTAACTTGTACGTGGAGAATGAGAATGAATGGTTACATCACACCTTTTCTAAAAACAAAAGTATCCTGCAATGGCTCCATGATGCCTGCATTTCCCAGTTCAAGCTTCTGAGCCACTCATCCAATGCCTCTTACTATGCTTGTGTTACCTGTATTTTCAAATAACCTCTCCATTATCTCTTCTTCAATTAATAAATTCTCATCCACAACGGTTCAGCTACACAACATGTCTCTTCCATCAGATAGTAAGTGCCCTGAAACAGTGACTATGTTCCTGTATTACAGCACCCACAGGGGCCATGTGTTCACTACGCTACCTTCAGAATGCAGCAGTGGATGTGTATGGAGCATCTCATCTGTGGAAAACTGGTAGAAGAGATACTAGCAGAGGAAATATTCTTATGGTAAAATGAATTAATTAAAAGTCACTTTTCCAGAGATGAAAAATAGCTGCATGACCAACAGTGAACAAAACAAGAGAGTATTTCTGAAACATAATAAAATGCTAACTAAATCACAGAAACGGACACATCCACTAAGACAAAAGGTTGCTGAGGGTATGTGACACAAAGACACACTTGGGTTTCTACTTCTCTCCCAGAAGCTAACATCCTCTGCTGCTATATTGTTCCACAAGGAGATGGACCATAAACACAATGAAGAATCAGGATTAAAGTGAAAAAAGAGAATAGTACAAAGAGAGGATCTTAAACTTCTCATGAAACTTACCAAGATGATTTTGGTATGACACTAGGCAATTAAAACACTAGGCAATATTATAAGAACCTATAAAGTGAGAGAAAATCAGAAGGCCATGAGCACCTATAATGTTTACTTACATGGCCTGAAACATAATTAAACCCTATGAAGTAAATGGTTTCTTACAGCTTTATAGCTGTCATGAATGTAAACAGTAGAATTATCTATGTTTAGATGGAATCTTGCCAAGGGTGATAGAATTAAAAAAAATGAACAACTCAATGGCAAAAAGAAAATTCTTAGCAATCCTTTTACATTAGAAAGAAGCTGGTGCTTCTGAATTTCAACAAGGCTGTAAAAAATAATTTGTATAAAAATGAAATAAAGTGAACTGAATAAAAAAAGGTCAGCCTTCACATCATGTCCACCAGGCAATTCCGGGACCCACTTTTGATGTGGTTACAGTGCTCTTGTGTGCTGGAAGAATTTCAACAGAAAAACATCTGTTATGACAAATGGATTAATATTTTCTGTTTTGACATGAGGCCTTCCCTAGGAAAAGAAAATGTCTCAGCAGAATTGTCAGGATTTTCTGATTCACATTTCTAGGACCCTCGGCACCTTTAATAATCATTTTAAAGTTGGGTGCCAAAGATTACAATCTTTGTAGACACTCTTTAAATTTAGTAGAAAGTCTCTGTTGACATTTGGAAAAAAGATTAGAGTTCCATGAAAATTCCTAGACCAGTATAAGACTTCTTTTAATGAAAAAAATTCCACATCCCTAAGATTTTTATTCTTTCCATTCCACCACCAAATCATTTCTGATGGTTCCATAAAACAGATGTAGGAAGCTATATGTTTAATTCCTTGGGTCAGCACACTTGCAGGGGGTGGGATGCCATATATTTCCACTGAATCTGTCCCAAGTCTCACGGGTATTAGTCTTACCGATACAGTTCTCGCTCTTTACTTCATACCCAGGGGGACAGATGCACCTGAAGGACCCTTCCAAATTCTGACAGGTCCCAGGAGAACAAGAGCCAGGAAGGGCAACACATTCATTAGTATCTTCAGAGAGAAATAAGAGGAGAAATAATTAAAATGGATGATCCTTGCATAGATTTGTCTTCTGAATGCTATCAATACGAATTCAGAGCTGGAGATGTCACTCAGAGGTACAATGCTGGCCTGGCCTGTGTGAGTCTGATCACTAGCACCACCCAATTCGCCCTCCAAAAAACCATGAACTCTTTTTGGGCCTGCTATCTGCTAGGTCATCATGGACAAACACTCCCTACGATACTCTTCTGATATCTTGGGTAGTTCTTACTTGGCGAGTTTTTTTTTGATGTGTTTCCTGTGCCACTTTTATTGAGACATGGACAACTTTAAGTTCCGCCTCAATGAAAACACTGCCTAGTGACACATTCCTAACTGTTGGCTAATAGCATGTACCCAAATTTTCCATCTTAGGCCATCTTTTTCATGTGATCTGAAGATCAAATGAAATGTAACTGAGTTATGTGCATCTGTGTGGGGAGTGACATTACTTCAACATTAAAAACAACACAAAGACTATAGATTCTTACCTATGCAGTTCTTGCCATCTGGCGTAAGTTCGTAACCTTCATTACATAAGCACTTGAAGGAGCCGATTTCATTAAAACATCGTCCGTTTCTGCACACCTGACCAAAGAAGGAGCTGCACTCATCTATATCTGTAAAGGAAAAGGAGTCAGCCTTCCAGGAGAGCCCTCTCACAGGTGCGTCACCACAGACCAAAACTTACAACCATATTTACACAAACTCTGTGTCAGGATTCCACATCAGCACAGAGGAAAACAGCACACATTTGTGTAACTTGTAAGTTCACAAAGATCACTATCCAACTTCACCTTCAAGGCCTCTTTTTTTTGGTACTGGGGAGTGAACTCATGACCTTGTGCTTGCTAGGGAGGTGCTTATGCCACTGAGCTAAATCCCCGGCCCTCAAGGTGTATTTTTGATGTTAATATAACTCTTGCATTTCTAATCAGATAAAAGGTGAAGGTTGCTGGTATTTGATTCCCAGCATAACAAAAATAGACAGGCAGACAAACGAACTGGTACCTAGAGTGAAATATACTTCAGCATTGCTGACATGTGCTCAATTTATTAAAAAAAGGACACTAAGGGTTAGGTTTTTAGTTAAGCTTTGGGTTGATGTAACTTCCTGAGTTGTCTGAAGACTACTTTGAGTCTGAGAAACTAGTCAAGGATGCTGAATAAAACATCCACTTAGCTACAAATTTTTTCACAATTGCAAAGTTTTGAAAAATGAAGAAAACCAAGAGGAACAAATTGTGGTTTAAATAAGAAGGCGGAATTAAGGTGTGAGGATCCCATAATGGTAGAAAACTTCCACACACCGTCCCCAGAGTCTCATGCCTGGCAAGTGGTGCACAAAGAATACACGTTTGCTGCCATTTTTATTATTTCTTCTATCACATCAAGAACCAACCCACTCATTATTACTTCCTATGTCACATTTGTATGTTAGTGCAGGCCAAGGGCTAACATCCTGTCCGAAGACCAGGAGAGGTTTTCTAGATGCTGGGGAGACCTAGTCACCATGTGTGATTTTTGTGGTAAAAAGCACTCAGGTTTCAGAAGCAGCATAATGATAAATTTTAGAACACAGCATGTCAGTAAATAGGAGGCTGCTGATATCTGAATGCAAAACAAGAAAGATTTATATAAAATATTTGTGACAACACCAAAACAATTAAAGTCTATTTGACCTAAGGCATAAAAAATGACCAAAACCATGAATCAGTCCTATATGTAATCAGCTAAATGGCCTTGTTCTCTGGATTGACTAGTTCATCCACAAAAATGTTCCAAACAGTGTGTTGGCCTGTGATCATGTAGGCCAATAAACGGCTTTAGTTAACTAGAAATTGGTCAACAACATGACATACTTTGGGTGTTCATTTCTAATTTGAATAGAAGTCATTTTCATGCTTTGGTTTTATCTTTTTATGCAGGCACACTCTGTGGAAATGAAGTGGAAGCCATAAAGGACCGGTGGAAGCACTTACCGAGGCAGTCATTGTTATGAGTGAGTTCAAATCCTGGGTAGCACAGGCAGTTATAGGATCCAACGGTGTTTTTACAAGTTCCGTTCCCACACGGATGCCGTTCACATTCGTCGACATCTGCAAGGAAAGGGCAGCTCAAAGGGATTTAATGTATCACTAGAAAGAAAAGACTACTCAACTTTTTTATTTTTGTTAACTACTTACATTTTTCCAGTACCATGCTAGGGACGCATATTTATTTGAGGGAGATAAATCTGACGTAGAGGAAAATTAAAAATTACAAAATTATAAACAAATATACAGGCACATGAGGTGCATATAACTAGCCTAAGCAAGGATCCTCTAAGCAGACATTTTAATTAATATGCTTGAATATTAATTGTATGTAATCCTTTGAAATATTAAAGCAATTTATCCTATTAAGAATTTTAAAAGCTTGGCCAGAAAATTACATAGCTTAATTACTTAAATACTTCAGTTTAAATTGTTTTTTTTTAAGAGCTGAATATATTTATTGAGAGAAAGAAAGCTTCTGTCTGAGAGAGACAGAACAGGTCCTGAGTGGTTGCCAAAGACCCTATTCAGTTTAAGTTTTTAAAGTAGTGGAATCCCTATTAGAATATAGTTAGAGCTCAATACTGTTAGCCTTCAAAATAAACAAACTGAAGCAAGAAAATACATTTAGAAATGAGGCATGGTGGCATCCATGCTTGGAATCCCAGAATTCAGGGAGGCTGAGGCAGGAGGATTTCAAGTCTGAACCAGGCCTGGTGAATTTAGGAAGGGTCAACTCAAAAAATAAAAAGGGCTAAGGATGTAGCTCATTGAAAGGCTCCTGGTTCAATCTCTAATACTGCAAAACAAACAAAACTTAGAAAGGTCATCCATTGCAGCAGAGCAGACTCCTTGGACGAGGAACCCCAGGCTGCAGAGACTCTTCCATGTGAAGGAAAGAAGAGACGCTATTCTTCGGGAAGAAAGCTCTGGTTAAGGGAGGTCTCCCTGGTGAAGGAGCCAGACTGACTTTTATCATGGAAGAACTGCTCTGAGTAGGAAAACAGTTTTCTCGTATGAACTTTGAATTATAAATCTCGTGTTTTTTGGCAAAATCCTACTCTTTCCAGGAGTGGAGAATGGAGAAGAATGTACAAGCCAGCATTCTCAGGAAATCCATGGAACAGGTCCAGAGTCTGAGTATTTTTGGACAAGCATCAGTTAGGGAATTTTGCCTGTCACCCGGGAGGGATCAGGGGCTGGGGCTGGGGTCTTAGGTGACAATAGGTAGGCTCAGATCTTCCCTAGGTGTTCCCTGCAGTATGCATATATATACCTTGAAGGAAACGAAGCCTGCAACACTCAAAGCTGAGTTTGATATTCACCTAGATCTGTCTTGAATACCAAAAGTGGATGCACAACCCTGGCTTTCTTGACACTGAAAACAGGCTACTACAAATAGCCAACTTTTCAATTTAATTTTCTTCCTTCAAGTACAAAGCACAGAGAGATGATGTTTGGCAGAGGCTGAGGCAACTGCTGACATCGGTCCCAGCCTCAAGGCACACAGCCCATCTGCCTTTGAAAACTTATTAACTATCAGCTCAGCAAGTGCTCACTACACACTATCATCACTTAACTAACCATTCTATTAGCTACTGGACTTTCTAAACGATTTGGTGCTATTTGCTACCATCAGTATTTTAAGATATGAAACACATGAGATGCAGGTAAACCCCAAAATTATTCAATAATCTGTGCAAAAAGACTGCCTTTGTGTGTGTGTGTGTTTGTGTAAAAATATCATCTTTTAAAATACAGTTGCTCTTACAAAACTCCCCTGAGGCAACACACAGAGGGAAAGGACGGCCAGCCTTGTGGCAAATTTTACTTAATAACCCTGAATGTCTCAGACTGCACGTCAAAAACCTCTTCTAGGGCAAAAGGCAGGGAATTCCTGAGTCGAGGAACATATTGAGGTCTGCTTTTGCTTGCAAATTTTGCTTAAACAGCTGAAGCCTGCACGGATATGTAGTTACTGATGCCACGGGATGCACGTGGAAATCAATCCTCCATCACCATCCCACGTCCCTCCCGGGAACCGAGTGCCCTCACCCATGCACATAGTCTGATCCTGAGAGGCCTTGAAGCCATTGTGGCAGATGCACTGGTAACTTCCTTGCAAATCAACGCATAGGCCATGACTGCAAACGTTAGGAATTTCCAAACATTCATTGCGATCTAAAACGAAACAAAACAAAACAAAAATAAATACATAAAAAAGAAATGAAACACATGTTAGATGTGTCTGATTTTTATTAAGATCCTTTCATTTTTCACAGATGCATTTCTCTAACCTGCTATTAATTATTACAGACAGGCTGAAAATGAACCATAACAATAGCCAAATCAAAATAAGCAAGACGTTCAAGTATCCAAGTCCCTCTCTTCAATCATGGCACCTTTCAGGCTAATTCATACCTCAAGGATAATTTTTTTTTTTAATCCTGGGGCAATCTACTGAAAGAATCTCTTTTCTTAAAAAAGTAATCTATGTTGAAATGAGCTCATTAGAATATAAGAGTGAATCAGAACATCTTTCCCAAATTACTCTTGAAAGCATTTTTGGTAGGAAAGTACGGGCCTCCTTCGGTGTGGGAAATCTAACAGAGCCGGTGCGCAGCGTGCGCTGCTTCTTACCCACGCAGGCTCCGTTGGGTGAAAGTTTGAAGCCCGCGGCACATTCACAGCGGTAACTGCCGGGGCTGTTGATGCAGTCCGCGTTCCGCTGGCAGAGGCTGTCACCATTGCTGCACTCATCGATGTCTGAAAGAGCAGAGAGTTTCCTTTGCTGCTTTAGGGTTACATGCACGTCAACATTTGGACGACTGACTCTTAACAGTAGGAGACACAGTAACACTGGGAACACTGCCTAAGAGCCAGTATGGTACACCAGACTAGGCATGAGGGACGTTCACTGGTCGGATTACCTTCACAGACCAACAGTAGGTCATTGTAACTGAATCCCGTAGGGCATTCACAGCGGAAACTGCCAATCTGGTTAATGCACACACCGTTTGCACAAATGCCTGGAATCTCCTTACATTCATCAATGTCTGAAATTGAACAGATTTGGTAAAATATATGTGGTTCTGCTTAATGCATTTACCATCCAACCTCAAATAATACTACGTGGATCCTGGAATGAGAATACATATTCAGTATCACAAAAAATCAAGTATGTACCAGCATAAATGGCTTTGTGGTTTATGAAAACAGAGACCATAAAATACATTAGTTCTTCTAAACAGCAGTGGAAAGAACTTCAGAGTATGGGAAAGCATAGCAAGTGACTCTGGTGTCAGTGTGACGATGAACACCTCGGAGAATCGAGCTCCTTTTCAGGTTGTGTGTCAGGTTATCCTAATGCATGCTGTTCATCTGATACGGTTCCTTCAATGTATGGATTTTGTTACATACATACACAATGGAAAATTAGTATATTGTTCCATAGAGATTTAAGTTGCTTTTGAGAAATAAGAGTGAGGAATAGAAAGTACATTCAGAAAGAATTAATTTATGTGAACAGTAATTAATTTATGTGAATCTGAAGATTCATAATTAGACCAATAAAAAATACACCCGAAAACCCAAATATGTACTTATACTTCTGAAAACAGGAACTAAATGTTAAAAGAAGGCGAATTATTTAGAGTCATGTAATATAATAGGCATGAGAGGAAAACTGAAGTATTTGCATGGTGTACACAAAACCTTGAAATTGTCATGCATTGGTCATAATTCAATAACCTGACTATGCTGGTGTAATAACAGTATTGGTTAGAGTCTAAGAACATTGTTAGTTTTTCTTTTCTACCATTAGATTAGATTAGGATCCAGATCATTATGTTTTGTGGTACTCCCATCCAAATACTAACCACGCCTGACCTTGCTTAGGTTCTGAGATCAGACAAGTTCAGAGTGGTATGTCTGTAAACTGTGGTATTCTCAAATAATAAAAAAAGATTAATAAATTCTTATATTTAACTTCCCTCCCCTGACACACAGAATTTAAGAAAGCTTACCAACAGCTTTTCCCGTGTGAATGTCAAAGGTGAATCCAGGAATATTTCCACATATGGTCTTAAAGTCAGCTTTAAAACATAAACAAATCAATGCATTTTTAATATCTAAAACTCATTCACAAAAACATTTGACAGAGTACAACTTACACAAATGTATTTTGTACTCATGAGACATTTTAATTTGTTACAGTTCTTTGATAACAATGTTACTGCAAAAAGTAGACATAATTATTATTATTTCTATCATTAACTTTTACTACTCTATATTAGATGGTGAACCATTACAAAATTCAAACACCTACTTAGATATTCAAAGTTTTTTCTTATGTAGAATTTTAAAAATGATCCAGTTTCTATAGATTAAAAATGGTTTATGATTGCACAGGGATACAGACATGCAAAATCATTTTGTAGTAGAGAAACAGGTTACCAGTGAACAATGAAAAAGATATGAATTTTGTTCCTTTTTTTTAAAGCCACAAATGTGTATTTGTTGAAATGTGAAACTTGAGAGATAAAAATAATTCATTGTGAGATAAAAGAGGCTATAAGAGTTATTCCTACACAAAATTTATCAAATCAATAGCCACTTAAAGAATACCAATTTTTATGAAGCAAAATCATTCTGATGCCCATTGTTACACAAATGAGTGAAAGGCCTGAAAGAAGTATTAAGTAAAAATTGCACTACATATTTGTATTTTAAACATCCAGGTAGGCATTTTATAGACTGCATCTACTAATGTACACTGAGAATAAATTTAATGGTTTCTAATTCCCTGGCAATATGAAAGTTATGATGTATATGTAATCTCAATCATCGTTATTACAGCCATATGAATTAGTTTGTCATTACTTACTTATTATCCCTGCTTTACAGTTAAGAAAATCATTTCAGAAAAGATAAATCCTCTACACGAGGTCACACAATAAATTGTAGAGCTTTGATTTAAATATAGACTTGTTTCTCAAACCTAAGTTTTTTTTACTTTCTTTCCCAAAGAAAAGTTGTATGTTATTTCCCCAAATCAGTGTTCTTCAATTTCTAATTATGCAGCTTTATTTAATTTTAATTAGTACATTTTAGATATACATGGTGATCATACTCATCATAGGGAATTTGTACCTGTACAATCCTTTTTTTCCCAATCCTCTCACCTCCCTTCAACCCATTTTCCCCTTGCTATTTATGAAGCTTTGTTTTCCATTTTATCCTTTTCTGAATCATCTTTTCTCTTTTCCCTTTGTTCCTTTTTATCGTGTCCCATCTTAGTTCTTCCCTTTTGAACACTTTCTTCCCATTTCACAATATCTACTGTACATTTTGGTCCTATTTACTCTTTCAGGCTCTCACTGATTTACTTCACTTAATAGTATGGTTTTCAACGTGCATCTATTTACCTAGAAGTGTCTCAAGTTTATCCTTCCTTATGGCCGAGTAGTACACCATTATATATAAAAACGGACCTCTTCATCTGTTTCTAGGTTGATGGGAATTTGGGTTGTTTGCAAAATTTAGCTATTATAAATTGCTATAAACGTGGGTGCATATACTGGTATTGTATGATGTGATTCTTCTGGGAAAATACTCAGAAGGTGACAATTGTAAGAACTTTTCTAATTTTATGAAATTTACTGTGGCAAAAGAGGACTAGGAAAAAGCCACTTCACTACTGAATTTGATCCACTTTGAAAAAGGTTCGTGTATCACTTCAACACTTCTTAAATTTATTTCATCATCACTTTAAATGATACACTTAAATACACAAAACACAGGCAGCATTTGGTAATGAATGTATAATCACTACTTCTTATTTGTCCTATTGATTAAACTCACAGTATTTAAAGGTATTAAACTTTACCACTGTCTATACATCAGAAAAGAACAAGAGTGGGTGACAATTTTAACATAGTAGTTCCTACTTTTGTCTCTATTATCTTTCCTTGTTTCTTTCAAAATAATTTACATTTGTAAGAAAGCACTCTCATGTAAAGGCGATTTCTTTTTTTTTTTTTTGCCTGAGAACTTCAGTTAAGTCTGAGGGACAAAAAGTATAGGTAACATCTTGACAAGTTATGTAAAATTTTGCTCATCAAATATATTTTTACATATTTTTTCACAACAATGTATAAAAGAAAATGGCTTTTAAAGTTACTTTTATCAAAATATATCTGTGCCTAACAGTGACACAGAGTAGATGCTCAATAAATATTTGTGCAATGAATAAATCAGTAAAAGACTATATGATACAAGGAAAGAATTAAGGGGACAATGCTATAAACTTTTAGCGATGGAGAAGGGTTCAGCACACATCTGAGAAATCAGACCCAAAGAGGGTCACTTGGAAACTGAGCTTGGGGCACGCTCACGTTTTCAGAACTAGGCACCCGAGCTTTGGGCACCGCTGACTCTTACTCTATAGCTATGCGCATGCGTGCATCGCTGACTCAGCCTTCAGCCGCAGCACGAGCTGCGCGCTCACCTGTTCCCGGTGTTGGGCACGGCTCACAAGGTTTGTTCCAAGCTTTGCCCACGTTGTAGGTGCAGCAGCACATCCTCTTTGTCACGTTAAAAGGCAGCTCGTTCTCACATGTGGTTCCATTATAGCTTCGGTAGCAAAAGCTTTTTCTCATATCTGCAGGGAGGACAGGAGCAAGCTCAGTCGTCAGCAGGCGTGCCGGAGCCGCACATGCGCACAGCACACTTCCGTCCTTAGTGGACCTGAAAACTCTCTCACTCACAGACACTGGAAACAAACTCTGCAAGCTGGCAGGTCATTTTCAGATTAACCTCTCTCCTACTTTTAGGTAAACGTTTTCATTTATAATTTTATCGGGTGACAATTTAATATATGTTTTTCTACTCAAAAACCATTTAAAAAGTACTAACTTTTATATGCTCTATTATTTTGTATGACTTTTAGTTGGTATCAATGGAGAATTAAAATTATTTAAGAATATATAATTGGTGAAAATTTTTTCTTCAGATGGTTAAAAATGTAACGAGAGCCAACTGTGAAGAATTTGACACAGAATCAATAGTTTATGAGACCCGGTAATACTTCATCTATGAAGAGTTAATTCCTGAACCTTCTGAACCAGGAATCTGAGACAGAACTGCTGCATGTGTGTCCCTGCTAATGACTCTCAGCAGCCTCTACTCACCCATGCAGTTGTGGCCGCCGTTGACCTGCATGTATTCAGGAGGACAAATGCAGGTGTAGTTCCCGAGGGTGTTGTAGCAGGTCCCAGGCCCACACACGCCAGGGTGTGCAAAGCACTCATCAATATCTGCAGCAGGCGACAATATCTATGCATTAATAAAGGTATTTTTATGAATCTGTGTTACTTAGATTACCATACACAGTGTAGACGGTTCCCCATTTATACAAAACTTACAGATAAGAAAATATCTCAAGATATGCATTTATATGACACAAGTTTATCTTTCTTCAGAAGATGAGAGTCTCCAATATTAGAAACTTTTAAGTCATAGGAAGAAATTATTCTAAAGTAGCAAAAGCAATCATATGTGGACTTTAAAGCCTGCATTTTTCTTATGTTATTTAAACTAAGTTTTAAACTGAATGCTGGTTATGACTGTCTTTATTTTTGTAGTTCCACTCAAATCGATACTTTTTCAGGGAATCTAGAAGCTGGGCAGCTGCCAGTTGTTTTGCTTATAAGTTATAGCTTTTCCAGATCCATTCATTTAATATGTTCTCAAAGGTTGTAACAGAAAACATTGTTTAATTGTTCATTTTAATCATTCCACAAATAAATACTGAAATTCTATTGCAAGCTAGAACTTGCAGCGACCAAGGTGAGTAAGAAATGGACCCTGTCTCCAGGAGCCCTACCGCAGCCCCCACCACAGTGGAGTAGGGAGCCAGTCACAGAGCCACAGTGACAATGGAAGCAGAAAGGATTACTTTTTTTTGTTTGTTTGTTTATGAGAAAGGGTCTTACTATGCAGTTCAGGCTGGTCATGAACTCACCTTGTAGGCCAGGCTGGCCCTCAAACTCCCCAAGTTTCTCCTGCCTCATCCTCCTGAGTGCTGGAATTACAGGTGTGCACCACCATACCTGGCTTAATTTGCCCAATCTTTGAACTTCATATCATGTCCAACATTATCAATATGGAACAATAATTAACTTACTACTCAAGCTTACCTACTTTTCCTGCATAACATATAATTCTCATCAGTCTTTGTACTAATAACTTACTGTATGCTTTCACACTACTCCACTTCCCCGACTTACATCTAATCACTTCTCTCTCAGAAAATGAACAGTAAACTCTAACAAGTGAGCCATAAATTAATCTATCACCTGCAACAGCAACACTGATGAGGAGAAAAACGCTAAGGAGCAGTTTTGACAGCTACGTGGGCAGATGTGAGGAGGCTGGGCCTCTTCCTGGGGCTGAGCGGCTGCTCCCCCGTGCAGGGCAGGCCCCAGCCTTCTCACCTTCACAGATGCGGGTTTCCTCGCTGAGGTAGTAGCCTTGTGGGCATTCACACTGGAAGCTCCCGAAGGTGTTGATGCAGTTTCCACCCTGGCAGAGACCTGGAAGCTCCTGGCACTCATCAATGTCTACGAAGGGAGAGACAGCTCGTCAGCCACACGCACCGTTGTGAGAGAGAGGAGTTCAGACGGGAGCTGTGCATGCCTGATCTTGGGAGGCACCGCTGTTTATGTATCTCAATATTGTGGGTTTATTCTGAACTGTTGGTTTCTTAGTTTTGCCACAGAACTTTGCCATTTCCCGAGAACACTGATAAAAGCAAGTTGGAGGCCATGGGAGAGGAGAGTTACTCTGCAAAACACTCAGATGCTGGATCCCTGCACTATGATCTGTTATCTAGCCTTGTCATTCTTGATAAAAGTATTTAACATCCTAGTAACTGATAGCCTGTCTCTATATCACGAAGTAATCTTGCTGGGGCTCCTCCACACTCACTTTGTTTTACCACCTTTTTCCTCAATAAACTCTTAAATGTAAGTGACAATTAGTGACGAGCTCACCTTCTAAGATGATTGTGATGGGGTTAGGTCTAAAGCCTTCACCTCCAGGACACAGGGTGTAGTATTCAGCTGCAAAGAATGAAAGGTAAGAGGTTTTATGTTGGTGTCCACATGGCTGAGTCCATGCACAAGCATTCAGCAACCAGGAGATTCAGAGCACACATCCTCCCAGAGGGATCCATATGTTCCCCACTGCCCTTTCAAATTCACCTGTATATTAAATTTTACTTGAGAAAAGATCATTTGTTCATAAATGATATAAACAGAGAAATAACAAAAGGCATTTGTTTTTAAAGGGAACATTTCCTCACAGATAATTTCTTGACAATAAAAATAAAAAGACTCTATAGTACAAAGATTTGGGTTCATGTACACATGTTTCAGTTTAAGGCATTCTCTGGCTGACTTCAGGATTACAAGACACCTTTGAACCTGAACTAATAACCTCTGGGAGGACCATCTTTGATGCTGTGGAGAATTGATATTATTGCCATTCGTATTAGATTGTGGTTAAAAACTGTACTTTTAAACATATCATGAAAAATGAGAGGAATTTAAATCTTTTATATAAAACACTCTTCTGGGTTCACATCATCACTGAAAATAGTCCAAGCTCCATTGCCCCATTACATGCTCTGCACCCAACCCTGGAGTAAAGTGGCCACTTGATTTTAGATCCCAGGGTTTGCTCCTTCCCTGTTTTTGGCTGCATACTTACTGCTGTTGACAGGGGGGCAGGTCTCACAGGGGTTCCCCCAGGCCTTCCCTAGAGAGCAGCAGCAGGAGGAACGGCTCACGCCCACCCCAATCTCCGTGTTGCAGGAAAGACTTCCGTCTCCTCGAGGACCGAACTTCAGGTAGCAGTTGCCCACACGGTTGTCTAAAGAGCCCAAAAGAACTCTTCTTAGAACTTCTTAGGGAAAAGATATGCAAAGGACTGCCTTTGGATTTTTCACCTTCATATGGGAGGTCCCATTCATATCAATCTTGAGCACAAAACAATCTCATGCTTTACAGCGCTTCAAGATTGAATGATATACCATAAATGATGACAAATTCTCCAATGTTTAATAATCTAGATAGACTGTATCTCCATATACTCTTGGCATAAACAAGATTTCTCATTTGTGACATTCTGAATGCAAGAAATTTCTGTGTCGTGGCATTTCTGAATGATGAAGACAAAGCTGTGATAGGTTAATTTAAAGCTAAGAGTCACACAAAGGAAACTGGATATCCAATCTCCTTCCTTTCCCCCCATCATCTCGACTCCCTCATGGTTTAGTTGAGGCTGCACAATGAGCTTTGTAGGCTTTGAGAAAGACGATCTGTAACAAATTTAGACCTCTTAACCAAGGAATCAGTGAATCTCAGACTTTTTCTTGTCTCTAAGATCACCATAGGTGGGAGGGCCTGAAATACATTTTTTCTCGAGAACTCTCAAATCTAGAGTTGTATCTCTCTTCTCCCCTAAATTCAACCAACTGCTTATCTGATTTCTTCTCTTGGCGATCTAACAGCTACTTCAAAGTTAGTATGTCTACAAAAGAAACTTGCGCTGCTTTTTCTTCGGTATACAAAATCTGCTGTCTTTCTTCCCCAGTCTTAGGCATTTTCAATAAATAACTATTTCCACTGTTCCTATTGCATAGACCCTAAATCTCCATGCCATGTTTGATTTCTATTATTCCTTATCCAACCCAGTAACATAGTCTGTTAACTCTACCTTCAGGATGTGTCTGCAATCTGATTCATCACCTCTGCCTCGACCACTATTTCACGAACCCTAGACCCCACCATCCTTCTACCTGGGCTAGGCTAATAGCTTCTGACTCACCTCTCGAGCTGCATCCTTGCCCCAACACGCCACCTAGTTTTCCTCCCACAGCCACAGCAATCATTTCTGAAGTATTATCTCACATCAGGCCATCCACAGTGGCCTCTTATCTTAACCAGAGAAAATTGAAAGTCCTTTTTTCTAATTCCACGAAGTAATTTTCATCCCTGGATACACATTAGAAACATCTGGACTACTCATTACTTTACTTGATTTTGTGTCATTTTTCCATTTTATTTTTCTTGCTGAATTTTGGATGCAGAGCACTGAGTTAAATGGTGGTTGCTGTCTTACTGGAGTTCAACTTACTCCTCTTTCTTTCATCTCTCTTTTGCCATTGCTTGCCCTGTGACCATCTAGTGAACTGTATTGTGCCCAGCTGCATCTCTTCTTTATCTGTTCACCGTTTAAAACAGTTTCTAAGTCTCTGTCTCCACAAATAACACTGCGATTAATACTTACGCAGGTCTGTATACAGACCTATGCGTTAACATCTCTGGCATATAAAACCAGGTGAAGAACTGCTGATGTACAGTTTGCCTGTACTGTAGCTTTTACGAAAAACTATTGTCACCATTTACCATCCACAACTGTAGACCCTTTCTCTTGTTTTTAACTAATTAAAAAACAACTTACAGAAGGAAAAAAGATACAGTGAAAACAACTTATTAGTAATTTTAACAGGAATTTAATCATAGCTAACTCGTTTCTACTCTGTATTTTCTTGGTTTTAAAGGTATTATACCACAAATGGTTTTCTGAATGCTTGCTTGTAAGTTGTGCTTCATAAACTTGAAATAATCTAGCATTTGTTAAAGGAAGGGATTATTTTCTTTTAAAATTAATTCCAACAATCACCTGTAACAGTTTATTGCCAAGAATTCAAATATTCAGCTCCGTATTATTCTGTTTGTTCATATCATACAGCTTTCACTTACCAACGCAACCCACCCCAGTGGGGTTCAGCTGGAAATCGGGTGGGCAGTTGCATTCGTAGCGACCAGGTGTGTTGACACAAAGGCCGTTGACACAGTTGATGGGATCTGCACACTCATCGATATCTATGAGCATTTAAAATGCCTGCATTAACATCTTTACTTTCCCCACGCATGCTGCTGTCCTGAAGGATCACGGCTTTTTGCTTGTCAGTAGATTAAAGATCATTAGGAAAGACCCAGCACAACAAAGGAGATGGTAACTTCCTGTGTATTTCTAAAACAGGTTCCGTCAGTCAAGCCCACAGTATTCACAACCATGCCACTCAGTATCCTTCATAAATAATAATTAAGTGCTGCAAAATTATGATACTATTTGCATAACTAAAATTATGAGATGTGATCAAAAGTATGGTGTCTATTTAAATAAAAAATATTACAGTAGAAGACACATTATCATTAATCACCCTCCAATATTCCCCATCACTGAACACATTTATCCTTTTGTTCCTGTTGTTTTCTAGAGCAGTTGTTTTTTGAGTTGAGCTTCTTGTGGCTGCCCCCGGGTCCTGAGTCAATTCAAAGCATTCACCTTTCATGGTCATTTTGACTTTGGGGAAAAGCCAGAAGTCAGGTGGTGCCAGATCTGATGAGTATGGTGGATGAAGACACAGAGTTATGTTTTTAAAGTACCCATCTTTCTGTTGTTTGGCAACTGGTGGCAGGATTCATTGTATTTTTAATCATATTTTGAAATGAGGACTTCTAGAAATGCTTCAGAAAGTTATAAGAACTATGGAGTAAATGTATTTGAAGCAAAGGAGGGTATCTGAGGTTAAATGACAATATGTCTTTTATTATAATAATTTTTTAAAACATTCACCATATTTTTCTCTCATTATATATATACATCTATAGTCCATATATGTAACAAATACATATATACTTTATTAATTTCATGTTAGATATTTAAACCATATAAATAGATCAATTCTATAATTAAAAATAAATGTATCAGAATGTAATTCTTTTTCAGAAAAATGCATAACCTAGAGACTGGCTAGGTAGAAATCTGAGCAGTTTTATATTTAGCACAGAATATTTATTTCAACTAACTGGCACACAGTGAGCCCCTCACTGGTCAGTACCTGTACAGTTCCCTCCGGTTCTGTCCAGTTCATAACCATCATCACAGATACAGTGGAACATCCCAGGCAAATTGTTACATGTCCCAAAGACACAAATATTTTGGAAGGAGCACTCATCAATATCTGAAGATTAAAAAAAAAAACACCCTTGTTTACAAAGGCATTTAAAAGTTTTGATTTAACATATAACATCAATGAGTTTTCTAACTTCAGATGTCTATATGGAGTAAAAATTTTATTTTTCTTTGATTAGAAAGGTAATGTAAGGGAAAAACAATTAGTGCTTAAGTATGGAACTAAGAAACAAAAATATTTTTATTGATAAAATGAATAATATTTCAACTGTCCTGCATTACAATATATTTAAACAACAGTTGGTTTAAAGCATAAAAACACAGAAAAGAAATGTAAATATGTCAAAGGAGTGAAAATGTAAAATATTAAACATAAAAACACATTCAAAGATTGTAAAAATTAGTACAAAAATATCAGATATAAGTGGTAAGTTAGGAAAAAATATTCAATAATTTAAAAATATTAAAGACATCATTAAAGTTAACTTTTAGATTTTTAGTTTTTTATTTTGTAATCTCATCTCTTATCCTAAAATCAGTTATAAAAACAAAAAGTTTAGTTTTAATGCCATGTAACAAGATGGTCCACTGTCTACATATGTTTATAAATTTCATAAAATGTATCTACTAAAACTGGGGATTCAGTTTATGAAAATCTTCCATGAGATTTTAGTATGAGGTCAGTCAATGTGAATGTCTCACTCCTCACTTGTGAAAATGAAGGCACACATGTGGTATGTACAGTTGTAGAAATAATCTATTTCTACTCCTAAAAAGAGGATGAGAATTTTTATACATAAATTGTCTAATATTACAAAAATGCAGACCACATATGTCTTTCTAGGCTAGTGACTCTGAACTGTAATCTTGAGACAGTTGTATCTTAATTCAGAAAGGGTCTTTTGGTCCTGCATACTAGTTAAAATAATTTGTTTCAACTATCTGAGGTCTAAGGTGCGGTTCAAATCATGCTGAAAAGTTCAACTGATGTGCAACGGTGGCTTTCTTTTTGTTAGAAGCAGTAAGATTACTTACTGTCTAAAGAGAATGAGCAAAGATTCACTAAGCTAGACTATAAATGAATTGTATTAATCTGTAAAAAGTAAAAATAGAATGGTATTAGCATCTCACTGAATATGCATTTTACTTTAAAACACACATGCTGGGAATGCTTTTCACTCAAAATGACTGAAAGTAAGGTATTTTAAAAGAATTTTTTCTTGCTTTTATAAAACTGATGTTCAAAAATTCAAGTGATATGGAAAATTGATAAAAAAGCAAAAGACAACAAACCATACAGAAAACAACATAACAAAACCAAAAATTGCTCAAAAATGTTTCAGGTCACCTAGAACTATCACTGATGAATTAATATTTCACATGTGTATTCATAGACAGCAAAGTTGAGGCAATTTCTGTATCAGATTAATTTTTCATAACTCAATAGTTCCCAAAATACTTTTCAAATATTAAAAAGTTTTAAAAAATAGTAAAAATTCATTATTTGGCTGGAAGTCAAAGTTCAAATGTAATTTTAGTATTAATAGATTCTGTATAATAAATGAGAAAATGAACACATATACCCTTCCAACTCTTTGTTATTTATAATATTTTCATTTTCTCAATGTTTGTGGTAGTTTGGCATTATTTCCAGTGTTCAGGGACAATTCTTTACTTTAAAAGATTAACACTAATTTTACTTCAACTTTTAATTTCTCAATTGTCTGTGTTTCCCTGTGGGTTTTCCCTCCATCCTCAACAAAGAACCTCTATGAAAACAAAGGTGCTTTGCCCTGAATTACTTCTCCTATGAGCATCTGTGCATTGTGCTCCTCATTAGCCCTGCTGAGGTCCGGAGTCTTCAGCCAGGCATCTCCTTGGCCTCTGTGGCCATTCCTGTAGAGTTCTGGTAATCCCTGCGGAGCTAAAGACCCTTTTCCTAGTTGGAGTCTTCAATCCTTTCCTATGACCAAGGCTGACAAATGTAAGTACGGCTCTTTGTTTATAATTTGGCATTTTTTTGTACATTTACATCTTTCTTCTATTTCAGGACAATGCTTGGTTGCTTAGTTTTCTTCTGTCCAACTTCTTGGGCTCTCCACTTCAGAGGCACTGATTTTACTGATGTTTCTGGTCTCCCCATCACCATCAGTCTCTTTTTTATTTACTGTGATTATCTCAAGTCCTTTCTCTATGGTAGTTAGTAAATTTTCATCTGCATCTCTTCTCATTTTGGCTGTTTCTATTTAACAGTTCTCTAATTTTGCTGTATTGATCCCAATTTCTTGTTTCCCTTGCCTCATCAATTTCCTTTTCAATATTTATTCTATCATTTGTTAATTCTTCTCGTTGAAGTTGTTTAATCATTTTTTTAAAATTAAGGTCATCTCTGGCACAAACTTAGGGAAAATTTACTTTCTGTTCTTTAGGTTTTTCTCCTTCCATTCTGTGTTAGTCCTTGATCTATTTTTTTCTAGTCTTTGCTTTTTTTCTATAGAATCCCTGCAAAGTTTCTATTATTTTCGGCTTCTTGACATACTACTTGGTTCATCTTTCCAAGAGTTTATTCACTTTGATGCTGTTTAGGTGACAGTCTCTTGACATCTATCCTCAGGGCTCTATCTGCAAGACAGGCTGGGGTTGGGATTTCTTGGAAGCTTCTACTCAGTAGCCTGAGGTTTTCCCATGTAAGAAAAAGGTGGGTAAGGATGGGTGTGGTGCCACGGGCTCCCTGCTCCCTCTACTGATGGACCTGGCCTTTGCTCTTTCTTTGGACAATGTGCTAAACTGTCTCTGTCTAGGAGCCCCCATCCAGAGACTCAGCTTGTCCCTAGGGAGGTTCCTTTGGGTTTACAGCCCTTGTTTTGTTGCAGAACACTGAGAAATGGCCCACTCCAGCAATATTCGGGACTCCACAGAAAGTCTAAGGATTTTGTTGAGAAGTAGATGCCCAGTGGAAAATGTGGATCAGAAGACTTGTGTGTAGGGGTGTGTATTTATAATAACATGAGAAATCATCAAGGAATTAAATTGGTGAACTCAATAAGAGTATTTCAAATGAGCCAGACCTTGCACAAGAGAGAAGATAAAAATGGAGAGAAAAAGGCAGGGCCAAGGAATGATACCGCGGGAGTTTCCAAGGCGGGGTTCTCCCACATGGAACAGAGGGTCTGGGTGAGGATGAGTGACCCACGTGCTGCCCTGGGCTATTTTGTCATTTGGGGATTTCTCCCGAAGGCACTGACACAGGAGAAAACTAAAAGTAAAGGTGTTTGGCACCACCTTGGGGTGGGGGTCTGGGGAAAAGATCTGGAAGGGTTTATGCTATGGATTAAAGAGTTTACGGAGGGGAAATTCTAAGTGTAAAAAACTCATGTTGGCAACAGTGGTTGGCTACTGTTGACTTGCTTCTTTTCCAGGTCTTTGTCAAGGTGATGCAGATGATAAATCATGTAATTCCCTATCCACAGTGACTTACATTTTCAAGCCTGGGGAAAAACGTAGCTCACTCTGCAATTACTCTGTATAAAATGGATTTGACTCTGCCTGAGCTACCAAGTCAGTGTAGAAGCTGTGAGTGTTGAGTATCATCTTTACCTCCTTGCCCTGACTCAATCCATACTGGTGGATGTATAAGAAAACTCCATAATCTCTGAGGTATACTTTCTTTCTTCAAAGCCTCCTTTGGCGGTGGGCAGGGTTAAGTAACACTTTGATCTTGCTTAGATGTACAGCTCATGTTTGATGTTAATGAGTGTGCAGGTGACTGTGTGTGTGCTGGAATTACTTATATTCACTTGATTAGACTCTAGAGTATGGAGAAAAACTGTCACCTGTCTTCATTTTCATTAGCTAGCCTGGGCTTTTTTTTTTTTAAAAAAAAAAAACAAAATGGTTTCCTGTAAATCATAAATTATGATCAATTATTTGCAATTTCTTCATTGATATTGTACTCTCCATAACATACTGATGGCTCAAACAGTATGTAATGTGAATTGAACTTCTAATTTGAAAGAAAATCCAAATTCTTTTTCATGGAAAGATATCATCCTAGATGCAAAGTCCATTTCTAGGAAAGTGGGATGACGCTGTAACTTGAGGGAGATATTAATTACTATGAAGCACAGGGAAGAAGGCTTCCAGCCCCAGACATCCACCGAAGACTCAAATAAAAAGATGAATACCAAAACAGAGCTCGGACTTTGATAAACACAATACGTGGTGGTGATTCGGGTAGGTAGTAGAAAAGCTGGATAGCTTTACCGCATGTCATTCATTTTAATGATAAAAAAATTTTTTTTTTAAAAAATGAGCCACACTTCCAACTACTGGCCCTTGGCCAGGAAAACTTCATAAGAGATGAAAGCTGCCCTCAACATTATTCATTCCACAAAATAATCCACGCTTAAACCAGTGACTTTTATATGTGAGCATGTGCTCTGTATCTGCTTCCAGGTGGCACCTGTTCCAGCCCTTTCTGTGGTTTTGCTGCTGTGGCTGGTCCAGTTTGAAAGGGAGCTGGAATCCTAGTGACCCACCTTGGCAGGACCTGCTGTCTGGGGCCGGTGTGAAGCCCATCTCGCACTCACAGCGATATGCACCAGGGACGTTGAGGCACTGTCCATTCTCACAGAGATTTATGTTTTCTGCACACTCATCAACATCTGTGGGAAGAAGTAAATTACATCTCTCTGAAGTTCCAGATTCCATGACATATTTTTTTTTTTCCTGTGTTCCAAGACTAAATCCACTTTACTGGGCCAAGGGTTCATTAACATGAGTGACAGCTACGCACATCCACCTACATGAGGGTGCACAGCTCGATGGCAGAGCGACTTACCTGACATCCTCACATGGATCCTCACTGTGAGGAGACTACCGCAGATGTCTCTCCTATCTGCCTTACTTCTCTTTAATGCCAGTGTGATGGTGTGTCCGTGTTACAGCGTCACCAGACACACCAAGAGTATGAGGATCAACCTTAAAATGATGCTCATTCATTTGAAAACAACTTATGCTCCCGCTACTCCAGGGACTCTGAAGCAAATTAAAGGTGCCATGGAGAAGGGAGAAGTTTCTCTCATGTCATTTTGACCTTATAAAATATTTCCATTGTAGTTATACAAACAGGAATTCATTACACACAGACCTTACAGGTGATTTGTTTAATTCTATGAAGCAAAAAAGGGGAGAAGGGCCAAGTATTGTACCAATGGCCTGATGTCATTTTTCATGGAGTCATCAGTCCTGTGAGGTTCTGAGGCAGAACCTGAGGTCTGCACCACAGTGTGCTGGCTGAGCTGGGTTCCGATTGCTGTGTCTGACTCCAAAGCTGTGCACATCGCAGTGCTGGGAAAAGCTGAGAGAGATGCGAGAGCTAAGGCTTCAAAGTAAGAAAGCTTCAAAGCTGACTTAACATGTTTCCCCAAAGAAGCATTTAAAAATGATGAGCCTGCACTTTTTTACACCAATAACTGGAAAAAAATTACTGTTTTAATTATGAGTTTAAAGTACAGACTGAAAATTAACTGAGAAATAACTATCTTACAGACTAAAAAGTACCCCCTATTTTGTTCAGAAGGTTTAGTTTTAGATCTGCAGATAATAAGATACTGTTTTTTTCTTGAAGACTATAGAAAGAACATAAACTAAATAGCAGCAAATACTTACTATGATGTGCAAAAAGTCCTTTACTTTTAGATTATTCCAGTTTAAGCTTTTTAGTACTATGGCACTTAAAGAAATACATTACGTAGCAGTGCTTGAAAGATCATATACCCTATCTATAAAGGCAGAAGTTTTCCTAGATCCATTTAGTGACAGTAAAAAAAGAAGTGGTGTTTTTATAACTATGCTCATTTTAAAATAAGAGAACTAAGGTCAGACAGTTTAAGTAACTTACTTAGGATTTTACTGGCAATAAGCAGCATAGCCTAGATTTGATACCAGATGGTCTGACTCAGATTAAGCCTACTTAATTTTTTTTTTTTTACTGTTGTGTTCTAAATGAGCAAGACATAGTAACAGTCACTAACAGTAGACGATGATAATAAGCACTATTATTTTAAAGCTTCCACCAATACTTTCTGAAAGATCATTTGGGATTTTGTGTTTACAGTAAGAAAAAGATATTTATATTCCCTTGTAAGTATAAAAAGAGGCAGTTATTGTATTTTTCCTTATCTATACTTTTCTCTGAAAAAGGAAAGTACACATAGAGTTCCATAGCAGCCGCACTGGCCCACGCCACAGGACAGCCCCTCACCTGAGCAGGTAAAGCCATCTCCAGTGAAACCTTCTGCGCAGGCACATCGGTAGGAGCCCGGGGTATTTACACACTGAGCATTGATGCTGCACTGGTGGGTTCCGTTAGAACATTCATCCAGATCTGTATGGCGAAAGAACACAGCAAGAAGGGTCAGAAATGAAAATCCCATGACACCTAGAAAGACTGATGTGTCTTATTTTAGAAATAAACTGGCCAAATGGAATTGTTTCAGGGTACTGGCAGGGTCACAGCCCCAGTTCCCTAAGTTGCGGCTCCCTGGCCACCACAGGGTGAGCAGTTTTTCCTCTGCAGTATCTTTCCAGCACACTGCTTCTTCCTGGGAGCCAGACAGCCACAGAAGGAACCTACTAAACTAGAGCCCAAATAAGCTTCTCTTCTCTTAAATTGCAAGTGTCAGGTATTTTGTCTCAGTCATGGGAAAGGGATGGTAGCATGACCAAGAAACTAGAGGAGGTTGGATCAGCAACTCCCAGTGAGACCAAGGATGATCGGAGATGAGGGTGGAGAGACAGTGGAGGGTTTCTATAGGGTGTTGTAAGTGAGCTGTGCAAAGGAAACCGGGGCTTTTCCTAAACACCTGAACGCAATAGCTTCAAAATGACCGGTGTGAAAACATAAGATTTGCAATTTAAATGTCCTGCTGTTTCTCAGTGAATAGACTGCATGGAGACCTGGGAGAGAAAGAGTAAACCTGCTAGGGGGTTCTTTGAGCATCTGACAGAGTGCAGAAGGCAAAAGGGAGAAGTTAATCACAAGAGGGGAGATGCAAAGGAAAGGATGGATTGGGATTACATTTGGGAACACAGGCACCTAGACATTGTCAAATCTCTTGTAGTAATCAGGCTGTCTTGAGATAGCTGACTGGAGTGACAAGAGGACAGAGACCACATAAAAGGGAGGCTAACAGAGTCAAGACAGTAGGGAGAGAGGACCATAACAGGCGGACTGAGGAGGCAGCTATAAAGCTGTGAGAGTGATGCTAAAGAGATGGCCACGCTACAACAGGTTGCTTGTAAACTTGATGAAGCTACCTTAGGATGTCACACAGCAAAGTTATTTGGAAATCATTATAATTTACAACCTACAGATGGCTCATAGACATTCAATGAGTATAAAAAGTACACTCAAAGTAACCTATAAAAAAGTGACACTGTTGGTAAGAGATATACAGGAGACTGTTCTTTAATGCTAACTGCAGGCCTGTAAGCTTTTAAGGAAACATCATCATGCGTAGATCGGTTCAGCTTGCTTTCTTTTCTAAATTGACCTGGGTTATTCTCACTGGGTAGAAAAATGCTTTACTGTTAAGGTAGGCAAAACCGAAAACATTGAACAGCACTGTGAATGACACACAGGCATAATCCAGTACCCTGCCTCATGGCCACAAAGGGCTTATTATTGGACCCTGGCTGCTACATTACAGAATTTGGGGAGATGGTTTTCCTTATTCTCCTTTCTTCAAATCAGATTTCGTGAATCCAACAAATCACTTGGATTTCCCTGTGAGGCAAATTCTCTTTTTTAGTAAGAAACTAGCATGGAACATTTACTATACACTCAAGGCTGTGTGAAAAAAACCTTTTGTCTCCTCCATTTATTTCACTGAGTTCCAAATCTCATGGATTACTGCATGAAAAAGACTGGAAAAACATATTAGTCATTTTTCCTCATACAGCTGTCTCGATTATTGGCTATATGTTAAGTCAGTTTTACTGAACATCATGCATGAAAAATCAGATGCCAGGACATCCTGTTGTAATTTGATCATTTATATTAAGGCTACAGGGACCTCTTAGGCAGAAGTTACCCCTCGACTAAAGACAGAGCTTTTGATTTACAAGAGCATAAATGAAAAGTGAGAAGCACGTTCCTATTTGTACATGAAGGTTAACAACTGGGCAGACAAGAACCTTTAAGAGTTTTGCACCTTAGCAAAGGACTTGCAAACTCACCAATGCACTTGATGCCATTTCCCACCCAGCCTTCTCTGCAGCTGCACTTGAAGCTTCCGGGGACGTTCAGACATGAGGCATGCATGTCACAGTTATGGGCACCGATTTCACACTCATCCACGTCTGAGAAATCACAGTTAATGAGAAAAAGATAAATTGAAAATTAGTTATTTCCACTTCCACATGTCTTTCTGTATAGATAAATTTTAAAAGGGAGCTGTTTATAAATAATATCATCACTTTCTGTTTTTAATTACTTTAGACCCATGATAGTTAACTGTGTTGACTCAGCCCAGCTGAGTTGGTTCAGCAGCGTTCTGGGTGTGGGTGAAGGGATTCCCTTCACCCACTGAAGACAGGAGACCCAGGTTGGGTCTGCTCGTCCCTGGATAGTATAAAAGGGAAACAGAGAAGGAAGCTTCCTTTCTGCTTCTCCAGAGGAGCTCCAGTCTTTGCCCTAGACTCCATCTTCTGCTGCCAGTGCAGACCCTCTGGCCTCCTGATACGGAGTTGTGGAGGACTCTGTAGTGAGCTCCTGGCCTTTGGCTTTCTACCGTATCCTGCGTATCTCCAGCGCACAGCCAGCCTTTTGCACTCCTGCACACCTGACTCTGCAGGCGACCACTGTGTGCCTGCTTTGTAAATCCTTTTTGGTATTTTGAGACAGAGTCTCCATATGCAGTTGAGGCTGGCCTTGAGTTCACTATGTAGCCCAGGCTGGCCTTGAAGTTGTGGTAATTCTCCTGCTCAGCCTCCTGAGTACTGAGATTACAGATGTGTACTACCATGCTTGGTCAATTTGTAAATCCTTATATTTATATATTATGTGTTAAATAGGTCTCTCTAGTGAGTAATGACTAATATGAGACCCCAGTAAGATTTGCGGCTCCTGATTCAGGACACACAAGCCCTTCCCTAAAAGAAATTGCCAGCCATTCCCAACAGGGTGAGATGTAGCAGCTGTTATCCATCCCTGAAAAGATCTGGATGAAATTCCACATAGAGGACATCATACTATAGCTGTCAAAAGAAACCTTGTTTCCAAATGGGGACTCTGCTAGTCCTTCCTATTAATATTTACTGTTTTTCATGAAGATAAGAAAAAGCTTGACTTTCTTTTAAAATTAGTAGTTTATCTTCTTTTAAAAATTATATAATCACTGATCATCAAGATATTTAAAGTTCCTGAAAATTATCATTTAGGTGTATATTTCTTTCCTATTTATTTTAGTTTAGAAAAAAGTTCCCTGGAAATGGAGAGTGACTAGATATTTTTACTGAGGTGTATTTTGTGCACAATATATTACATGCATACATACATGTGTACACATATACAGTTATGCACTGCTTAACGTTTTGGTCAGTGACAAACCACGTATTTGGTGCAGGACTCACAGCACTATATTCCCCAGTAAGGTTGCTGCCTTAGTTTGTGTAATTACATTCTGTGATGTTCACACAACAATGAAATCCCCTAATGACATTTCTCAGAATATCTCCCCACTGTTTAATCACACACACACACACACACACACACACACACACACACACACGCAAATACACACACATATATAAACCAAGTAGATTCCTTTCAAACAGTTTTGTAATACAAAAAAAGTCTGTTTAGTTCAGTTCACTACTTGCATAGTGTGCTGTGGAAACAGTACATGCACACATGCTGTTGGCTTCTTATCAACTCTGGTGAAAGTGCTAGTGGTGAAAATGCACAGTACACCTCCATTTGTTACTTGGTCCATGTGTTACTTTGCACGGGTCAGCCTAAGGTTGGGTTGTACCCTAAAACCTTTACCACCTGCCTTGAGAGGAGAAAAAGGGGTCTTAAAATGAGCCCTTAAAATGAGCACCGAGGAAAGCCTGCTCCAAAACCTTGAACTTGTCACATTCTAAACCAATTATGCAAGGGCTAAAACTAATTAGTGAAGAAAGGAAATGAGATAAAGAGGATGGGGTGAATAAAGGAAGAAAATAAAGACAGGACAAAGAGAGGCAACTTGGGCAGAGAGGGGAGAAGCCAAAAGCAAATGGAAGGAGAAAAGAAAGGAAGAAAATGCTAAATAGAACCCAGGGCTAAAGAACTGCAAAAGGGCGAGAGCTAGGACCCCTCAAGGCATGCGATGCTCCATCTCTGCGTCTCCACTGGGGCAGCAGACAGCCAGGCCAGTGGATGCCGCAGCAAAGCCATCAGAAACACTGCAGATGCAGACCTCTCTCCAGTCTCAGCCCACGCCAGGCCCCCCAACCTGCACCAGGGCTGGGCTCCCAGGACAGTGCACCCTGAGACAAGCACAGCACGGCCCATGTAGGGCATCGCTCATGCAGTCATGGCTCCACTGTGGAAAACCAGTGTAAGAGGTACAAGGGGAGGAGGAGAAGGCTGAAGTGGCCTTTGAAGCTGAAGAAGCTACAGCAAAGAGGGCACAAGCCAGCAACGTACCTGTGCACCCTGTGGTCCCTTTTTTCACCGAATAACCCAGCTGACAATGGCAAATGAAGGATCCCTTGGTGTTCTCACATTCTCCAAACATGCAGATATTTGAATTCAAGTCACATTCATTTACATCTAGAAAGTCCATTTTTTTATATCTTGGTTAGTAGTTACTGATTATAGTGATTTAAAAGCTATTTTTAAAAACAAAACTGTACAGTGCCACAGGATACAGTTTAACATACAATCTTTTTGTAAGACATACTGCAAATGTGTCTGCTGTGTGTATCTTAGAGATTTTCTCTTTCAAATAATTTTTCTTTCTCAGATTTTATAATCCTGGACAATGGTTTGAAATTTTAAAGAAACAAGCAAAAGCCGCCCTCCTCTCAAGTCCACATTGGTCTGTGCATGCGCATGAGTAGCTATTCGTTGCTCACAGACCCACCAAGGCATGTTTTCATGTCCATCGAAGCCATGAAGCCATCATAACAGAGGCAGCGATACTCTCCAGGAATGTTGGTACACTGGCCACCGTCACAGATTTCAGGGTTGTTTTCACATTCATCGATATCTGAGGGTACAAGTTTACATATATATATATATATATATATATATATATATATATATATATATACACACACACACACAAGCATATAGCCTTTTATCACTCTCAAATAGCTTTTCTGCATCCAGCTCCTCGGCAGTGTCTGCAGTCGTATTTGTAAGAGCGTGTTAATCAAAAGCACAAGGTCTGAGGCCTCCTTTTCTGTACCTGCGCAGGACCTGCCATCCGGCAGCAGGGCGTAGCCTTCGCTGCAGCTGCATTCGTAGCTTCCTTCGGCGTTTGTACACTGCGTGTCACAGCCCCCATTCATGATCATACACTCGTCAATGTCTGTGGAAACAATGATGCCACTACATCACTTGTCAGCTCCACTTCCTCCCAAAGGTAAGCTTTTATTCTTCTTAAACAGATAGTGCTTAAATAGCTCTGGATCTCTCTCCCAAGACCAGAGTTGATTCAGCACTGCGCCACCAGCCTTTCTTCTCACTTCCTTTCAGGCTGCATTCCACGTCATATCAGTATCTGAAGATTAAAGGACTCAGAAACATCATCTATGTAGCTAAGAGCATTTTACCGATAAGACCAGGGAGTCCTCTGACACCAGCACGGCGGCTCTCTGCAACACTGCCCTCGTTTTTGGATTTGTTTTTGTGACAAAGGACTCTCCTAGGCATCGACGTAAATTCGGTGAGAGAAGTTTTCCTACATGATGTGAGAAATGTGAGTCTCAGACCTGAGTGGCCTCTCCTCACCTGTACAGCCCTGGCGGTCTGGTGTGGCCTGGTAGCCAGGATTGCAGGAGCACTGATAGGTCCCAATCATGTTCACACATTTTCCATTTCTGCACAGATTGTCACTCAAGGAGCACTCATTGATATCTACAAAAGACACACAGAATCAGTATTTTATGTAATAGTCAACTCACTAGCACTGAAGAATATGCTTCACGGAGTGGTGATCTCCAAAGGGGTGTGTGTACTTTAGGGGGAAGTAAAACGATTTGGGATGTTTCAAGAAAATGCTGAAATACTGATGTCTATTCTTCCTATGGACAACTGTGCTATCCAGCAGAACTTTCTAGAAAGATGGGACTGCTTGCTATACTGCTCAGTACTGAGCTCCGTGTGGTTGCTACCTAATACTTGAAATGCGGAACAATGACTCAGGATCTTAATGTCATTTATCTTAATTAAAGTTACAAAGCCACATGTGGCCAGACTACACAGCTATAGCACATGCCAGAAATGAAGCTTACTATTATTCAACTTATGAGTTCACACTGGCACGCTCACCTGGTTTCTATGAGCAGCAAAGTATGGCCTACACAACCTGAACTATCCTGAGGGAAGTTCAAGGCTGTGCAAACAAGCATGACAATAAGGCCCTCACCTGTTTATTTGCTTTTACTGTATTATGTTTTAATCTGGGTAGGGAGATCTACAGACCATGCTGCCTGTTTTTTTTTTAAACACACTAACCCTTCTAAAGGTGGGCAGATATCTTAAAAAAAAACAAACAAAAAAACAACTCATGCAAAGATTGGTAGGATAAACTAGTACTGATACTGCAACCATAAGAGAAGGAAGAGTAACCTGTTTCCTTCCTCATGTAAGTTTGTCAGACACAATACAAGTTAAAAACTGTGTCCCTTCCCACACCACAGGACCCACAACCTTCTTTCCCCTTCTTTCCCCTTCCCTTCCTTCCCTTCCCTAAACAGCCAGGGAGAACTCCAGACACAGAAAACTAACCCTATCCCCCAAAGCCAGAGACCAAGTTAAGACAGTCCCTTGAATATTCCATCATTCTTTCTTTCTACCCCTTCCCTAGTTTCCCAAACCTTGTATGACCACCCTTTGTCCTTCAGCTTGGCTTCTACTTCCTTCCCAGTTATCTTGGTTTTATACATTATCCTCCCTAAATTTTCCCACTCTACCAAGGGAAAACACTTTACATACAAACTCCTAATTTACAGTCCATTCTGTTCTATAACCTCAGAGCTAGCTTCTATTGTCTAAAGCATAAAATTAAGAGTTACCATAGCTTGTCAGTTTCTAAACTGTGCTTGATGCTACTATTACTGCCAATTTTACTAGGTCAGCTAGGATGGCATATCTGTGGTAATCAGTTGTTCTCCCTTTTGTAACAATATTGGGACACTCTGGGACCAAAGGACCATAGCTGAGCCAAATAGATCCCAACATCTCTCTCTTGATTAATTGGGAAGTAGCATTTTGGGACAGTCACAAATCAAGAATTTCCCATGCACAGAGACATCCCTGAAGAACAGACATTTCCTAGAGAGGCCTTGCTACTAATGATATGGCTACTTACTAAAAAATCCCACAAGGATCATCACAGAAAACAAAAAACTCTAATAATGTACACTGATGAGACGCAACAAAAAATCCACGTGAAATTCTCAAAATTACCACAAAGACTGTGTGGTATGGATTTGTGCTTATGATCATGAAGAATATATTTTATTCACACAGAAACATGTATAAATACCTTTGAGGAGTACTTTTTTCACCTACTACATTCACAAAAACTAAATAAACCAAACTTAGAAACAGATTCCTGAATCACTTTGTAGCCAGAGTGAGACAGCTACTACCATTAAAATACAATTATCTACCACTTTTTAAGGTGATCCTTTAAAAATGCCTGTTGAATCCATGTCTTAAAATTCACTTCCTGTATCAGTATAGAAAAATCTATGGCTTGTAGAGTACTGGGGAGGTGTGCTCATTATTTTTAAAAGGTGGCATGCAAAGTGCTCTGTTTTAATCTGTCTTACTGCAAACAGTTTCAAGGAAGAGCTCCCACGAAGAAAATGATTCCTGGCTAAATCAAAGTTGGAGGGCTAGTACACTAACAGCCGGCAAACCTCAAGGCCTGAATGGATCTTTGAGGCCTTAGCGACTACGCTAAGGGACCAGCCAGTAGGTCCTCCTGTCCCTTTGCCATTCCTTCTGAGTTGAGGGCTACTGGGTGGCTAGCAGGTGCTGGGAAGGGATGTACGTGCAGAGGTGTGCAGACAGGTGCACAGTCACGGAGTGGTGCCATCCCATTCTGCCCGCAGGATGGAGCTACCTGGCCTCACACTAGGTCCTTTACACAGGGACCACCTGAGTGTGCTGTAATCATAAGGGAGGCCATCACTTAGGTCTACCACTGATGATCCTGTGGAGACAAAGCCTGTCTGGAGTTTCAACGTGTAACAAGCCAGACTTCACATGCCCCGGAACAACAAGTTCGCTAGTTTTCCTTTTCATCCATTGTGCCCAGTGGAATTGTGTGCCGGAAGGACAGACTCACCCACACAGTCCTCACGTGACGGTGACAGCTCGTGTCCCAGTGGGCAGTCACACTGAAAACTGCCCTCAGTGTTCACACAGGTACCACCCCTACAAAGGAGAGGGTTACGTTCACATTCGTCAATGTCTGAAAGGTAAAAATGTGAGATCCATTAAAGAACTCTGAGGAAAACTGTTCATCACATACAGCACGGGAGAAAGGGACTTTCTGAGGTGTGACTCAACAGTGAGAGATGGTTACCCAGAGGGAGAAGGACAAGCTGTCCTCACGTTTTCTAACGTGAGTATGAAAACTAAGAATTTCTACTCTTAAAAATAATAAGCCATCAAGAAATTTATTGATGCTGAGGATATAACTCAGTGGCATAAGCACCTGCGTGGCAAGCATGAGGTCCTGAGTTCGATCCCGGTACAAAAAAAAAAAAAAGAAATTTATTCATATAAAGTAAGATACCTAAGAGACAGAAGTAAACAATATTTGCGTTATCTCACCACAGACTGAGGATATCATATATCGTTGGCAGTTATCCTGGTATCTGTATCCATAATCAAAGTGAAGAAAATCTGAGGCTTAGAGAGACCACATTTTATAATTCTTATAAGTCACTGAAAATGAAATAGTAGCCTAAAAGGTTGGGAATACACAAGAGTTCATAACTCTGAGCGAATAAGGGGGTCACAGGAGATGAGCATGAGCGAATACCAATTCTGGGCCACCACACGATGGCATCCCCTGCCCTTTTTTTTGGTAGGTGGGGGGGATCGAACTCATGATCTTGCGCTTGCCAGGAGAGCGCTGACACCACTGAGGTAAATCCCCGGCCCTGGCATCCCTTTTCAGTGCATCTTGTCTAAGCAATTATTCTGTGTGCTGATTCTATGAGTAAGCAGAATACGGTTTCAGTATCTCATTGCTGTGATGTGCTAGAGGCTGGGCATCCTGAAAGCTGTCCAGGGTTACACTTCCTGTCTAGTATTTCAATCTCTTTTCTCTTTCTCACCCCAGCTCCTGGCAAAGCACGCTGTCACTTGCAACTCTGAGCCCAGCAAAGGTGGCTGAAGGAGTGGGGGTGGCCGGGGGTGG
Organism: Hydrochoerus hydrochaeris; assembly: GCA_004027455.1. Lineage (NCBI taxonomy): Eukaryota > Metazoa > Chordata > Mammalia > Rodentia > Hydrochaeridae > Hydrochoerus > Hydrochoerus hydrochaeris. Next base: position 138,735 of record PVLA01000395.1, on the reverse strand, counting down.
CTGGTAAGCGCCGGTCACACTCACCCATGCAGTTCTTCATCATCATGAAGCCGCTCTCGTAGCCCTCGAAGCACTCGCACTCAAAGCTGCCGGGTGTATTGACACAGATCCCGCTCCCGCAGAGGTCAGGAGAGATCCTGCACTCGTCAATATCTAATCCATGTGGTTTCAAAGAAATAAGAAAACACAGCAAGTTAGGAAGGTATTCAGGCTGGAGATGAGGATTTGGCTTCCTTCAAGTGAAGGTGCTCACACTGCAAAGGCTGGGGAAATGAGTGACCTGGGGCGGGAGGTGTGTCTCCAGGCAGTCAGACAGAGGGGCTGGGCCTCAGCGACATTCCTTTCCCCAACTGCCAAAACTGCCACAGCCCACAGGCAGGTGGTGACTTTTGGCCTTGAGGTATTCTGGAACTGTGTATTTTTCTTTGTGGCTTAGACACAGTAGCTGAAGGATGAGCCAAGTGACAACTGTGTCATATTTTGAGGCAGGTGGTAAAAGAGGTGGTGGTGCCCAAGGGGAACCAAGCCTTGCGCTTGGCAGGTGCAAAGGCACTGCTGGTTCTGCTACACCAGCCATGGGCAACCTGTGGAGACAGGAGCAGCCTCTGGGCAGACTGCAGACCTGGGAGGCAGCCAGCCTCTGGGCAGACACTGAGAACTAACCACCTCTCATGAGAGGGCACACTCAGGTGGCAAGGCGTGGAGATGCCCCACTGCATGATTTTGTGTCACATCAGATGGGAAGAGCTAAGTGATCTAAATTTCAAAAAAATATAGAAAAATGACTTTTCTGTGTTTGCCAAATTTTATACCTTATGGGAAATAAGGACCTTTGATAGCAGTGTCTGTACTCTCAAAAAACAGTCTTCTGAGATTGCTCAGGCCTATGAGGTTTTTCCATCCAGAACTCAGATCTATGCAACGTGTTTAAGAAAATGTGACATCTAAAATATTTTTGTTGCTATGGAGAAATGCTTCTGCCATTGTCTCTTTATTTTGATTAATTTACTTTGGAAGGTTTTGATCACAAAAGTCGGTTAGCAGATAACCTGTGCGTGTTCAAAGGGAGGTCGAAGTGTTCTAGACCAACTGTGCAGTGTCAACTCTGGGGCCGCAAATCCCAGCCTGTTATCTGATTTTAGAGTCTAGTGAAATCATTTAACTTCTGTGTGTTCAATCTTATCTGTGTAGTAAGATAAGGTGAAGACGCAGCCGCAGTCTTTCGAGTCAAGGGAACCCAACCTGCGAAGTGCTAAGAAGAGTACACACGTTCGTGACTCTCTGCTCCGAGCTGGATTGTGGAGGAGGTGGCTTTCAAACTAGTCCTTGAAGGGTACAGAGAGACTCTAGCCTTAAAGACAGGCAAGAGACCAAGGCAGAGGGGGATAGCAGTAATGAATCCCAGGGGACTGCATGTCACAGGGTTGTTTCTGAGGCTGATACTAAACAGCACAGGCCGGATGCGCAGGCTGACTGAGGGCACCCTCAGGGAGATGATGCCCTCATGTGCTGCCAAGAGCAGGGCCAGCTGTTTGCCATAATTTCGCTTTATGCTGAGGCCCTGACTTACGAACCAGTTCCATTCTTGGAGGACAGCCATGAGTCAGGTTCACCTGCAGTCTGAGAAAGTGCAGATATACCATACGACACACCTGTGAAAGTTCGTGACTCCAATGTTCGTAAATTGGAGATTTACTGTCTAGCCCCAAACAAAGCAAAGCTGTCAACAGATTTTCCAGGTCTTCCTTTAAAGGAGAGTATATGGAATACTGGATTATTTAGCCAATTTCATATCAGAAAAAGTGGAGAACTGGAGGAGCTTCTTGTAGATCACACAGCTGAGTCAGCGGGGAAGCAGCTTTGTGGGAAGTTACACTATTGAAGCACTGCTTGAGGATGACAAACCCAGTGGTTGTGAAAATGAAGGATATGACTGTGTAAAATAAATAAAATGGCTGGAAGACCCCAGAGGAGTATGTGACATAGGACACACTGTGCTATGTCACCTAGGTCCCCTGCAGGAAGGAAGGACCTACTTCCCCTCCTCCTCAGCCCCAGGGAATCTCATCAGCAGAAAGCCCTCAGATGTCCACTCTCTTCAGGGAGGTCCTTGGCTGTGAGTACCTTTCTCCATAGTCACTCTTCTCTTGGCAACTCCAGCAAAGCAGTTAAGGAGAAACTGCATCATAAGAGACTGTTTTAACTGCGTGTTTTGCAAGAATGTGTACATTGTCTGCACTAGACACAGCAAGTCAAAACTGTAAAACGGCTATCTACAAAGGAGGAGTAAGAGGAGGTAAAAGTAGAAAAGTAGGATGACAGAGGAAATATGAAGACAGCAGACAGCTTGAACTTGTTTATGGGTTAAGCAGGGTTAAGCAACAGGGAGCAAAGAGGAGGCAGAGGTTCTGGGGAGAGGTATGAATCCTGCAGACAGAAGCCGGAGCAGCAGAGGGGAAGAGAGGGAGGTATAGGACTTAACTGCAAATCGAGGAAGAGTATCACATTCTCTCTTCCCTAAAGCAAAAAGAAAGGAAGAAAAGGAGATTTATCTGGAGTCCACCTGAGTAGGAGACTGACACTTGATCTCAATAAGGAAGAAAGAAAACAGAGAAGGCTATGAGAGGTATGAAGGTTGGGAGAAGTTCAAGAGTGTTCAGAAAAATCCAGAATGCGTCATAAGAGGCCAACTGGAGTTTGCTTAGTGGCAGCTGTTCTTGCAAGGTCTTGGCTGAAGGTGACAGCAGAAAAACTCAGTGACCCTCTTCACATTCTCCTGGCCATCAGGCAGCCCAGAGTGGAGAAATCTATGCTGAGAGGATTAGCTGCTGGCGACTGGTGTGGGGGATGAGCAGACAGGGCAGGCGGCAGGACTTGAAAGGACCAGAGACACAGCTATGAAATCATGCGCAGCCATCTGTGTGGGCAGGCATGGCAAAGGACCAAGAGAGAGATTTCAGCAGAAACCATGAGGGGGCAGGTGGGAGAACAGGAGAACAGCGTCCATTCCAAAGACGGCTCTAAAAATAAGATCTTGGAATGACAGTTCACGTGTTTAGAATAACTTGCTATCTTATCAAGTAGAAAATTTAAAATCTTTCTTTAACTTAAGAGAGTGTTATAGATATGTTTATGGACAGTGCCTGAAGCCTAATTACTAACAGCATTATTTTCAGGTAAGGAAAATAAATCATAACTTCTTTGTACAGATTTTAAAATGTTTGACAGCATACCATTCAAGGTTATATACAGTGGTACCTTGGTTCATGAACTTAACTGGTTCCACCATTCTGGGGGAGACAGCCACGGTCAAGCTCATCGCCCAGAGCGCATGAACAGAAGCAAAATTTGCCCAGTGTTTCTGTTGGAGAACTGAACTGTTTTCGCACAGAAATGTTTGTGAACCGAGTTATTACTGTAATCACTGCAGATTTAATGCCTACATTCCTTCCTTCTCATGTATTTTGAAGAACATTTTTATGTCACTGTTGTACATAAATCAAATAGCAGTTTCATGCTATTTTGCAGTTCTCTTGCAAGTTTACCTGTTCCCACTGAGAGGATGGTATTCTGAAGGCAGCATTCTCAAACACAGTGAAAAAAAGAGGCCCAGGGATTCTTAAGGGGAACAAAACAACACTCTAACCTGTGCAGTTTCTTTCCTCCATGTCCAGAGCAAAGCCATTATTACACCGGCACTTGAAACTTCCAATGGTGTTTCGGCACTTCCCATAAGTGCACATCCCGGGAAAAGCTTTGCATTCATTGATATCTAAAAGCAGAGTATAGCAGGAATGCTGATATACATGAGTAGGTCTATCACGTTAAGTTAAAAATCAATCATGATGGAAAATATTAATGTACCTAAGCAAAAAAGAGAGCTATCAGATTGTTCAGAGATCACACAGATCTTGTATGAAAAAGTTCCAATGCAAAACACATTATTTTTGTTACACAAATAAAGAGGGACAGAGACTCTTTTGCTATCTATGCAGCTATCAGGGCTCTCTGACTTCAGGCTGTGGGGAGGAGAGGAGCAGGAGGAGGAAGCGAGGATGGTTTTCTAGCTTTCCTTCAACACCACCTCACACAGGTAATTCATACACTTGGGGCATAAGGTCAACAACAAATCATGTGTTTAAGAAAACCACCTGTCAAGAAAGAGGAGTGTGTGTGTCGGTGTGGAGGCCCTCAGTTACCTTTGTAAAATGGCCGTCCGGTGAGGACGTCCCCTCTGTTAGCAAAGCCTGGGCCCCGGGGACACAGGGTCTCATACTCCTTGGTGCCGGGTTTGGGGCATTCTTCGCACTCAGTGCCCCACGCGGCCCCCACAGCACAGCAGCAGGCGTCCATGCGAAACTTCCCAGGGACCGGGTGGACACATTCATCCTCATCCCACTTGAGGTAGCACTGCTCCATTCGGATGTCTGCACCGAGAATGAGTCAGAGGCCCAGGTTAGGGGAAACCATCAGGGAGCACTCATGCACTGAAGGTGGGTGCGGCCCTGGAGACCTGCCCAGGGTGAGAGGAAGAATCCCAGAGTTCCTGGAATGGGCTCCATGAAAATAATCATTTCAGGACAGCGAGGCCTGCTTCTTGCCCCTGTTCCCACAAGCACCCTCGAGGGAGAAAACTACTGACAAGACTCTCTCACCATCACCTATGATTCTTTTATTGTTTTGGATTGCTACCTCAGGAATAAAATAATTTTGATGACCAGACTCTTCACATTCAATGAACTGCTTGAAGCGGCTCATGAGAGTCCTGTCAGACCCCAAACAGCAAATGATCAGCTGTGCTCTACTTGCTGATTTGCCACCACTGTTAGAACTGCTTCACAAAACCAAGCATGGCATTACTGAGTTTGAACTTTTAGTTTCCCTGCCAAGCTTGCTTTGTGCCTCGTGGTTTTTGCCTTAGTAATGTAAATATTCTCTATCAGGAGGCCAAATTTTGTGTTGAAATTTTCCCTTCCATACCAGCATACCAAAACATACCAGCATTTCGGTACTTAGCCCATGCCTGCCAGCACAAGAGAGTATCAGCAAATAGCTAGAGTAGGTAAACCAGCACAATGTGTAAACAGCGCGTTTATCTCTTAGTCAACAGAGCTGGTGGTCAAACTACAATCAAACTCCTGCCTATACAAATACAGGTGAACTCCAGAAGTATTTTCTTAATTATTTAACATAATTTCTTTCATAATATTATAAGATAACTTACTACATAAGATTATTTCTAGACATTAAATCCTTTTCTGAACCTGAAAACTAATTGGCAGAAGGAAAGTGGTCCCTGATGGAAATACCAACACAAATTAATATATCATCTATTTTAGTTACTGCCAATACGGATTCTTTTATGTTCTCAACTAAAATAACTATTATCTTTAGCAACTGTCTTTAACCTAGTTACATCCTGAAGCATGTAGCTTAAGGATGAATGCTTAAACAGTCCCAGTTTAAAAGAAAATTTCATTTTGGTAAATTTTCATTTTGACTTGGTAGACTGTATATAAATATTCACACTAGGTAATTCTGCTTCATATCCTACATTAATACGAACCCAAACTGACCTTTGCAGTGTGTGAGAAGCTTGACCATGGCCCATTAAGTTGGATAGATACCACGCGCTCCCAGGGTTGGTCTGATATACAGCCAACTCCACCCAACACTGTCTCCAGGAAGGAAGGGCTTCAGGAGATGGGGAAGTGTCCTGAAGTGTAGCAGCCTAAGAACACTGCCTCCCTCCAGTCACACTGTTTGTATGTTTAGGGAAGTAATTGGTGCAAGAAGCCATTCTGGGATAAACTGGGACCCAGGGAAAGGGTCTCAATTAAGTATGTAAAAAGCTGTAATAGCCCGAAGGAGTAATCCTGCCTTTACTGCAGAGATTCCTGTCCATATTTACATCTGGAACCAGCCGGCACATGGGCCACACAAGGTCTGTAAATGTTTTGACTGATTTTCACAAAAACTAAAGCACGGGTTTGGAGATCTCTGCGTGGTGCACCTGCCCTGCACTTTGCTGAGATCTCCACTGCTTCTGTCCCTTCCCTCCTTATGTTACTGGCCTGCCTCCTATATGCATGCGACTTTGCCATTCCTGGTGAAGTTTTACTATAGCAATTTATCTCTGCTTTTGTCCTTGGAATAACTTATACCTTCATATCCTAATTTCTTTTATTTTTCTTTTTTTGATGGTTGCTGGGGATTCATGTTGCTAAATTGCCCAGTTTAGGTTTGAACTCTCCATCCTCCTGCCTCAGCCTCCTTGAATGCTGGTATTACAGGTGTGAGCCATCCCACCTGGCTCAATCTCTTCTTATCACAAACCCAGTCAGAATAACGCAATGCAGTTCAACTCAAGCAGTGTCAAAACATTTCACTACAAAGATGAAGAACCCAATATACAGTTTAAAATATTATAAAGTCTTTGACTGTGAGTGTTATTGGAAACTGATTTTACTGATAGTTTACAGTCAACATTGTATCTCCATATACTTTGTCCTTTGGTTACTTAAGCAACTCCTTATTAGTCATTTGACCATACAGATACTATTATTTTCTCATTTTCAAAAGGCATTTATTTATAGACAGAGTTAATTTTAGGCTAATTTAAACATATTTAAAACCTAAAAAAGAATTTTTATTCTTATGTTTTGGGTACTATGATTTCTGAATGAATTTGATCATGTTTTCTATCCAAATTTAAATGCGTTGGGGAAAATGAACTTAAAATGAAATCTGTGTTAGAGTAACTAAGCTTTATGATATTTCAAATTTGTTTTTCTTACTATTAAGTTCATAAAAATGATTGTACATAGCTCTACCACTGCTTGTACTCTACCTATGATGCTCTTAAATCTCAATTATGAGCCTATGCAAAAATGTGTCTTAGCCTAAATATTTACTGTTGCATAACTTGTTGGGAAAAACAATCTCTTCAAGTAAATGAACAATCATAAAACTCAAGTGGAGTCAAAAATGAGGCAGATAAAGAATAAGGCAAAATCTCTATGCTAACAGTAGTGTTGAAAAAAAAGAGATTCTCATTTTAGATGTTTAGAAAATAAGATATTTGGAAAGCATAAACTCTAAAGCAGTAAAGGACCAGAACTGGTCATTGTTTCCACATGAAATGGCATAATTTTGTTAGTGACTCCCTACTGCTCAAAGGGTACAGCAAGAATGAAATGGTAAATGCTCTTTTCAAATGCTTACTTCCAGTTTTTCTTCTATGTTCAAAATATGCACAGCTTTCTTATTCTACTAACTCAGAACAAAACATTGAGCTTGCTTAAAATATCTGTTTAAAGAAACTGAAAGTCGGAAGATAGTTTTTTGAGCAGTACCAACTTTCCATATTAGGCAGAAATTAAATATTTTAATTTAATACATTTTATTTATATACATTCACTTTGAAATATTATGGGATAATTTCCCACTGAAAATGTCTTATTTGAAGCAGGTTTCCCAAGTATAGAGTCAGTGGTTTTGGACTGGCCAGTGCCCGAAGTAAGAAAATTCATGGCTGGTTTCAAGCACAAAATACATGAGGGCATAAATCTTACCCAGACACACGCGGCCTGTTCCATCCAGTGTGAGGCCTTCTGGGCATTCACAGTGAAAAGATCCTTTGCTATTGACACAGCGACCATTTGGACAAACGCCAGGAAACACCTCGCACTCATTAACATCTGCAGGGAAATGGAGCAAGCAGAGGGATAAATATGCTACAAATAGAAAAACAGGTGTGGCCTCACTTCCTGTATAATATATTCAACTTGCAATACAATGTGGATTATTACTTTAGTTAAGCAAAAATATTCTACAACCCAGCCACCAGCATTCCTAAGTCAGCAGCTGTGAAAGTGACCGCAGCCGCAGCCCTGCCCATCCGTAAAAATCAGCCCAGACAAGCTCCCTGCCAGCTGTTCTGTGCCTTGAAGGCTTGGGATGTCCTTATGAAATGCACCCAGCTGCATAAAGAAGAGACATGGGAAACTTCACTGATTCCCAGAGCATTATGCTAATGCATCTGTTGATTAGACTAAGTATTTTAACTGAAATTCCAAGGTTTCTGAAAATGCTAAATGTCTCCAAAGCTTGAGAGCAAATATTCATATTATGGACTGCTATAAACATTTATATCACCAGCCAAGAATACACTCACCTTCACAAGTAACCCCTTTAATCCTGGCAAATCCCCGGGAGCAAGCTGTATCTGTAAGGACAATGGGACAGGTGCTTACTTCATTATGAAAGGACATAAAGGGTCTCAAATTCAAGCAACAGTATAAAGGAAGTACAAATTAAAGGTGGGGTTGTTTAGGTTGAGCACCCCAGCTGTCCTTTCTTCAGTCAGCCAAGCACAAGACTTGCTGTGCTGGACAACTCCACTGGTATTGCCCCTTGTCAAGATTTTCCGTTTTGCTCTCAAATTGTCAAGTGAATTACAAGTAAACAAAAGACTTGAGGGAAAGAGTTATAGGTTACTGAGACACATGCAAATGAGAAGACTGGAGAATACAGACAAGTAAGCATCTAGATTCTAATTAATTCCTTTTCTTGTCTAAAAATATTCAGGTCTGCTTATCACAGGAGAAAAAAACCAAATATAAACTGCAGAAGGTGTGAGAACTCAGCAAAGAAAGACAGCAGTTGAGAGAGGCATGTGATGTTTGCTGCGGAAGAACACAGCGTAGGCGGTGTCCGGGCTGAGGGAGCTCAGCGAGGAGAACCTGGCTGCCCTGGCTCTGGCTCCTACCTAATTCACAGCGCTCACAGGGGCTCCCCCAGGCAGCTCCCAGGGTAGCGCAGCATTCGGATTTCAGGGTGGCTCCATTAATATTCACCTCACAGCGGTTGTCCTGGATGTTGAGCCAACATGTCCCTTTCAGGCTGTCTGAAAAAGAATTGGGAAGGCTGGAGGGCATGGACCTCTGAGGAAAATACATTTCTTGGTGCACACCAGAGGTCATTTCTTATAGCATTAAAAAAAGAAAGGGAATTAATTTGAAAAATCCTTTAACAGCATGTTCCTTTAGCACACATGGACCTGCATTTAAATGAGGTATTTATATACATGGAAATTAAATACTGCACTCTATCTCACAATTTGATAATAATTCAGTTATACCTACTGATATTCTATAAAGAAGCCACTGTTGTCCAAGGTATTATACTTAGAAACATTGCATTGCCATGATAACAACACTACCTTTGTGAAAAGTATTTGTAAGATTTATGATAAACTCTTTGATATTTAATTTATATTAAAAAGTCATCAAATAATCTCATCTCTCACAAAAGTTCCCATCAATAAACCACACACAATTTATGCTGTTATAGAGAAACCTGTAGTTCTCCAACTGACAATAATTATTTGACAAATAACTACAAAGAAAAAACTCTTTTAAAAAAGGAGATAATAAACACTGCCTATAAATCTATCATGAAGACATCCTCAGGGCCCATATGTAATGAGTTTTTTCTCAGGGATTTCTCTATGCATGCATGTATGTGTATATATCTACCTCTAGTTCAAAAGTAATGCTTGAGGGTAAATTACTTAAGGGAATATGGAAGTGTAAGAAGATATAAAAATTACCTGTAATCTGATTATCTAGCGATAACTCCTAACTGTTTAGACTGTCTCCATACATAATTTAAGTTCCTCCTTTTCAACAGTACAGTATTATACTGTGTACTTCATAATTTTATTCCATGTACACCAATGGGAATAATGTGTGGCTAGCAAAGATTTTAACGGAATAATAATATTTGAAGTGAACAAATAATAAATACCTGCCAACTGATTTAAATTTCTTCGTCACTATTGTGTACGAGGGTGCATACATGCAGAGGAACCCAAAGTTGACATATCCTATCAAATACTAACTAGTTATACGAATGATACATGAAACTATCGAACTGTATCTCTCAGCTGAGGCTCCTGCTACACCATGCAGATTCATAAGTCTCCAGGTTCACAACAAAGAAATGTGTATTGTGACAGGTTCCTTGGGTGATTCTGATGTAGAAAACATTTAAATGGAATATTAATAGTATTTATGACCCAAACTTGGAAAAAGTGAAGTGTCTTCTTACAGTATTTATTTTAACACTTTTTTAGGAACACGTGCAGATCAAGTTTGCCTTCAAATTCAACAGTAAAACATATAGTACTCCACACCCGGCACCCTGACCCCCAACTGGAAATGGAATTGTGGGGACACTGGCAAGTGTCTGACAGGAGCACTGATTCCCCAGAAGAGGCATTCCCACAGCTTGTGCCACTGGGAAAAACACTGAGACAATTTTCTTCTTGACTGGGTGGGAAAAGTTATGGGGCAAGAGTGTGGAAAGAGCTGGTCGGTCACTGTGCTTTTGTCTCTCTGGCTGGGATGTTCACTTGGGTAAAACTGCGCAAGTGGGGAGGGGTCACATGTCCCCCCCTGGCATCTGTGTCAGAAGCTTCACAGGCTCACATCTATTAATTCTGCAGCACACAAAGGAGACAGACTTCTGAGAGACTACAGTGACTCTAAGGGTCTTTCAGTGACCTCAACAGATTCCTAGTTTATCATCTTAGCGACAGGCATTTCAAGTAAGATAAACTGTAATAGGAACTGATACTCCTGGCTGAGCTTTAGCAGGCACTACTTTATGTATTCATTAAAACCATCTTGTGAGGTAGGAAAAACCTGCAGATGAGAAAACAGGGGCACACAGAAGTCAACTAACTTACCCAAGATCTTAGCTAGTGTAGTGTCAGCATCAAGGTTGACACCTGGAAAGTCTGGCTCCAGACTTTCACTTGGCAACATCATGCTTTTTTAGGGTGCATCAACATTAAAAGTTCCAAACCCATCAATGGTGTTCTCTCTCTCTCCCTCCCTCCCTCCTTCTCTCCTTCCCAGGACACACACACACACACGCACACGCATGCACGCACACACACACACAATATGGATCTAGATATATGGTCAAGGATAGGAGAACTCCAACAAAATAAAACATGTTAAGCAGTTTGACAGTTGAAAGGGGAGAGAGACCATCATTTCACCCAAGACGTTCAGAAAAGTCTTGACTTTTAATGATATAACATCGGACACATAAAAAGAACAAAATGTGGAACTCTGACTGAGTACAGGAAGCAAACACAGCAGACCTCAGATGAGCACATGCTCAACACACATGAAAAAGAGGCAAGTGGGTGTGGCTGTGGTGAAGAAGGCGAGAGGCAGCTCACTGAGTGACTAACATGGCAGGAGTGACAGCTCTAAGTGACAGAGGCTTTGGCAAGGACTGCGGCTCTCTGTCTCAGTCAGAGGAAAAGCAAAAGTTTTTTATAGTTGGGGTTTCCAGACAAGCAATGGCATGTGCTGACTTGGGCTAAAAAGGATTACCTGGTAACTATGTGTGAAAGAGACTGCAGGGTAGTAGGCATGTGTGTGCTGGGGGAGGTAAGGTAGAGCCTGCAGTAATAATTAAGGGGAGGAGGAGAAGAAGAAGGAAGAAGAATGGCCATTGGTGATCTGGGTGTCCACGGTGCTGGCAATGAATGGTTGAAAAATGATGAATGTCGAGAATGACGGATGGATTTCATGCACAGTTTGAGAAGAAGGCATTGAGGCTGATGCCAAGGATTGGGGTGGTAGCTGAAGGAACAGAGTTGTCACTTGCCAAGATGGAAATGTTTCAGTGAAACACAGATTCGAGCCAGAAGACAGGACTCTGGTTTTAGACATGTTATATTGGAGATGTCGGCAAGAGAGTTGGTGGCAATGACTGCAGACAGGTGAAAACATGAGCCAGGAGGAGAAGAGAGACTGCAATCGGCCTGAGAGTCAGTGTAGAAGGCCATCAAAGCATGACTGTATACAGAGATGCTAAGAGCATCTGTGATTGGTGGGAAATCTCCGCGCATCAGGTTGGAGGGCAGCAGTATAAAGAAGACTCAGCAAAGAAGTGGGAAACATGGGCCAGAAGAGTGAAGGGTTGTGCTGGGGAGCAACGATAAAACCCTCTGGAGATGGAGTGAGTGATGAGCTGTGTCAAACACTGCCAACTATCTAGGGTGCGGAGTGAGAACAACAATTAGATGTGACAGCAATGAGGTCACTGTCCTGACACTTCCACACAAGTTGAGGACAGAGTACAGGCCCAGGCCAAAGCTGAGGACACCTGTACACATTACCCCAAGCTATCAAACCAGGGTGATACAATGCAGAAAGGATTCATCGAATTTTTGTTCTATTGTATTTAATGATATCAACTCCAATGCAAATGTCTTTTCTAGTACTTTACAGAACAATTATTTCTTTCAAAATTTTGAGAACTGAATACTGGAAAAGGAAGCTACATCCTCATCACTAAGTAGACCCATCGAAAGTCCTCAAAAATACATTCATAATTTTTCCTGAGTATGTTTTATTATCTATTTCTTTTTTTCTAACAATTATCTTTTAAATGAAAAAAAAGTATAAAAACTCATACCTAAAAATTTTTAAAAATTATGTAAATTCTTTCCTAGTGGTTCTAAGCCAAAATATTTAAATTTGATCATAATAAATGAAAACACAAAACACACTGGCTGGGAAAAATATGCTGGTGTTTAGTTGTTGGCAATGGGAAGAATGACATAAGGACTTGGGAATAAAAACTCTTTGTTTCATTAATAACTATGAAGACAAAAGGCCAAAATAATAGAAGTCTGATGAAGAAAAAAATTAAGACATCTTTGATGCTCAAGTGGCACACAGATTTGGCTTTCTGAGACATTAATTAACTAATGCTGAGTTCATTTCCTTTGTGTAATAAACTGACTCTATCTCAGCTGGAAATTGTGCCTTAACAAAAATATTTCTGGCTTTCCCATCCAACCTGCTCCCTCCCCTCACTGCCTGTAATTCTATGAGAAAGCAATGCTCCAGGCAGCTGTGCCTGACTTCCAGACAGAGTTTTCATCCATTATTTTGGATTTGATCACTTCTAGTCATATAACAATCAGGTACTCCTGCATCCAACTATATAAGGTTAACATCAGAGGTAATGCTGAAAATATGGTTGCACTTCACAAACATGATGTTAGAAATTCATTTTGGCTAAATCACAAATCAACAAAAATCTGTCAATTTATTTAGCACTGTGTAAAACTGAAATATATATCTGGACTATGCATTTAGTTCAATTTCAAGGTGGGTACAGGCAAATGACAGTATAAGCCAAGAAAGATTACCACAAAAGTTGATTCTCTTACTCAACCTGAATTTTTCATTATAGTAACAGATCAGACTATTTTGTGTTACACACATCCTATGTCATTAATAATAACTGACCTTAAATGCTTTGAGTCATAGTAAAAGACATTAAGTTTAGAAGGTTTGGAATATTCTTCAGACATTTCCCCAAAGCAAGAAGATGCTTACCTTCTCTCCCTTGGAGTATATAAATTTACGACTGATGTGTGAAAGGAAAAAGTAAATTCCATCTCTCTGTTTAAAATTTAAAATCTTCAAATTTGTGTCTTGTTAACTGAATCCAAATTCCAACACATTTTTATGATAGAAGGTTGTTTATAAAACATAGGCAGCAGAGATTTGATTGTATGGATGCCTCAGGCATTTTTAGGCTAAAGAATATAAATCTGTGCCAGGAATAGAAATGCTTATAACTTATAGCATAATTTGTCTACTTACATGAAAGGAATACTTTCTAAAATCTAAAAACAAAATTAAAAGGCTGCCTAGCTTATGCTATTACTCTTACCCTGCTGTTTTTATCCAAGGCAAAGCCTGAGCTGTGTGCTTATCTTTGCAGTGAAACTAAATATTGGTACCATGTGTGACTCTTACCAATACAGATCAATCCCGTGGAGCTGAGCTTGCTGCCAGGCGAACACTCACAATTGAAAGATCCAAGGTTGTTCCGGCAAGCCCCATTGACACATGGGTTGCTTTCACATTCATTTATATCTGCAGTCCAGAAGGAAAGATTCTGTTATAATGACCATGTGTTTCTGGAAAATATTATTCCAACAAGCCATGCTATGCCAGAATGTCTGGTAAACTTGGCTCTTGTAATTTTAATATGGATCTACAAGGCATAAAGTGAATGGGCAATGGAGACACGCATTTGACACATCTACAAGACTGGGCACTCAGCATGATTACGGGAGACAGCCCATAGTCTGGGCTGGGAGAGTTCCGTTTGTGTTCCTTTAATACATTACTCCAACTCCATAAAGTGGATTAGATTTTTCCCTGTAAGATAATTACAGGTGCAACATGCTGTGTGCAAACAAAACTTGATTGTTTCTGTCACTTAGGGGTCCACGAGACTTTGAAGACAAAGCATAATGCTAGCTTTAACTCCAAACTCATGGATCTGATTCAGGAAATAAGGACAGAAACTTTCATGCTGGGTACAGAATTCTCCTCTAGCTTCTACCCATTTTCCTTTTTCTCTAGCCTTTGAATTTTACAAGATTAATATGGCACAACTTATTTTAAATAAAACTAATTTTACCAAAATAGAGCTGGGGTATAACTCAGTGGTAAAAGTGTGCTTAACACATGCAAGGTCCCAGATTCAGTTCCCAGGACCCGCCCCAAATATTAGGAAAACATGATGAAGAACAAGTAATTACATCCAATAGCCCTCTGTAGTTAATGATGTGATTTAAGACATAATCAAATCATATATCCATAATTTAAACAATTCCCATAGAAGTTCAGAAGCAAATAGAATTACAATATGCCTATTTTCTTGAGAGGTGACTAAAGAAAATCCCAAGCCTGTAAAGTTAAGCAGTTTAATACTCGAGTTAATGAAAAATAAATATGAGCTTCAGTTAAAGTACTGAAGACCATCTCAAAGACAGTTTCTGAATAAATCCAGCCATATGGTTTAAACAAGTGGTACAAAGACTCCTTTTTTTACTTGGTTAATTATCTGAAACAGGTCAACAAACCTCAATATACTTTATGTTGGACAGTAAGGTTTCTCAGTGCACCAGGGTACTTTTTCCCTCTAAAATTTTCTTTCAATTTAATGTAAAACAGTTTCCTATTTTAAAAAAGCACATGAACAAGTAAGTAGAAGACTCATGCTTACTCTTGAATGTTTCAAGTCAAATATAAACCAAAGTGATTTTTGAAAAGGCTGGGCTTACAGTTGATTTTGAAGCTGGTATGCTTGAAATGCAAATTTAAAAGTCGATGTAGAAAACAGGTAGTTCTCCTGAAAAATTACTCAAGAAGTACGTTTCTAAGCTAATTAGTGAAATAGAAATTGAGGACAGATGAATGCGTTTTTTGCTTCCAGATTGGTTGTAGTAAAATTTTTTCTTAAAAGAATAAAACAGCAGATTGCATAAATACAGTACAGATTTATCATGAAAACATATTTCAGAGTACTGAAATTCCTCCATAAAAATGAAACACAAAAAGGATAATGAAAAAGGAAGCATATAAGTAATATAAGGATATAGCATATGTAATTCATGTAATTAATTTCATTTGCTAAAAATCACTTGAAAAGAAAAATGTTAATATTTTAAAAGCCCTAATAAAAATAAAATAAAAATCCCTATTTAAAGTAAGTAATGATGAACTGAAAAACTATAAATATTCAATGACAACTACAAATATCAATTATTCAGTTTTCCTTTAAATACAATGTTTTTATGTTATAAATATCACAGAACCAGGAACTGAAACAGTTCACTGTACATTCCTGGAAATAAACTTCAAAGCACATCTGGTTTACATTTAACTAGTTATGTCACTGGAAACACAATCTAAACCACAGTACTTGCTGTAAAAATGTTAACTTTCACAGACTTTCAGAACTCAAACAAAAATGTAAAATAAAGTTTTTGTAACTTCAGTCTGAAATAGTGAGGCACTTTCCTCTATCATTAGGCCTATTTATTACATATTTAAAAGAGCCTATTAGGAATATCAGTGACAAAGTCTCTGCAGTGTAAACATATGCAGAGAAAGCTAGAAACTGCAGTGACTCTGCTAGTAATTCTCTGTAGAATCCTGGGAAATTAGTTAAAGAACAGAATAAAGAGAACTAACTCAGGCAGACAGACTTATTGTATGCTGCAGTAAGGGGGAGCCCCAAGTGAAAAAGGTCAGTGGCCACCAGATCTAGTTTTTACAAAACACTTAATAAAATGCTAATAATGGTGGGTAAAAAGTGCTGAAATCAGTTACTTGGAAAGGTCTTCTACTATAAATAATAGGTTTCCCATTATAAATATTTTTTATTTCTACCAATGTGATATGGTGGGAGTCAAAATATCTCTATCATTTTTGCTTTATATAGCATGAACTTATTTCCTATGAATGACAGATTTAAAAAAGCATTTATGTTAAAAAGAAGGCTCATCTCTATTTAGAACAAGTATTGGCTAAACAAATAAATTCCTTCTAATCCTCATTCTTGCAGGATTTTGCTATTGATGTGCCTAAGAATTTATATGATCACTTAATATTAGGCTATTAATCAGCAGCGGCTCCAGCTCTTCTTAACTATTCGCATAAGCAGGGGAGTCTCTAACTTTACTTCTTGGCAGTTTAGCTCTCAGTCCCTTAACTAAATCTTACTCTCTGAAGTGGAAGGAGTACACCGAAGATGACCACTGATAATGCAGGGTCCATGCCACCACTCACATTGGGTTCCACTCTGTCTCTCCTATGATGGTACCAGGCAGATCACTGGGGATGGGGAAACCAGTCATAACACAGTGGTGCCTCAGTTCACGTACTCAGTTATTTCCACGGTTCTGGTCACAGAATTTATTCCGTTTGCAACCAGAACCATGGAGTGAATTCTGTGACCACAATCCTGGAAAGAAGTTTGTGGACCGAGGCCTCACTGTCATCGATAGCATCTCCTCTCAGTCAAGGTGAAATCCAAAGCTGCTCTGGGTTTCAGTGTCTCCTGACATTTAACGGATTCACACTCACCAACACACAACAGATGAAATGGATGAAGGGCACTGGGAAGGGAAGGTGAAAAGTTAGGAAAAGTAAAAACTTTGGAAATTCCTTTTCCCATCCCTCCACAACAAGGCTAGAAGACTTTTTTTCACATAGTACCTTTCTCAGTGCAAGAAGGATAATGGGTGTTAGAAGTGGGAGTGGAAACCAGAAAACAGACGATGTAGTCAAGCATGTTTGAGAACCCTGAGCCGGTTTAAAAAGAGAGACGGTGCTGGGCATGGCGGCATATGCCTTTAAGCCCAGCACTCAGGAGGCTGAGGCAGGAGAAGCATTGTGAATTTGAGACCAGCTGGGGCTACAGAGTGAGTTCAAGACAAGTCTGAACTAGTTAGTAAGTTCCTTTCTCAAAAAACCATGAAAAAAAAAAAAGAGAAATTGAATAGTCCATACACAGCCTGAACTCTTAAGAGTCCCTTGCTCACCTTCAAGTACTTTGCCTGTGAACTGATATGTAGACCACTTAGCAGAATTTCTACAAAGCTGCTGGACAGTGAGGGAAACAGTTACCACAACTAGGTTTAGCAAAATGAGGTTTCATGTTGGGTTTTCTTTTCTCATTTTTTCTTTCTTTGGGCTAATTACTGTTTTTCACTGGTCCCTCAAATCAACCCAAACAGACTTGCACTTTGTAGTTGTATTTCATTGACTTGAACGGAGTCATCTATGTTTTTGGCATCTTGTTCAATGGTCCTAACTTGTTTCTAGTCACAAGAATGCTTTGAAGTTAAACAGGAAGGTGAAGGGAGAATATTAACATCTTTTTTTTTTTTTGCATAATTTTGCTATTGCAGTTTTCTATGAAGTTTGGTTATGGAATCCCCAAGAAACAAATGCTTTAACAGATAAAGAGAAGACTTTTCCACAATAATTAAAGATGAATCTTTAAAAACAAATTAATTCTTGGAAGTGGTAACTGGATTTGAAAATGTTACGGGAGCCTTCGGCAAGCCTACACAGGGTGACTTAAATAGGGACAGTGACTAGGAGTCATGTCATGGATTATTCTGAAATATGACACACTTTAATTGAGATACAAAAACATATCTGAATGCACTCATCATTTAGGCAGTGCTGCACTGAAATGAGGATTTCCCTAAGCACTTAACTGACCTGAGTGCCTTCTAGTGTAGGAAAACAGTGGCCAAAAGGAAGACGTTTTTAAACACCGGTTGATGATCAGTGAATCCAAATGATATGTCTTAAATTTCCAAATGGTATGGGAGGAAAGTAGAAAGTATCAAGGTACAATACGTGTAAGGACTTTTACTCTGCAGTGAATGTGTACACTATGTACCGGAAAGGTATACTTTGACTTTTCTGACTACCAAATGGAAAGTACAATTTTCTTAGACTATAAATTTCATTAGTGATGAAATTGTTAGGCACCAAATATTTCCTAAGCCAAGTTGTTTTAGGGTATCATTTATTTCATAACTTAAAAGTCTAAGAGCTTTGACACCATAATTCAGGTTCCTAGGTTAACATGTCACAATGGTTTTTAAACGGAGAGGGGACAAATTAAACAAAAAGAAACCTGACATTTTATTTCAGTAAGTAAGCAAGATGGTTCCTTCCACGCTTGCATTTTCTTTTTACTTCAAAATGTTATTTCCAAAACGTTGTTGATGTTGTATCTGAGTGCAACAGAACCAACGGTGTTTATAAACCGGGTCGAGGCATGTTATTTCTGAAACTCCTAGATCAGCCAACAGATTACAAAATAAAGAAAATATTTACACCGCACTCTTTTGACTGCATCGCTTCAGCACGGAAACTGGCTCTGGTGCATCTCTGAGTCCTTCCTGCTCAAAGGATGGCAGGGCAGAGAGTTCTTACCTTCGCAGGTCTCTGTCTCAGTCCGGAACACATAGCCGGGGGGGCACGTGCAGCTGTAACTTCCGGGTGTGTTTCGGCACAATCCATTATCGCAGAGCAGTCTGTTCACCAGACACTCATCGATGTCTGAAAGACACGGACGGCAGAGAGCAGGTTCTCAGAGCCACACGTGGTCACAGAGGCCAACCATATGCTGCTTTCATTTGGTTCTTTTTCCTTCTACCCCCTCTGACTTAGTTTCTTTCTACTACAGAGTTAACAAAATACTTTTAGTGTTCAAGTGGAACATTCTTATGCTGATGGATACTTCTAAGAACTTCTGGAGTCCCTGGAAGATGTACAGTATTTGGAATGGACTCATTATTGCTTTGTTTACCTTAATTTTTTTGTCCTGGAATGGGATTATATTAGACATATATTAAAGCACTGATGAAATATATTAAAAGGTTGAAATAATTTGTTTATATACATACAGTAAAAATAACATCCAATATTTTTCCAATTAAAATTATAAAAATAATCCACTAAATAGTAGCTAAAAGGTATTCACTAATTTCCCATTATGTTTTCACCTCAAAAACAACTGGCTCTTAAAGGAAATTAAGGAAGCATTTTGTATATTCCTTTAGTATCAGAAGAGCCTGGAGAAGATCATCTATCCCATGAATTTAAAGAAGCCCATGCTGACTTCTACATCAATCTCTGCTCTCTTGTTTTTACAAGTTAAAGTTAGTTAAGGAGATAAAGAAATAAAAACTGTAGTTTGGGTGGAAAAGTTTCTTTTACTTAAAGTTATAATTTTAGTCTTTCAAATAAAAATTATCTCTTATCAAACAATATCCCGACACTGCAAAGGTATAGAAATGAGATCAGAAAGGCATGTTCTTTAATGGTATCACCACTGATACTCATCTTTTTATCAAATCTTTTTCCTTTTGAATGTATTACTCCACATTTGAATCTTGAACTTTAGTCTAAAAATTAAATTGTATTTTAAGAACTGCTATAAAAACTCCTGCAACTGTACAATGTTTTATCGTGACTGCATCACAATTTATTTTTACCCATTTATTCATGCTATGAATTCAGCTGTGTCTCTTACAAATGGTTAGTCTGAAATCTAAACCCTCAGTATATCACAATGTGATCTTACTTGAAATGAGGGTTTCTAAGGATGAAGTAAAGTTAAAGCAAGTTAAAGATGTAATAACCCATCATGTCTGGTTTTCATAAAAGGGAAAGTGTGGATGGAGAGATAAGACAGCTGCACATAGAGGGAAGATGACCAGAAGACATCAGCAGAGGACAGCCATGTGGCTACAGTGACGCTTCCACAAGCCAAGGACTGCCAAGGACTGCCAAGGACCACTGACAACAGCAGTGACTAGAATAAGAAAGTGAAGATACTCTCCCACAGCCATCAGAGAGCAGGGTCCTGCTGACACTTTTATTCAGCCTTCTAGCCTTTCACTCTGTGAGATAATAAATTCCTGTTGTTTTAAGCAACACAGTTTGTTACTGGAACCTTAGCAAATGAGAACACTATTATTGGAATTTGGTTCCATTTTTATTTTTAAATTCTAGTTTAAAATTTTTCAAAAACTATGTATATATCTAAAGAGTTTGGTTGCTTCATAGCTCATGTGCAATGTGTCAATGCTCACTGAATCTTAGTGCTTTCAGTAGGGTACTCAGATTCTCAGCTGTACCTGAAAGCTAATCAGGAAGTGACTTTGCTTCTGTTGTGTAATGGCTAGCTTGGTTTACACGGTTTTAGAAATTTCCAATAATCTCTGACTGGTACTCTTCTGTATGGTTTATATCTAGATGTTCCCTCAAGTCTCATGTGATAACTTGCAGAGTTTTTGGAAGGTGACTGTTCATGGAGGTGCTATACTCACTAGTGATGAATACACAGCTAATTTTGCTACCCTACCTCTCACTCTATCCTTTGTTTCCTGCCTGTCCTCCACCATGCACCTGTGCCATGCCATTTTGCCTCAGAGCCTGCCAACTATGTCCTGAAACTTGAGCCAAAACAAATGCCTTCATTACTAGGTAATGACACTTGTTTGATGTTGATATTTTTATTGACTGATTAACTGACTGATTGAGATAGGGGCATACCATGTTGACCCGACTGGTTTGTATATCTTTTATATCAGTGTATACACAATAAGGGAAACAAAGAAACTATAGGATGCTTAATCAAAGATGTGTTTGTATTTCTATATAAAGGGCTGATGTGTGTGTGTGTGTGTGTGTGTGCGCGCGCGCGCATACAACTTACCAATGCAGTTTCTTCCAGAGGCATCTGGCTCATAGCCACTATTGCAATTACAACGGTAACTGCCGCGTAAGTTTTCACAAATTCCATTGGCACATATATCAGGGTCCAAAGCACACTCATTGATATCTGAATTAAACACAGAGAATTTAATATTCACAGACATTTTATTGTTTGCTGATAAATCCAAGTCTAAAATATATGAGATGTTGAGCTCTGCAAAGCTACAATTTGCCTGCTTTTTTTCAGAAAGGAAAAGGAAATAAGTAAGGAATAAATAAAACTGAGGAATATAGGACATGTCAATGTTAATTCAAAAGAAAACTTAAAAGACCTGGCAGGAATTCCAAGAATTAAACCATGCAATATGTCTGTGTGTATGATAACATTAATAAAGGAAATTTATAAGCTCTTGGCTCAAAATCCAAAGGAAAATTTAACTTTTAATTAAATTTAACTTTTAATTAAAAATTATTAGAGTGGCCTATATAATTTGTATGGTTCTTAAAGGCATAGAATATTTCTGTTTTACTACCATTTTTTACAGTTAACTAAGTAGCACAATAAAAAGTGCTTCTATTGTTGATAAGTTGAGATGAATGGACAGGATGCTGCAGAGCATGTTGCTCTGTTGTTACAAAGAATCATGACTGCTATTCTCTGTTGCCCTGGGGAGGGACAGCTGAGGACTCAGGTGCTCCAAGAAAGCAAACACTTGGTAGCATCCAAAAATGAGCTGGCTCTGTTGGACAGGCACATTCTCAGGAATTAAAATAAAAAAAGGAGACCTAAAGTCAAATTTCATTCACTGTCAAATTTTGACAGTTACTGTTTTTAAGAAGCTGGAAAGCTTTCTTAAATACCCTGGAAATGTCCGGTGTTTCATTTTATATTTGGAAAAACTATCCTTGTAAAAGTTTGCATTTTTACTCTGACTTCCAATATTCATGTGAAAATTCAACAAGTAACTGAAAATTATCTATAATTGGTCTAAGCTCTTCTCAAATGTGAAAGTAGCAGAATATATATGTAAAGTTAATGGAAATCTTACACTTCTACCTAATATACAAATGAATCCACCTATATACTAAAATGGAAACCTTTAAACTTATAAATGCATACACTAAGATTCTATACTGGAATTCTGTTAAACATAATATTAAGTCTAAAATAAGAAAAGGAATCATTCATTTACTGAATTTTACTTCTGCAGTTGCATAGAAACAATTTATTATTCTTAAGCATAAAGGATGCCTAATTGTTTCAGAATATCCTGAACTTGATCCATATTAAATATCTCTTAAGGTCAGATATTTTTCTAACTCTGTCTTAGACCATTATTTAACATTCTCATAAAATTGACCAATTACACCCTCTTAAGCAACTGTATCCACAAAATCATGGGTGCAGTTTGTTAGTGACATTTTTAATAAAGCATGTTTAATGGATAAATATTTACCTAAGATGAAAAGTGGTCAAGTGGAAAGTCTCATTTAATAACCTCATTTTTACTAGTGTATTTTCATTCAAATATAACATGCATACTGTAATTATGAAGTGATACAATCACTGCCAACTGAGAGCTGAGTAGCGGTACCTCTTCCATCCACGGTGATCCCTACTCCACTGCTACAAAGGCCATGGAATTCAGCTGCATGATAAAAACATATAAAAAAATTAAAAACTAAATTATACATGGCTCATAATAAATCATTTATCCAACTCCAAAAGTACCCTTTGGAAAAATTGTGTGTATTACTTTTTATGATGAAAAAAATTATACAATTTTCCAGTAAGAATCCCCAATTCACAGACATGTGTAAAAAAAAGTAAATAAAAATCACTTACACACATCACTCTGAGTATCACTAATATATTGATAAACATTATGAATATATTCTATATATATCCAGACTTTAAAAACCAAATACAAAGTGCATTACAGAGATTTTCTTTTACTTTGACTCTTTTCTTTCAATAGTAAAATACAGCATTGTCAAAATTTGTGTAACACATTTGCTGAGTGCTTGATATTGTTCCACCATTTTACATCTACCAACTAATCTTCCCAATCCCATAAACCAGGTGCTGCTTACAACAGAGAAAACTGGACCCAGAGAAGCCAGGAACTGCTCAAGAAGGTGGCGACTGTGGTGGGAGCAGCACTGTGCCTAGCACTCCGCCCAAGGCTGGGTTCCTCAATGCACCATTTAACAGGCTGCAGCATTTTATTCTCAGTTAGGTGGAGGCATCATGTTTTTCCAGTTTCTGACTGATGAAATTAGGGTTATCCAAATTTGAGCAACTATAGTAAGTCACATGAAGTTCACTTGTATCACTAGGATATTCACTTATAAATAAAACTTCTCAGACTATGTCTCTTTTATTAAGGCTTCTGGTGGCTCTCGGCCTTGCCCCAGACCACCCTGTCAGCAGCAGTGTAAGAGCACCCACCCTTTCCACCTGTACCACCTCTGAGAAAAACCAACTGCCCATAACTTCATCAACCTGGTAAACAAAATGTCACTTAATTCTATTTTTTAAAGAAATGGGCATATTTTTATATGGAAATCAATTACTTGTGTTTCCATTTTGTGCAGTCTTGTATGTGCATTACATTTCTTTAAATAAATGACTTCAACTTTCTTTATTCTGCAGATTAAGCGATGATATATGAAAATTTTTTCCAATTTACATGTAAATTTTAGCTTTTGGTGTCTGCCTAAAGACCCTCCCCCTTGCAAATAATAAAAAATTATATTTATATAAAAATCATCCCAAGCTTTGTACAGTTGCAGTATCATAGCCAATGAGGTTTATCCAAGGCGCAATTATTGCTAATTGAAAAAAATCATCTTTAAGGTTTAATGTAGGGGATTAACTTATTTTTTCCCCAAAGTTATCAATATTCACTACTTAGTCAATTTTCCTTTACTGAACTGAAATGCCCTTATGTGTGTGTATGAGGGAGGGAGAGGGACTTGGGGAAGGGAGAGGGAGAGAGCGTGCTTGGGATGAAACCCAGGGATCCCAGCATGCCAGGCAACAAGCACTCTACCCTGAGCTCCAGTCCTAAAATGCCATTTTTATCCTATCCTACATTCTCATTTATATGCAGGACTGTTTGAGATTTGTTTGATTAACTTTTTATTTAGTTTTAAACCAAATTTAGTATTTGTGTCATAATATGTATTTCAGTTTAGAGCCAGTTTAGACCAAGATCTTCTTACTTTTCTTTTTTTAAAAAAGGGGTCTTAGTAATTCTTCAAGATGCATCAAATCATTGTGTCAATGTTTGGACAATCCATTTTAGAACTTCTAACAGAACTATAAACCATCGACTTGTGGGAATACATTCCTCCCATCTCCCACTGGAATTTTTTCCCAATTTTTTTTTTTTCTTAAAACAAGCTAAATGTTCCCCCTCTGTGAGTCTTTTCCATCTGCTCCAGGCAAACTTGGTACTCTGATAGTTGTTTATGAGCCCTTTAAGGCATTAATCATACTAGACTACGACTTAGTTTGCCTGCAAGTATTCTCAACTATCTCCAAGTTTAAGAAAAACAGGGGGTGTTTATCGTGGAATCCCCCACCGTACTTACACATATTTACTAGAGCCTTGGTCAACGTCTGAATGAATGAGTCAATCTTCTCCAGTTAAGAGTCTGGAGCTACTGACAGAGTGCACACAGCCTGAGACCACACCACATTTAAAAATTACATCAAGCTCTGGTATTTATGACTTTCAAAGTGACTTTCAAACATTGTAATCACAATGACATTATAGATCACAGAAATGACTTTCAAACATTGTAATCACAATGACATAGATCACGGAAATCAAGGTTAACATATTCATATGAAAATCTGTATAACAATCATAACTGTATCAGCAAATAGATTTTTCTATTTATCCTGTTCTCTCTGCCCAAAGATCATATAAAAATACAATCCAGCAAACGCGAAGTCATGAGTTCCATCCCCAGCACACACACAAAAAAATAAAATCCAAAGCTCCTTATAATATGCCTCTCATAGCTACACCAAACTGAATTTCTCTTCTTCAATTCAAAGTAATGCAAAACACTTGAAAGCTGATGTCCACTTAAGCCAGATATCCAACGTTACACCTCCACATTCTTTTGCAGGTGTGGACCCGGCATGGGTCAGTACCTGAATTTTTGGCAGGGCACGGCTGGCAGGGCTCTCCAAAACCGTAGTCTGGGTTTGCACAACAGCATTCAGACTTGGTCACTGCACCCGGGAAAGGACGCACACAGGCACCTTTCTTGATTCCACCATAGCAGGTACTGCGCATATGTGTATCTAAAAGAGATTAAAAAGACAGTGTCTTAAGTTAGTAATGGAGACAATGGGACTTCAAAACAGAAGGTTTCCTTCCTCAATCTAAGAGAGCACGACACTGGACAGTTTACAGGGTTCCTGCCACTGCCTTTATTTCGCATCTTCAGTGTTAGGAAACCAATAAATTTTTATTAAGTGAGAGCAAGACTGAGTGCACATCCGTAACTCCTTTCTTCCCCCTCAACAGTCCAGTCCCAAGTACTAACACAAACATCTATTATCCCGCTTACCCGCTCCAGCCTGTCACTGAACCAAGGATATGCCCACAGTCATAAATGGCATTTTGATAACTGGCTGTTTCATATTCAACCTGCCGCTTACTATTGCTTCTAGAAATGCAGTGAAGTTAAGCTACCTCAAGGTGACACTGCTTGGCCACAACATTTCTTGCTGATACTTCCCAAGAGGCCTTTGTTTTCAACCTTGAAGACACTCTATGTCACTATGTTTTAATCTCATATGCTCAAGAAATCCAATTATAAAACCAGTAACTACCACTAAGTGCCCTGGACTTGTGCTGGTTGTTTTGCCTACACAATACTGTGGGACAGTTAGGTTATCAACTCTATAGGACAGTGGTTCTCACCTGCACTTAGGAATGAGGAGGAAAAGGTTTGGAGAGACTGTGTAACAGCTCTAAGTGACTGAGCTGGAACTCGCACTGGTCTTGGGTGACTTCTAAGTGCTCCCTCATTCCAGTAAGCCAGGTTCCATCCCATGTTCTGCTTAGCTCTCTCATTCTCAACTCCCACGAAACACACCACAACTTTGCAAAACAGTAAATGGTGAACTATTTAACTCAGATCATCAGAAAGGCCAGAGAAGCAGAGCAGTTTTTAAGGAGGACACTGACACGGTAATTTTACAAGAAAAACTTTCATTATAAATATTTATAACTATAGATAATTATAATCATTGCTACGTATGATGGTATCTGGTTGTTACACAAACTATTTTATCTAATGGTTTCCATGATCTCATTAAAAAGGTGAGATTTATGGCCTACATTAAACTTTTAGATACAAGTATGCTTAAATGGAAGAGGGTGTTAAGATTTATCACATCCTCACCCCTACTCTGAGAAGTCAGTTCCTAGACTCTCCCTTCATCTTCTGTGGCTGAATTGGTACTGTTTGCTCCAAGTTACACACAAGTGTTTGGCCCAACACAAAGGAGAATCTGCATGAGTGCAGCACAGATCATGATTTCCAATATGACTTTTGTGAGTCCTCTGGATATTGCCAATTATGTTGGAAGGCATCACTGAATGGCCAAAGTTGTTTATTTCTCTTTATAGGTTAAGAATACATGCCATGTATAGAAACAAAGTAGATAGATAGAATATGGAACTCACTGGAAGAGTAAGATAACTTCCATATACAGATTTCTGTAACCAGTTAGCTACACTATTTAGGGGACCCAACACTAGAAGTGAAAGGTTCTTGCCCTAGTATAAATTACTATACAATTATGGCAGTGGTCTAATGTAGCGGAAGGCCAAAGCGGGAATGCCTACCACTTCCTGCTTCTTCCTCAGCCTATTTGCAACTCCCCTTCCCGTTTGCATGCACAGAGAATTCCAATCAGCTCCTCACACATCATCAATGCCCGCCCTAAGCATCACCCCTGGTCAAAGGTTACATATGTCCCATACCCCATATTCCGGTCGAAGGAGACACCCAGCCACCATGGGTTGTGTGCTCCTTCCCACATCCTCACCTCAATAAACCTGTTCTTTTTGTACTTTTGCTTCTCTATGGTGCCAGAATAATCTAACAAGAAGTTCTACCAAAAAAAAAGAGGTACAATTCATATGTGGGTTTTAGGAAAATAAATTTTCCTGTGATCAGATCTATAAGGGGCCATCCTATGTAAATTACTCGATACTTTCCTTATCTATAAATAGAGTTTATAGAATAAGTTAGATTACACTTGTTCACTATTAAGCAGCTAACTACTAAAATATGGTGGCCCTTTTATTTTTCATGAGAACAGCTGACCTTTCCTTGTTCAAGACTCTAGACTGGAATCCTGGTTCATATTGTACTATTCAAATATAACCATCCCACTGCTGACAGAGGAGAGGATGGGACTGGAAGGACAGGACGGGACAGGACATCCTAGCTAGGAAAGGCCAGGAACACCAATGCCAGCAGCTCTATCAGAGCATGTCTGTGGGAATATTTGGAAGATGGACCAGATAAAAACGTTAAACATATTTTACATATGCTACCAAATTTCTGCATGCCTTTTCTTCCTTAAAAATGAGACTTTCTTCTTTTAAGAATTTTTCATGTAATTCACAGATTTTATACTCCATTGATAAAATATATATTGATGCACAATGCTGATTTTATACTTCTACTTTTAGTACTGACTTTTGCATGTACAGCAGCAACTGTTAAGACTATGCCCTTGATATGATGCATCTATTTTAATAAAATGACAGTAGAAATTGGTTATTACTTGACATTTGTTATCTGTCAGATATTGTTTAAATTTCTGCACAGATAAATACTAACATATTTAATCCTCAAAGCAACTAATGAAGAAAGGAGGTACAGAGAGTTAACATATCTTGTTCAAGAACACACAGCTTGTATGTACCTGAAGTAGGATAAAGAAAAGAAAATGACCTTATTTAGCTGGTAAAAATGCCAGAGTTCATAAGCATGTTGAAATTTTGAGCTACTTTATGGGATTCTAAACCCTATGATGCTAAACAGCAAATAGTAAGATGACATTTTGAGACTCCATCTTAAAGCAAATAGATATTGGAAAATTAGTTAAACTCCTTCCAACATTGAGGATATACAGAGCTTGAGAGGATGGTGATTAAGAAGGGCAACAAGTATTCAGTTATCACCCTCAAAAAAAAAAAAAAAGAAAGGTCATTTTCTTGGTTTGGTTTGTTTTTGCAAAAGTTGGGTAATGAGTCGGGGTGTTTGCTTTCTTGCATGTCACGGGGGGAAAAGATCATGATGGTGGCCTGCAGAGCCACACACCCCACTCGTGCTTGGGATGGCTAACAGGCAAGTTGTTGGGGGTAGTGCCTTCCACCGCAGGAACAAGGCAAGGTGGTGGTGCAGTGACAGCAGCACAGAGAGTGTGTGTCCTGTGGACTGGGCCAGGCTGGCAGTGGGTGACATTCAGAGAGGTCCTATGAGGAGGAGTGCCAAGACATTACGGGAGTGGGCCTGTGTGAAGGGTCAGAAGTGGGCGAGGAGGGGCCACTCAGAGAAAAGCACCCCTCTCCACCTCAGGAAGGGAAGCAGGGTGCCTCTGAAATGCCCTGAGCCCCTGCAGGAGAGCAGGTGGGTTTGTCTGGGGAGATAGAACATTCCAAAGCCCTCCTCAGAAAAGCTGCCTTGGTACCACCATCTCAGCGCCCTTCCTCCTCTCTGTACAGAGTCCAATGTTCTCAGTGAAGACCTGAACTTGGAAAGAAAACCACCTTAAAACCTGGTGAATATTAATTCTAATTTCTAAATTCACATTATTCTCATTACCAAAGTTTATCATAGAATTCTCGTTACCTAAAAATATACGGTAAAGTTAAAGAACGGCATGTGTTTCCTTTCTTACTGGTTGGATCAACTGTCCCCACAAAATAAATCTAAAAATAAAATTTAACAAGATGGGAGATACAAAAACATAGCTGCCTTTTGTTTTACTCTGCTTGCAAGTCCTGCTTCTTCAACATATTAGTTAAAAATTATAGCTTAAATTTTCTGAAAGTAAAACTGTCTTACAACAAAAAACAAACCAATACAAAAAGAAATTTCAGCTTCCAGAACTAATCTTAATAATTAATAGCAGCGATTTATTTCTAATTTAAGAGGTTTCAAAAGTTATACCAAAGAGAGAGAGAAACAAACAAAAAACATACCTAGCACATTACATAATTATACACACATAAAAAGTGGTGTTTTTATTTAAAAAACCTTAAGTTGTCACAATGACGAAAAACTGAAGAAGACCTTCCAACAATTTCTGATGTTTCCTGTTTGCGGACAAGAGAATGAATTTTTGTACTTGAACCATGAATCCCTAATAACTCAGTGTTTGTTGCTGAACTTCCCTCTCAAACTGGGCTTTGCATTCATTGTAGATTTCAACAGAATCATCCACATGAAGGCCAAAAGCATCTAAGTGTATTAAAGCAACCGAAAACATTTTAGCTTTCTAAGCAGGAAGGGAAGGAGCTACATTCTTCTAGCTGCTATGTTTGAAATATCCCTGAACAAAGTGCTGACAACCTTATTGGCTAAAATAAACCCTAGCCTGGAGAGAGTGGATGAAGCTGAGCGAACAGATTATTTCCATCTGCTGATCCTTCCTTGTCCCTTCCCTCTTGGAACAATTCTGAGAAGTGAGAGAAAAATACTAAGTACATCTACAATTTTATTTTTCTCAAATATACTTTTAAGCCTATAAATATTTCTATGCTTTCCTGCACAACCAGAAATACAGAGGGTGTACAATGACTAATTCATCCTTGAAGTCTTGTGCAAGCACTTTGGAAAGAAAACTCCATTAACGTATTTTTACAATTCCCTCTGCTGTTGTTATCATTAGAACACACTGTCTGGATTTTGAAATGCCAGTGACATTTCTGTTTTGCCTGTCTTGTCAAAGACGATGTTTGAGAATTCTGCTTCATTTTCATAGAATCCATTTGACAAATGTTTCCAAAAAGAATTCTCAGTGATTTAAAATATATATTCTCCTTCATTTTTCCTCATTTCTGTTGTAAACTACATTGTGGTGAAGAATAATTAAAAACATTTTTAGCTTTTAATATAAGTTCAAGTTATATGGTGTAAGTTACTTACATTTCAAATTTTGTTTGAGTAAAAATAAGTTTACTTATATGTAACCTATAATTCCTGTTTTATTATTCTGTTCTTAATTACAAAATCAACTCTTATTGAGGGTGCCGGCAATAAAGACAATTTTTTCTTCACCATTTTTTTTTTTAGCCAGATTACGGAATGAATCCAAAGCTTTTGCACTGAGCTACTTACCAGCAGTTTCTTTTCTTTCTTTCTTTCTTTTTTTTTTTTTTAAAGTGAGACAGGGAGGGTTTTGTTAAGCAGCCCAAACTGGGCTTAAACTTATCATCCTCCTGCCTCAACCTCCCAAAGTGTTCGCCAGTATTTCTAACTTGCATCTCCTCAAAGTTTTTGAAAGAGGCTGTCAGGAATCTTGGTAAACTTCATTTTAAATAAAGCTAAAATAAAGTTTTAAATTAACATATAATTCATACCATAAAATTCACCTGTACCTAAAATTTAGTATTTTTTAGCATATTCGCAAACACAGCTGATCTTACATTTTCATCACCTCAAAATATCACATGGTGTCACTCCTCTCTCTTCCCAGCCCCATCCTCTCTGCCCTAAACAACCGCTAATATACTTCGCCTCCACAGATTACCCTGCTCTAGACATTTCAAATGAATGGAGTCATACATGATAATGTCTTTGCAACTGGTTTCTTTCACTTGGCATAATGTTTTCAAGCTGTTTCCAAGTTTCAGGGTGTATTCTTTTCACGACTCAATATTATTCTACCATGTTATGTGGACACATCTCTGTCCACATCTTCATGGGGCCATCATGGATATTCTACTTACCAACACACACACGTCCATCGACACCCACAGCCAGGCCTGGGGGACAGTCACAGCGGAAGGATCCTTCGTTATTGATACAGTGCCCATTCATGCAGATGCCTGGGGTCTGACACTCATCCACATCTGCCCAGAGGGTGACAGAAGCCAGCCTATTATTAAATCTCAGAATTTTTTGCCATTGCTCTACACTATCAACCTTTCAATTTTATAACACATGAAAAAATACATAAATATGACAGCAAATCTTGTGTGTAAATGCAACCCTCGGAAACGTTTTCAGAAAGCCCAGTTGAGTAAAAGCTGCCTTACTTCATTCTTTTAGAAAAAAATCTAATAACTCTTTTTTTCATTATTTGATAGGCTTGTCAAATAATACTGAATTCAAATTGGTTAAGTAAAACAAATTCCTTTAAAAAACTAAGGTAAACTTCTTTAATTTTTTCACACAAAAATATTTAGCTACAGATAAGTGTGGTTTTGACAGTAACTTTCCACAAGAGCAAAATAATCTGAGGTATTTCTCCTAATTTTTAGTCTACTTGAACTTATAAAGTATGAGCCAATGTTAGGTGGCTTCCCCAAAAGATGAAACACACTTCAAACTCAAAGCTGCTGAATTATAAACATTTTAAAACTTATGGATTATAGAATTTATAAAAAGAAAATTAATGAAGAATTACCAGAAGACAGAAACTGTTAAGATCTAAGATATTTTTATATGTGCATTTAAATTTCTTAAAATATGCAGGAACGAAGTTTCATACATTCACATAATGCTATTTATTGTAGCATAATGCCAATCTCATATCCTGCATAAAATCCAAGTCAGCTAGCTTTAGGCCGACTTCCAAAGCTACAGTATTTCCACTTAATCTTGTATTCCCCTCTCTTGGACAGTCAAAAACTTCTTTGTTATTCAAAAACATGAGAAATATTCCTGATTTTCTCTGTTGTACCAAGAATTTCACAGAAACTATTAGAACTGCTCATGAGTTTTACGTGTCAGAAAAGTTTGTGTAGTTAGGGCAGAACACATTTAGTTAATTTTGTCCACAAGAGCATACAGACAAAAACAAAGGAAAGGCAAAAGTAGTCCACAGTATATGAAATGCCAATTGTGAGTATAAATAAAACAGTTTTGTTTTATTTCCAACATATCTTTGCTTACTGAAGTTGCCTCTAGAACTTGGTATTTAAAATGGCTTCAAGAAAAAAGTCACTTAGCAAAAATATTCCAATTATATCCTTACTAAATTAATGTAAGATTTTTTAGATAATGATATGATTACAAGTGGTTTACAATTAGTTAATGGAAAAGATGTAATAAATGATAGTGGAAAATCTGGTTATGAAGACACATTCAAATGAAAACCTTGCAAAGTTTTTTTCTTTTTCTCTTTTTATCCAGGCAACAATAGAGAAAAATTATTTTCACATTGTCCCTTCCAGAAAGTTCCTAAAAGCAATCGGTTACTCCTTTATTTTTTCCTGTATCTTTATTTTTGTAAAGATGTTACTATTCCTGAGAGCGCAGTATCTTTTCTAGGGAGGTTTAGACATATTCTATCCTGAATTACCCAGAGATCTGAATAAATTCAGAATGTAATGCAGTAATACTTCCATGGTTCATGTGGATCAAGAGATGGTTAGGATAGCAGCTATTTTCCCATCTCAGAAGGGTACGTACCAGTACAGTAACGGCCATTCGGGGCCAGGACAAATCCAGGCTTGCAGATGCACTTGAAGCTGCCATCCTCGTTGATGCACATTCCGTTCAAACACATGTTGGTAGTTGTGCATTCGTCGTGATCTGCAGAAAAGAGAGTGACTTTGAACATTGGCCTTGAGGAACCGATTTCCTCTCTTTACCCACTTTGGAATCAAATTCCTCTACATTAGTGAGCCATGTAGTGATGGATTTTATTTTATTTTATAAATGCCAATTGTGTGAAACCAAATAGCACAGAAAATGTAAAGTGTCTTTAGTTTCAGAAGCATAAGGACTGGATATGGGCACATTTCTATAATCTCAGTATTTCGGAGGCTGAGGCAGGAAGATGGTGGGTTTAAGACCATCCTGGGGTATGCGGCAAGTTCAGTCTTGCCTGGACTACATAGTGTGAGACTTTCTCAAAAGACAAGAAACAAAAACCAACCAAATGGCCAGGGATATAGTTCAGTGGCACAGCCCCTGCATGGCAAGTGCAAGATCTTGAGTTTGATTTCTGACACCAAAAAATAAATAAATAAATAAAAATAAAATTAAAAATTAAAAAAACAAACTAAAAGGAATGTAAGAAAAAGAATCAAAGCAATCTGCTTAGCTCCTGTGAAAACCATGTAAACCATAACCATGAGTAGTGTTTTGTTTTGAGCACTAAAAAAGTTCACATGATTTCAGTGATTTTTTTATAAGACAGAATAAATAAGTGGTAAACCATATTGTAAGTGAGATGATCTGAACTTTCAACAGTGAGTGAAACACAATGTACTGCTATGAGAATAGATTATTTTTGCAGAGTGTTGATATCTCTTGCTAGATATCACCAGGACTACAAATTTAGAGTCAATTACCACATAAGCCACACAATTCTATATTCAACTGTCTAAATTCGTTATCCCTGTCGAAATCCTAACATCTAAAATATAGTAGGTGCTAAGGATTATATAAACTGATGAAGAACAGCTACTACTTACAATTAAATATGTACCATGCAGAAAATTTCCAGAAGCAATAAGTTATTCCTTGTTATGACATTTCTTTAAAAACTCTCTTCCTTCACTTTGTCTGCGTTAAATGCATTTACATTCTACCTGTCTATCTGAAGAACTCTCACAACACATGAAGTGTGAAAGGTCTCCTGGAAACAGAATACGTGATTCTAAATAAAAATGCATATCCTTTAAAAACCTTTTGCAAGGAAGCGAATATTTCCATACCAACACAGTTTTTTCCATCTGTAGTTAATTCAAAGCCAGCATTGCAAATGCACTGGAAACTTCCATCTGTGTTCACACATCGACCGTTTTTACAAAGAATGCCATTCTGGATGCACTCATCAATGTCTAGGACAATCGAAGACAGCCATTGTCATTTTATAACACATTGAAAACAGTAAGGTAGTCGGGGGATTTTTAAATGCCCAGTTTATTTTTAAATGTAATATCCATGATTGTATTGCTGCTTCCACAAAGTTTGCATTGCTCCTTCTTGCAAATGTAGGTCTAAACAATTTGACAACCCATACAGTGGCAGAAGAGGGAAAGTGAAAAGGAAATGGGTCGAGCAATGAGCCTAAGAGAGGGTCAGCAGTGTGGCTGGAATTACTGGTGCAGCTGTTTTTGACATAGTGGTTACAGACCTCAAAAAAAAAGAAAGAACAAGATGTTGGTCAAAAGAAAAGGAACTCCAGGAATTCTGGATTAAGAGCCCTGTGATGAAAACTACTGGGGAAAGTTGATTCAAGCAACTACACCCTTGGACGAATAGGAAATGAAACAGAAAATGAGCAGAGTCATCTGGTAAAAGAATTCTGAGATGAATCAGCAGTGAGGTACGGAGTTCAGACAATCGTGCTGGGTGTAGCCCTGGACCTCTGAATAAAGACAAGGCAAGAGGTGATGCTAGACTACAGGTGGGGCTTAAAGAAAAGACTAGCTGAAAATGACTGTAAATCTTCAATTCACTTAATCAGAGAAAGGGAATGCTGACCTTACTTGCAGTAAAAAGGGTATGATGAAGGGAAGAAAGATAAAGTGAATTTTTGGAAGCCAGATTGCACATTGCCTAGGTTATATATGCAAACACCACGTATGCGTAAAGAGAAAACCTCTGTGACTATCACAAAATAAATATAGAATAATGTAACAGTACTCATTCCATGCCGCACTTACTTTAATAAATTTACTTTTAACTTCAACAGTCTTGGTTATGATATTTCACGGCACATTTTCATATGTGAAGGGAAACTGCCTTACCGATGCATGCTTGCTTGGTAGGAGTCCTCTGGAATCCAGCATGACATTTACAATAATAGGATCCAGGTGTGTTAACACAATCTCCATTAGTGCAGGGATTTGATGTGCATTCATCAACATCTGTGAGCAGCAAAAGAAACCATTATGGATTTCACTCCATTTGTAGAAATGTTTGTTTAAAGTACATTTAGCCCTTCCAAATTTGAGAGAAGGCCAGTTACTGGTAATAGTCTAAATAGCAGAGTATTTATAAATGAATGAAAATTCCTTTCTTCAAATACAGAGTCCAGCCTGAAAATTTACAAAAATATTGCCAATTGGAGAATATAAGAGAATTTACTTTACTCAAGAAATGGTTTTCTCAAATGGAATAATGCCCAATGATTAAAAGCATGAGCTCTGAAGAGACAACCATGAGTTCTTCCAATAAGGGGCAGCACTAATTACCTACGGAAATCGGGACACTAAGCCTCACTAAGGTTTAGAATTTGCAATGTCTGAAGAATAATGAAAGGCTTTTAAAGGTATATAGTTGTTATATGTTACCACTGCTATTATTTTTAAGGGATTACTGAATTTCTTTGTTATTTTTTGTGACTCATCTATCTATACAACTGTATATTCATTGAGGCTTCATTCTGGGGTCACAAACATGGGCAGGGGAGAAAATGAAAACAAAGTAATGTTTTTTCATCAGGTTCAACTTTCTTTCAGGTTTTAAAATTGGTACGGGGATTTATTTTTTAAATAAAGTGTGCAAACACTAGTTCTGATCTAGAATACGAGAAAGTCATCTTGTTTTAGGTCTGCTAAGGCTTGATTAAATGCAAACCCTCCGTAGAATTCAGAGGCTGCCAATTAGAATTGAACAGCTGGACCAAGAAAATTCCAGAAAAATCACTTGTGCCAATGCAAGTTTAATTTATATTCTATTAGCAATGTCCACTAAATATTATATTGAATACTGGAAAATTAACATGCACTCCAGCTAATGAAGGCATAATGACTTGCTATTTCACGTACATGCAGAAGCCATTAACAAATACAATTTTAGCTAATTTTGAGAGCACAACTGTAAAATCAATTCACAGTTCTACCATTTTAATGAACAAATTAGTCCTTTGACAGATGTTTTTAGACAAGAAACTGTGCTCTATCAACTTCACCAACCTCGCTGATATAAACAGACTGAGTGCAGTTAAGCTCTCTTAAAGAAAAACAAAACAAAACTTCATGACAAAATAAAAACAATTGCAGGATTAAGTCTGTTTTTTTCAATTTATCCAAAGACACTTTCAGCCCATTAAGACTCACTTATGTTTAAACTTTTGGTTGATAACATTAATTCTTCTGAGCCAAAGGAATGAAGCAAAATGAGAAGAGTTCAGATATCAGCAACATACTAGGTATAATTAATGGATTTTCCCATAGGACATAGCACCTTGGTTCATGCTGCTGAAAGTCACTTATATTTTCTGTGTGTCTACTACTGAAGTGTACTGTAAATGTATCTTCATCCAAGACTCAATGCAAATCTCAGTTCCACTGAAGAACACGAGGCCATACACTGAACCTCCTGCCTGTGGGTCAGCTTTCTGGGAAACCCAGTCACTTTTCTGAAATATTTTCTCCACTTGAGAACCTGCTGCCTCAGCTCTGTGTTGCTGGGACAGCTCTGCTTATTTTGCCATTACAGCTGCAGTTCATTTCTGTCTCCTTAGCCCCTTGGGGACTTCATCCAGGCTGGGACCACAGAGATGTGAGAGTGCACTTATTTCTTCATTGGAAGTGAAACCAATCACCAAAAACTATTAGTGACTTTAAAGTTACAGAAGACTTTAAGCCCCATTTGTTACTGTTTCACCCCTGCTCCCCGATTATGGTAAGATTTGAAGTTTCAGACTAATCATGAGTGATCACTGTCAACTCCTGAAACATACATTTCATGCTTCTCTGAGTCTCATATTCCAATCCCCCTGTGATGGTGTTTGCTTTGTCTCATTTACAGGAGCAGAAGCACTTAACTATGAGTTAATGCCTCTGACTTCTATGATTTCTTTGGGGCCTGAATATTAATAAGCAAAATTCACAGGATTTTAAACTACTAAAATAAATGAAGGAATTGTAAAAATGCTGACTACTGAAATGGTTAAATTCTGAAAAAAAAAAAAGATTGGGGATAAGGGAATATGTATCTTTGAAAGATATTTTATAGACAAATTTAGAAGAGACTTTTTAAATTTGCAAGGTCTCTAAGATTACCCATACACCAAGAGAAATAAATTATTCCTCACTATTCCAAAACAAAATGATTTGAATTGAGTTAAAACTATTGCTAATAACAATTGGACTTATACAGACAGTAAGAGATGCACAAAATTTCAAGAAAAGGAGAGAAAAATATGATGGATAAATGTAATAGTTTTTTGAATTTAGAAATAACTCTCATAATTGCAAAATGGACTTGGTTTTGTTTTGTCTTTGATCCTTTAATGCACTACTGTCTTTCAAATTACACTATCTCAACAGGTATCTAAGAAAAAGGTTCTCAAACAACAATATCAGCTTATTACTCATTAAAATAAAGCACAATTCAGTCACCACTCTTATCATGGGTTTCTGTGGTGAAAAACGTTAGTTAACTATCCTCTTATCTTTTTTTTTTTTGATATGCTAGTCTGTGCTCTAAACTCAAAATGACTGAAAGCTTACATTAGAAAGAGAACAGGATTAAAAATGTTAAAAAGTCGTTTTCTGAAATCATTTTCCGGTATTAAACTATCTCTTTGAATATTAATAGTTAGATAACCCTGATGGGGCTCTGACTTTGTAGATCTGAGTGATAGACCGTAACCATTTGTAATAATGTTTGGGTAAAGAGCTGATGTTTGAGATTTACAAGAACATATTAACTATGGAGATAAACGATCCCCAAACTACATCAGAGAAAGGAGGCAGCCCTTCTGGCCTGGATTCTGTGAAAACTCAGACCCTATAACTATAAGACTCCACAGGTGCAGTTAATTCATTTGTTCTGTACCTATGGTCGTGCTGATGATACATCACCTTTGGAGAACTGAGAAAACAGTCATTCTAATCATTTTCTGCATGTTTTAATTTTCTAGCAGAACTGTAGTTTAAAGCCTGAGTAGCAATATGACCACAGAAAAGAAATTAAGACAGTTCACCTTTGTACCAATGGTTCATGAAGATACTCTGCCAGAATTATAAGTGTTTTATCAGTGAGAATAAGGTGCACTTCAGGGCATACATGAAATAAATGGTCTTGGGCTAACTAAAATTAGAGTAAAATTTGGGCCTACGTTTTCTTATTGGTCAGTATATCATGCAGTGATATCTAAACGACAAATATTAGCAGGACACTGGTAGCTAATCAAATTTCAATTTGATAAATCTTCACTGTGTATGCAAGTGCAGGAGGGATATTGTATATATTATATACTTATATTTTTCTGCTAGAAAAATCACTTTCAATTTATATCATAAAAGTAAATATACCAGTATTTCATGGGTTCCTAAAATAACAGCACAACTCCAGCTGTCCATCACTTAAGTAAGCATCAGCACTATCAGCAAAGCCAGGGTCCAAGGCTGCTGCCGATGGTCAGACCTCATACAACCCATTTGCATAGAGTCTGTGAATGGTGTCCATAGCACTGTACAGCTGTGTACAGGAATCCTGAGCTCAGCCCTAAATGATCACCCTTATCTTGAAGCACAGTACGTAGTTTAGAATGACTGGTTTGTCAACCTTTATATTTGGCTCACATTTTCCTTCATACTCACAGTTCATTTAGGTCTTTTCAATTTAATATGGCAAAATAGAATGTTAACTTTCTGTGGCCCCACATTTGCCATGTTTAATTGAAAGACCTTAACCAGAATTTGCTATATAGAAAATTGTTAATTGTTCTAATTATGAAACATATATATCATTTGGTAATACTATAAAGTAACAACCTTGAAATGGCTCAATTAAAATTATCTGCTCTTAATAGATCATTTAAATCTACCATATACCAAATTCAGTACAGATTTATGTCCTCACTGTATTTGATTTTTCTGCTGCATTTAATGTCATTATTTTTCTCTTGAAAATGAACTTATCAGCTTTAGTGATATAACCCTTTCTTTACTAAGTTTTCTTTATAGGCCTTTAATGTGGCTCTTGCATAGGACTTCAGTATAGTACTATGATACTTTTTCCCTTTTCCTATTGTTCACCCTGTGACAATATTCACCCCTCTTTGTTCTAAATGTTGTTGACTCCAAAATCCTGCAGTGTGAATACTGCTGTTAGTATGAAACCTCTATAATCAAATGTCTAGACACTAAAGCTTAACATGTACAAAATGGCTCATGAACTACGTTCTCCCAATTTGCACACTCTTCCACATGGTAACCACACCATCAGATATAGAATTTTTCTCAGCTAGAAATATGGGGAACTGTTCCAGTTTCCTACTCTCCAACTCCCCACTGAAAAGCCCCCTGAACATCAGTAGAACAATGCTTTTGTTCTGCAGCCTCGCATCACCGTCGTCATAATTTCCTGCCTGAATTTAGCAAAAACTGCCTAACTAGCCTTTTTATGTCCAGGTCTTTCCCACCTCAAATCTTTACACTGAAAATATAGGAACAATTTATGCTTCTTACTAAGCTGGATTCACTCTTTCTCCTTAAAATACAAACAAATGATAACATACATGAAGTTCTGCTTTTAACGAAACTTGTTATCAGGTAACAAAGAAGAAAGATGTATAAAAGATGGGAATAAATACGTCAGGTTCCACGACTGTTTCAGCACAGGCTTGGACAGAGTTTCCAGACATACTGTAGGAAGAAGCAGTTCAGGCAGAATGCACTGATTCCCTAGGGTAGCAGGAAAAAGAGCCGAGTCCAAATAAAAACCACTGTGATTTACAAAACAGTACTGGAGGGGGAGAGCTGCATAAAAAACAAAATAGAACAGAAGGAAACAAAACAAAACTCAGAATGCCATGCAGTTCTCCTTCAGTGCTGAGCAGATCATGGATAAGCACTTGTATGTGAGGAAGCAACTGAAAGCCAAAGGAAGAATTAGCAAACATACGAGGTAAGAGTGCCTGCCCCACACAGGGCAGGAAGTAGCATCTCTTCCAAACAGCCAGCCCTGAGACCTCTTGGGGCCTGGGCATGGTACAGAGAAGGGTCATGTCACAAAGCAGTGAATGACGGGCACTGGACTAAAAATTTAGTCCCACCTAACACTTTAAAAGCAAGACTCGAAAGGATCAAACTATTTCCAAGTAATGTAATACATACCAGAATAAAGCTCAAGGAGACTGATAGGACTACAAAGATACCAAGTATTCAGCAAAGGAAAACTCATAACAGTGTCCAATTAAAGATTAATAATCATGAAAAGAAGCAGAAATAAAGATCTACATCATGGAGATAAGTCAACTGTAAATCATTCCACACCTGACACACAAATGCTATAGTAAGCAGAGAAAGACAGGAAGTATTATAATTGAAGTTTATAAATTTAAATGCTAGATGAAGATTTAAAATGCAGTACTAGAGATGGTTATACAAGAAAGATCTCAATTGAACTTCTAGAGATGAAATAATACATTAGATGGCATTAATGTCAAATTAGTCATGAATAAAAAAAGATAATGTGGAGTTGAAAGCAATAGTATAATAATCTAAAATGAAATATGTAACAACCTAGGCTGTATCTGGGCATAGAGCAAGTCTTACTACATGAGAAATGATTCAACATACTGATACAAATTATGTTCTTTAATGATATAAGATTAAATTAAAAAATTGGTTATAGAAACCAAGTAACAAACACCCTAATAATGCTGGATCAAAATAATAAGGATATTTTCAAAGTATTTAAACTGAATGAGAAGGAAGACAACATATCAAACATTGTAGGATGAAGTTAAAGAAGGACTTCTGTGACAAAATACATAGGACTAAAAGCCAGTATTGGACAAAAAAATCTCGAAGTAATTACTTTGGCTTTCATTTAAAGAAACAAAACAAACAAGCAGAATGAATAAAAGGTATCAAGTAAATGTTACAAAACAGAACCAGAGTGTAAAATGAAATAGAAAATGGAAGAACAGAAAATCATGCTAGTTACTTGAGAATAATAAACTGATAAACTTTTAATTTGACTGATACAGAAAAATTAAAAAGGAAAACACAAATTAACCAATTTAAAAGGTAGTATCAATACAAACTCCATAGAAAAAGTATAGAAATATATTAACCAATTTAAAAGGTAGTATCAATACATAGGAAAAGTAAGGAACTATTAGGAAAAACTTTTGTCTATTTCCTCTTAAATACAATTTAAATATAAATAAATTTGTATATATTAAATAAATTTAATATAAATACAATTTAAGAGGAAAAAGACAAATTCTTTTAAAGATATAAAACTCCAAAGCTTAACTGAGAAAAAAATGACCCAAATAGCTCTGTATCTATTACAAAATTGAATTTGTAGCTAAAATCTTCTCATAGATATATCTTCATGTGTAGATAACTTCAATGATAAATTCTACGAAGCCTTTAAGGAAGAAATAATACTAACTCAATACAAGAAATTTGAATGGATTAGAACAAACCCTAAATTATATTATAAGGCCAGTGTTACTATGATAGCATACCCAGACAAACACAAAAGTGAAGAACATCATTATCCTTTATGAACACAGATGTAAAACTTCTAAAATATTTTTAGCTAATCAAATGCAACAGCATACAAAAGGAATAAAACTTCGTAATCAAGACAGTATTAACATAGCAATGCAAGTAATTAACCATATTAACAAACTAAAAAAAGAAAGTGCTTATCTCAATAGAAGCAGATAAAAGTTTTGACAAAACCCAACATCTATGCCAGAAAAAAATTTTTAATCTTTTTTCTAAAAAAAAAGATTATGTTTAAGAACTGTACCTAACATTATATCTAGTGGCAATGAATGTTTTTTTTTTTTCTTAGATCAAAAGTAAGACAAGCCCATGGCATCTATACAATATTTTACTGGAAGTTCTATCCAGAATGAGGAAAATAAAGAGAAGGTATTCATAGTTTAAAAAATATATAAAATTATCTGAAAAGTCAATGATGCATTCTTTTTCCTTCCCAAGAGTATATCTACTTGAAGATGGTTAGAATCTTCAACCAAAACAACATATTGGAACAGATTAAATGCAGATGCAGATAAGAGATGAGAATCCACCTGGCTTCTATGAAGGCAGACATTGAATAGGTTTGCAAAAATTGAAAAAAATGCCATTCACTTCACTTCTTTTTGGTTTTAGAAAATATAGTTTTTCATAAAAATGTTACTTATGTTAACAGACAATGACTGTGTATCACTGTTATTTTTAAGTGGATGTTTTAAATGTCTATTAAGTTAGTTATTGACAGACCTACGCAATGAATTTTAAAATGTGAATGGTCCAAGACCAAAATATCCATCAGATTTTTGCAATCCATTGTTGTCTCTGAAACATGGAAGAATGGGAAATTCCTGAGGTGTGTGTGAGGGCTCTAAGGAATGGCATGCACATAGCAGAGAAACCTGGGGGTTTTACTTTAAAGAAAGTTAAAAAAATCATATTCAGCCCAAAATGTTCTTACAATCTGGCAGTCATTTACAAAACTAAGAAGGATTAAAGAATCATGAACTTACCTATGCAATCTCCATTGGCATCCTGCTTATACCCCATGTTACATTCACATCGGTAGCTAGACACAGTAGGTATGCAGCGCCCATTTAAACAAAGATTAGCATGGTGCTTACAGATATCTATTGTTTGGTTCAGAATTGCTGTGAGAAATGAAAACACAGGTAATACTTAATCATTACAACATGTGTTGATTTTCTTCAAGTTGACTTTTAAAAGGCTATTTGATTATGAATTAATCAAGTGTATATCAGAAGCCCACATCATTCTATATTTTATTACACTGTAATTTGGGGGATTGAAAAGCAAATTCTTGAGGCACATGGCTATAACCTGCATTTGCATTTAAGTTACACATCTGGAAGCTGCCCATAATGATGTCTTTTTAAAATTTCAGGAATGTTCTTCTATGCATTTGAGTGCTTTCCATTTGTTTTTTGTAACTCTGCTGTATATTTAGATATGGTAAATAGGCAATATGCCAAAAAAGATAAACATAATACCATGGGACATCATTAAA
Source organism: Hydrochoerus hydrochaeris (assembly GCA_004027455.1). NCBI lineage: Eukaryota > Metazoa > Chordata > Mammalia > Rodentia > Hydrochaeridae > Hydrochoerus > Hydrochoerus hydrochaeris. Next base: position 95,368 of record PVLA01000395.1, on the reverse strand, counting down.
TAGTATTAACAAAAGCAGGGGTTTAAAAAGAATGAATTTAAATTACAAGAACATGAATGCCAATTCTGGTTCTCAATTTCTTAAGCAATTTAATGAAAAGGTAAGGAAAAGATACGTGCATTACAATATTTGGATAGGCACAGTACAGCATTTAGTTTATCTCAGTTGAGAAATGGTTTTGGAAAATATTTCAAGGAGTGCATAAACAGGGCATCTGCAACATGCCAAGTAAAATACAATGAAACCCAAAACATACTTCTGGTGGTGGCATGTGGATCAAAGTATAGCGAGGCTCTCATTTGTATTTTGCAAGGACCTAGACTTTGAATTAGATCCTTCCCCACTGCCCCAGCACACACATGCCAATACACATACTCATTTTTTGCCAACTAAAAATATACATTAGATCTTTTAATAATATCACATGAGGCAAAAAACTAAAGATTTTACAGGAACTACGACCACTTACTTAGTCCAGTAATGATGGGTCCTTGACCCCCAGCTCCCACACCAGCTCCCCCAACACCAGGAGAAAAGCCATTGCCTCCAGGGATGGGGAGGAAGCCTGCCCCTCCTGGGCCATAGCCATTGCCATTGCCATTTGGGACAAAGCCATTTCCTCCAGTGCCTCCAGGTCTGGAGCTGGCACTCCCTGGAACCCCTCCCATGGGACGTCCCTCCATGCAAAGTCTGCGATATTCCTCTAGAAGAAAACAAATTTTCATTAAACACAAATGAATGCCTTTTGGCATAATAAAAGCAATTTGTATGCGGTAATGGATCATCTTAGTTTGCCAATTCTACACAAACAAGCTGGTAATCATCATCTTTTGCTATGATAGGGATCGAACCTTGGGCCTCAGACACAGTAGGCAGGCGCTTTACAGCTGAGCTATGCCCTTCTCACACAGATTATCCTGACATATTTTTAGTGCTGTTAGGGGAAAATACAGAGTGTTTCATAAAACATTTAAAATCTATATGCCACATCACTTTGACTGAGCTCCATACAATTATTTATACATAAATTTTAATTTTATGCCTCCAGGTAAAACATAAAAATTGCAGACATAAGTATGAATGCAAAAAATTTACTAGAGCAGGTAAAAGTTAAAGCTTTGGTACTGTGTTCCGTTTCCTTTTACTTGAATCTTCATCAGTGTTACACCTGCAAATTTTCCTCTCTCTTTTCTTTCAGGAATATGTTTTAATATGACTCCAAAATGATCTTTTTCTTACTAATGTGGATTTTAATAGTAGACAGTATCTACTAAGTTTTATCCCCCTCTTTGGTTTTACAAGTATCAAACTTGAGTGAATAAAAGCAAGAACATAGCTATTGACTTATTTCCTTAACTATTCAAAAGAACTAGAGCACTCTAGCAGAAGAAATAAAAATTTTTAATTATATGTTATTGGTGGAACTAGAAGATTCTGAAAGTATTTACTACTCATTAACTTTGCTTCATACTTTTAACTAACTGATTTTGGTGCTTATTAGCTTAGTGATAGGGAAAGAATGAAGAATGTTTCTTGATTTTTTTCTCCTTAACAGTATATATGCAGATATATATTGTAAGTATTTTTCAAAAATTTTCCATTCCTTTTAAAGATTTTACAATACAATATGAAAAAGAGACTATATCATTAGATCTTTATGTGATAAACATTAATTGTACTTTACTATTCATGTTGTATTTCACAAAAGGAGCTATTTCTCACAAAAGGAGCAATTTTCCAATGTTGATTCAGTTAATATGGCAAAGACAGTGCACAGCTGACAGTATTCCTGAAATACACTATGAATGTAGAACTTTATCACCTGAAGATATTAAAGGATTGGAATAAAGGATCAGGAAGATTAAAACTTGAATTTAAATACAATCCAATTTTTTAAGTGCTTGCACAAAAACAAGTCCATCAACTTTCAAAAGTCTGTCTGATGTTACTCACTGGGAATTATCAAGCCTGATCCCAAATAAATGAAGCTACCCTTTCCCCCACAAAAACTTGAATTATTGAGGGTATTAGTAGCAATACAAGTATGATTTGACTTCAGGGGATGGAGCAAAGCACATCTCTGTTCCTGGATTTTCAAACAATGCCTATCCTGAAGAGACCTGCAGTCAGTCACTTACCAGAGCCCCTAACAGGGCAGGCCTCAGGAATGCTTCCGATGCCCCAGCAGCGACCAGGCTCACAGCAGCACTGCATTTTCGTCATCCTCCCCGGAAGCTCTTGTGCACAGCGACCATTTACAAGGCCTGAGAAACATGTGCCTGTCCTCTGATCTAAACAGACAATAAGGATAATAAGATCCACTGCAGAATTATTTCAGGTTCTTAAAACAATCATTTCATTCAACAGAAGTGAATTATTTTGCTTGTTCTCTATTCTACCCATTTGCCTCAATTTCTTTTTTTTTTGCCTTAATTTCTATACATTTATTCAATAAACATTGCTTGAGCAGTTATTCCATGTCGTATTCCAGGAATATAAAAATGAAAAATGTGAAGCAAACATGAGATGCTAAGTCGGGCAGATCTGCCCTTGAAGGAAAGAAACACCTGACTCCAGTCTCCAGCACATGTGTTCTGCTCTCTGCCATCAACAGACTTGGGTTGTTCGCTTTGCAGTAACATCTGACTGAGACAGGTGCTAAACTAGAAAGGTTAATCAGCAGTAGCTTGAAACAGCAGCATCTGAGTAGATACTTCACTCAAGCCAGGTCAGGAGCCACGGAGGACAAGCTTGCAGAGAAAGAGGATGTGCTTGATGTGTGTGAAGAGCAAGGGACCAATACAACCACAAGAGTCTGGAAGCACACGAGCTCAGATAAGGAAGCATGGCCTGTAGCCCCTCAGGCCATTAGAGAAGGGATTTTGAATTTTAATGGAATGTTATGAGATATTTTGATTACAAAACAACAGTGGTTGACAATTTTAAGATCTGTTGGTTGCTATGAGTAACTGAAAGCATGAAATTGATCAAAAGGACAATGCAAAACTTCAGGTGAGAGATTATTATACCTTTGATGAGAATGGCAGGAGTGAAAGTGCTGAAGTGAGCAGATGGCAGGACCAGGGAGGATAGGGCCCCTGGGAACTTGCTTGGATGTGGGTATGAAAGAAAGTCTTGAATACTTCCTAAATTTTTGACTTGCAAATCTCAGATGGTGATGACCAGGTGAGAAATGGAAGACACAATGTTACATGTGGGATGCAGAATAAATGAGCTGGCACCCAGAGGAACAGTTAGCTACAGATGCCTCTGTGAGTGTGCAGGTACATATAATGGGGCTAAGCCATGAGGCTGGATGAGATGTTTTCAAGAACTTGGGGTAACAAACTAGGTCCAGTGCTCATGAGAGGATAAAGCAGGGTGAGTAACAGTGTTATGGCTTGTGTCAAGATGTCCCCCCAAAGCCTGGTGTGGTACCAGTAGAGCTTTTTAGAAGTGGCTGGATCTAGCCTGTGTGATGCTGGGATCAAGGATGTGATGCTGGGATTGTTTGATAGTTCAATGGTAGTATTAAGAGTGTGACAGTAGCCTGGATAAAATAGAAGAGACAGAAAGAGTGTCATTTCAGTTCACTTGCTGGTTGCTTCTTCACTGTTTTGCTGCCTTCTGCCCACCACAAACTGTCTCTCCTCTGTGATGCCCTTCTGCCATGCCACTCTGTCTTGGAGCCAGTCAACTGTGACCTGAAACCTCTACAAACTGTGAGTTGAAATAAAACTTTCCCCCTTTAACTTTCAGTGTTATGTATTTTTTCTCAACAAGTATCTAGGACAAACACTCAGTTTGTCAGTAATGCTGTGGTGAGGGGTTTGCACCATTCTGCAGAATCTGGGGTCAAAAAGCAACCAGATTAAATACAGGTTGAGAACGCATCAGATAGGCAGATAGAGGTCAGAAGACAAGTTATGATGATTAAAAAATCACATAAAATGCAAAATTGCATAGGAACAAAATCTATAAACTTTGTGGGTTTACAACCAAAATTGCCTTTATTTTAACCAATGAAAAATCGTGAGTCTAGTTAACTGTGTTATTCAGACTTTAATAAGAGGCTTTGAATAACATTTTGCCAATGGTGACAAGAAAATGTACTACAACATTCAGGAGCTGCATACCAATGATGTACGTGAAGATCATTAATTACAAATAATTCCATTAATAAGTAAAGCAAAAAATTTTAGCACTAAATCCAGATTTTACCATAAAACACTACTTCCTTTAATGGTCATAATATATCCCATGTCACATCTAAATTGCTGTGAAATAAATGAATTGGATTCAGAACATTTCACCTAAGAACTGAGATTCAACGTTCCATTTCTCTGAAGAAAACCACTACGCTCAAAATGAAAGAGCTGACTTTGATGCACGCATGTACAAGTTCACTGAAGACCTTTAAAAAACTGCAGAGCGAGGTTTGTACTGTTTTTCAGTGTGAACAATTACACAGGTTCATTTTTATTCCTAACAATGGCCCAGGGAGATATGGTTTAAAATATTCATTTTAGGATCCCAAAATATCACATTCCTAGATTTTTGTGATTGTTACGCCCCTCAAGAATAAGGTATAAATTAAGATAACAAAAACCCATATTGCTATCAGTAGTCACTAATGTTATGGAAGACAATCATTACACAAAGTAGTAATGTAATCATTACACAAAGTAGTAAACAAGTATTTCTTCAAGGGTTCTGACAGGAAATATTTGTTTCTTCAAGGGTTCTGACAGGAGGAGGAGGAGACTGCAGCTTAAGGTTCGGAGAAAATAAAACAAACACAGCCCTGAGTCAAGAATCCTACTTTTACATCCAAGTATTACTGTAACTACCTTTAGTTTTTATTTTTCACAGAACAGTGTTGATAGGGGAATACAACAAAAACAATGTATTTTATGTTGATTGGCTCTGTTGAATGTCCCTCTCAATCAACATACACTAGATAAAATACAAAAAAAAAAGAATATCACCCAGTTGCCCAAATAAATAAATAAAATTTAAAAAATAGAGCTCCCCAAAGAGGTGAAAATGGGACTCTCAGGAGATAAGTAAACATGCAGTTAGGTATCATCTTTAGGCTTCTGTTAAATGCTGGAAGACACTGTATTTTAACTCTTATAGTTCTACTGGAAACAGAACATATAAGATAAAAAGACCAGTTTCCATGTGCCACTGTATACTCAGAAACTTCCTAATACCCCCAGCATACGTTTGGACTCACAGGATGAGGTGTGGAAGACGGCAGTGGCTCACAGTCTAGGTTTTCAAAAAGGTGTATGTATTTCACTGCAAGCCAGTATGCTACACTTTTCATTTTTTCCTGTGTGTTTCTGAAATGTCAAGGTCCTTAGAAAAAGCTGTACTAAAAATTTTATGTGGAAGAATACTTGGAATTAAAAAAGGGTACCTGAAAGAAAAAAATGTGGTCCAAGAGCATCAACCCTTGAAACAAGGAATTAAGAGGGCCAGAGGCAGATGGAATAACATGAAAATCATTCTAACCTTCGGTGTATGTTTAATTGTAGGGCAGATATATTACATGTAAAGAAAACACATCTATTCCTCTAAGTATGCTCCATCTCTCTCAGTCAGTTTCCTGAACAAGGTTTGCAGGAGTCTTATTTACAGCCACCAGGAAAAAGAGGAAGCAATTCATCTCCTCTGATTAAAATATAAATCCATCTTGAAACAAAATAATGCTTTCACTTATCGGTGTGTTACATGGCCTGCCATTTAGTCCACACTGAATTTAAGAAAACTAATGGTAAATTGCACCATGGGATGAAACCTTGGTAACAGTTGGGGATTGTATCTTGAAATAATATGTTTCCTGTGCTCATTAAAAAATGGAGGGTTTATCCAGAAAGCACAGAGGTTAGCCCAGGTCAGGACACTGGTGAGGGGGAGCTCTGTAAATAGCGGCCATTGTGTCGATGACACTGGCTGCCTGCACCTGCCTCTCTGACAGTCTGGCTCCAGTTTGGGCTCCCCTTAATTACTTCTGCAGATTCTTCCTATTCCTAAAATACTTTCCTGTAAACTTTATGTCTCCATTATTCAACAGTAACTGGACAAAAACGTTTTCTTAATTAAAACAAGTATCCCTGTTTCACCACTTGCCCTTTACCCAATTCAATGAAGACTAAAACTCTATTCAGTATACTGTTTCACCCTTGTCTCCTTCTTCAGTGTTTAAACATATTTAGGAATCTGGGGTTCTTTCTGCAGTGCTTTGCTGCAAACACACATTCTCACATGTGATCATCACCCAGTGTTACAAGGAATGCTGCATATTCTATGTAAACCATCCTGTACTTGCTTCAGATTTTAAAAAGTGTACCCTGTCTGTCATACTATGTCATTGTATGACCCCTTTCTGTTTTTAAAAATTTGTCCTCTCATCTAACCTCCAAAAATACACCCTGTCCCAACTGATTCTCATTTCTGTTCTGCTCAGAAATCTTCTCACCACCCTCAGGCTCAACCTGGAGCTCTTCAATATGGCACTTAATAACCTCAACACCAGACTTTTCATCTCAGCCCATCTTCCTCACTTCCAACCTCTTTCTCATTCAGGTGTATCCCAGACAAATTCTCAAGTCTCCTGAGCCCACTCACACACATTCTGCAATTGTGGTTCTGCTCACATCCTTATTGTGCACAGAAAACTTTTGTAAAGCTTGAAGAAAAGCCTGAGGTTATTGTGACAACATCATATTCCTGAGAATTTCTAAGGTCTCATCTCACTTTCTAAACTTGCTGACTGGCATCTTCAAGTCCTCCTGCTTCAGGTCCCTGCTGTCACCGACGGGACATGTCGTCCTGCCTGCAGAGTTGCTCACTGCTGCTTGTCCATTCATCTTTACTTAATGCCCACTGCCATCACTCTTCTGCATCTATGCTTCACTGTATTAATAATGCCAAGGGCAGCGAATTCCAAAATGACCTAATGCTCATTAAGTAATGCCATCAATATGCTTTTAAGGAAAAGATTATTAGTTATGCTTCATCTCCTTTTAGAAATGGCACGTTAGTATTCTGTCCTTTAAAAAGTAGTTTTTCCTGGACATTTAAACACTTGATAACACACTAGATAAAATTACATCAGAAATTTATTTTTTGTAATTAGCATACAGTGAACCAAGAATACTGCCCTATCTTAAAATTAAAACATCCAGTTAAACTCTCCTGAAATTTTTTCTACACAAAGAAGAAAAAAAGCTATTGATTCTTTATAATGTAGTATGGACTCAGCATATTTGTGTTGCGTAACATGTAGTCTCATACTAAAAAATGCTTTGAGCTCACCCAGCTCATTACCATTTAACATATGCAGCATATGGTTACAGAAATTTCATATGGTAATGTCTGTGATATATAATTCAATCGTAACTAAATTATATCTATGACTCATATTTTTAAGAATCAAAGTCAAAGAATTCTAACATATTTAAATGTGAGATTTCTGTTTCATATGGAAAACACATACTTATTCCAAGTGCAATACAGTTATTGAAAAAATTTTCAAGCTGCTTATTTTATTTTAACATTGGCTTCCTAATTTCTCAGAGTCATTCTCTCAGCTTTGGAAGTGCTCCTCTACTGCTGCGACAGAACACTGAAGATGACATGAGAAGCACTTCCTGTTAGCTAAGGACTCAGTGTCTGAAGCGCAAGCCAGCTCTGTCTTCTGAGCATCCAGCACCACATGTCAGTGCCATAACATCATGTTTCACAGAATGCCAAATGATACAAAACAGTTGTCAACCAACACGAAGGAGTTCTCGAATCCAACATGATCTAATTCATTCATTTGCTGGTTTTCCTTTTCATTCAAAAAAGATTTACTGAGCACAAAATTTATGCAAGACATACAAGAGCTGCACAAGGCAGGAACTGTGGAGCTCCAGTCTGGCTAGTGAGGAAAGTTCAAGTACTTATGACAGTGTAGTAAACCCTGACATGGAGCAAGTGAAATTACATTGAAAGGGCTGATTATTTCTGCCTAGGAAGAAATGTATTAGATTAGAGTGGCTACAAAAAAGTGATACCTAATTTGAGACAGAAAGGATGAACTGGGTTTTAATGAGCTTAGAAGATGGGAATCAACATGTTTCTGGCAGACAGGATACTGTGGACAAAGGCAGGGCAGTGTGGTGGTGGTTTAGAAATGCAATATGAGGGTGAGGTCACAGGTCACTGGAGAGGGGTCTGGCATACAGGTGTGACCTGATTCTAAAGGAGTTTGAACTTCCAGGTGAAGATCTATAAAGGAGGCAAGAGACAATAAAAGTTCATCATAATTTAGTGGTCAAAGAAAGATTTTGTCCTGAAGAAAGACAATCTTACTACATGCCAAGTCAAGTGCAGATGTAGCTTCCTTTTTCTTCTTTTAATGACAATAACTTAATAATGATGACAATGAAGAATATTTTATTGAAGAAAATTTACTAGAAGAAACTAAAGCAGAGAGCAGTATCTTGCCTGAGGCCTCCCAGCTTTGAAATAATGAGATAATGGAGATGTCCACTGCCGTACAAATGTTTCATAAATGATATTGCAATTTTTACTACTACTACTACTATCATAGTTTCTTCTATTACGATCATTATTACCCTCCCACAAGTATGTAAGATGGTATGTATGGTAAGTATGCATGTATGGTTTCCTGAAAGTACAACATATATTTCTCCTATTTTCAGCACTACATTTTATCAGTGGAATCCAGGCCTTAGTCCTTTCCTGGTGCAGTAAGCCTTCTAGCAGACCAAGCAGGCCCCTTCTTTGGGTACTGAATACATGCCTCTAATCCCTGTCCTGTGTGACTCTTCAGTGGTCCCCAAGGGAATTATGCGTATTTCTTCTTCTCTTTTAGCTACTGGCAGGTGAAAATTGAAAGTGACTAAGCTGACAACTCAAGGAGGCCAATTTGAGGGTGGCTCACTGTGTCATGATCATGTATCAAAGGACATTTCATAATCTGTCCTCATAGAAAGAGAGAAGTCTAGGGCTTGCTCAATGATGGATGACCTATACTATGACTGAGAAGCATGGTTTCATCTTTCTAAACAAAGAAGAGCATACAAATTTATTTGGCTTTTGAATGTGGTTAAAACACAAAATGAATAGTACCAATTTTTTTTGAATATCTACTTTTACTAGAATAAACAAGCTCTAAGTAAATACGATGCTGACTACATTTATAATTCATACCAACAAAAGAACTTTTAATTACTACATTCTGTTCGCCAAAGAAGATTTTAAAAATCTGATGCTTTTGTGTCTGTAACATTAGGCATGAACAATGTTTCGAGGAAGTCTTTCTTTATCCTTCAAATGGTTTTGACAATATAAAACAAACCCAGATGGCTTCCGAAGTTGAAGTCTTTGCAAACAGTACCTGGTCTGCTGGTCCCCCAAAAGTGGTACCGTTTACTTTAAACAACTTTTGGCTATTTCCCCAATGGTTTTATAATTGCTGCCATTGTCATACCTGCTTGTGCTGTGCTGTCATGATAAAGGAACCGTATATTGTGCTTTTAGGTAAGAAGCTTACCGATGCACCGAGCACCATCTGTTGAGGTTACATATCCACGTGGACAAACACAAAAATAGCTTCCCACGGTGTTGGAACATTCGCCTGTTTCACATATCCCAGGAATGATGCTGCATTCATCGATGTCTAATCAAGGGAGAAGGGAAAGATAATTGAGAAAGGCCTTCACGAAATAAAGGGATTTAAAACAAAACCAAAAAAGAGTAGGAGAGCACTCAGGGTTGATTAGGTCAGATCATGTAACCCTAGAGATACTCTTGTTTCAGGCCCTGAAGAATTTCTCACAGATTATCTATGGGAACTGAGATGAAAGTAAATTCCCATGGTAGTCAAACAAGGCCAAGGAAAGCAAAACTCTATATCTTCGGCCCCCACCAAATGCAATTTAAATTGGAAATAAGTAAAGATGTCAATGTTCTAGTTTCCATTCTGCATCAACTGGGGAATTATCTAGTACTAGAGCCTTTCAAAAAACACATACATGGTTACATGTCAAAATACAGAAAATTATATTTGAAAATTTATAGCTAATTTTCACTCTAATTATTTGAACCAATAGAGTGGTTAATAATTTTTTTTCTATTTGGCTTTAGGATAAGCTTTTTTGAACATGGGTATATGTGACATTCTGAGAATAACTTCAGTCTAAAGTTAATCTAAAGTTAATACAGAAACATGGCAAAGAGAAAACGCAGGACTGGGAAAGGTCCCGGTTTCCTATTGTACCTCCCTGTGCTAGCCACTCAGCTCGTTCAATGCTAGGAACAGTCTGTTTCCTTTCACATTAATGAAAGTTCTGCTTTCTTTTAAGTTTTCCATAAAGCCAAAAACCTGGCCATTTATATAAGCTTTAATGTACTTCTCTAATCCAGTGAGCAGAGAGAGGTGGAAAGTCAAACAAAGCTACAATTCAGTGTACTGGAAGCTAATTGCTAATGCATTTAAAAGGAAATGAGCCACTGTGAGGAAAATCCAGTCCGGGATGCCTGATTATTGTTAGCCTTTTTAAAGGAACAGATATAAATAGCAAAGACCAATGAATAGAAGGAACAATAATAAAACCCACAAATATGGATGATTACTTAGAAGTCAAAATAAATCAGTGCTTTTAGCTTCTTTTTAGATATATATTCTTTTAGAATATACTGAACTAAGAGGGCAGGAAAAAAGAATTACATTCTTACAGTAAATGTAAGGGAACTATAGGAACCTCACAATTTAAAAAAAAATGGTTGGCAATGCCTTTTTTGCATTCTTGTATCGGTCTATTCATCCCTCACCCGAGTTTTCTCAAAGTCACTCTTGCCTACAAGTTGTATCATGAACTAACTATACGCTTGTATTTTATCTGGAAATGTTCTTTTTAAAGTATTACCAGGTTCAGACATTCTAGGAAATATCTTCATTTGAGGTTTGACAGCTGCCGAAGACAGAGGTAAAAATCTAAATCTACCAATGCCCTAAGAGAGAACAGAACCCTGACACGAACTGACTCAGTGAGGATAAATCTGGAATGTGGTGAAAGGGCTACTGCTGGACCTCATCCAAAAGAATGAAACCACGTGTGCACAACAAGGATCCGTCGCATCCCGCGTTACTGTCCTAGCACACGGATTCAGTAGACAAAGACAGCAACAACTACACTGCCTTCACAAAAACAAAAAACAAAGAACAAAAAAACCAAGGAAAGTACAAAGTAGAGCAAGTAGCACAAAATGCAGAACCAAAAGGCATCTTCTTTCTTCAGGAGCTTTTGAAGCCCAGGATTGACACAAACTCTTAAAAATTAGGAGAACTCAAGGGTGCCATTTAATGTTAATTTATATTTTTAGACATTCCCTTTCATAATAAGGAACATCTATCTCCATTCCTTAGCCCTAAATGCCCTTCCCTACCTGACAACACAGAGTATAAAATTGAAAGATGTATAACATTTTTCTTTTTTGGGAAGAAATATCTGCGACACAGAAGACCACATGGAGAGATATTAAAGTTGGTTCTTCTGCTAAATGTTTTATTGTACAAAATCTCTATACATAACAGGTCAGAATTCTCCTTAAAATTAATACCAGATTTCACAATTAGACTTGGAGGTTGTATCTTCACAAATATTAAATATGAATTACCTGGGTATAAACAGATGTTCCCAATGGTGACAAATCTATTCATAAGGAAAAGTGAAGTCTTAACGATGATAACTGATTTTATCATGGTCTGCACACTTAATGTCCTTCCACCCACCTCCTTCTGAACTGTTTTTTAAAATCTTTATCAGTTTGGAGCTTTGATCTGTATCAGAAAAACTGGTCCAAACTGACATAAGCCAGAAATTGTAAATGGCTCTCACATCTGGAAGCCCAGAAATAGCACAGACTTAAAAAACTGGTTTAACCCAAAGCCTCATACTCAGTTTCTCCAAGATGTGCTCAGCTAAGCTCTACTCTATGTTCTGACTTTATCCTTAGGCTGCCTTTGATGTGACGAAATCCCTGGAGCGGGTGTGCATTAGTTCGTTAACAGGGACATCTAGTGGAAGACTCTCCAGTAGCTCACTACTAAGAAAGAAAACTTTTTCCCAGAAGCCCTAGCAAATTTTTTCTTAATGTCTTAATATGTCAATTTTGGAATGATTCCTCAGCCAGGAAAATGTGCTGAGTGGCACAGGCCTGGAGTCCTGACCTAATTACTCTAGTGAGCAGAATGCAGTTAGCTTGACACTAATAAATAAAGACCAAACACAGCGTGTGTGCGTGCGTACGGTGCGTGAGTATGAAAATGTGACAGTGGAAGAATGCAAAATGTATCAGAATGGCCAGGAAACTAAAGGAAAACAAGGTAGAAGTAGGCATAAAGTAAATCTTGGAGAGTCAACCTAAGAACTTGGGCTTTCATTCTGAAGGAGATAGGTGCTGTATAGGAAGAAATTTAAGTTAAATAAGAGTACTGCATAAGTAAATCAGTATTTTAGGAAGGCAATCCTGTGTTTTATGATACTCTGACGAATACTGGAAGCCTTAAATCAGGCTTTATGAGGAAGAAAACAAATGTTAAAAGATGACCAGAAGGAAAAATCAACAGGATTTTATTACTGGAAAATATCTCAAGACATTGCGCTTGACTGACAAGGTGGGTGATGTGGTACTGTAATCAAGGAATGAGGCACACAGGGAAGGACCCACTCTGAGGTCAAACTGAGTTCTGGACATTCTGAAACGGGATGCTTGGGAGAAACAGGCAAACATTGCAAGCTACACAGCTACAAAGCTGGGTATGAAACAAAGCAAAGCAAAGATCTAAGTTGTTGAAGGTGTATCTACATGATTCATCACTGAGTACAAGGCTTGCATCTAACACTGTAGCAATGGATTTGATTTCCAAAGAAGATAAATAAACAAAAACTTACATTGAAAGAGGGAGGCTGAGATCCATCAACATCAAAGGAAAGTCAGAGGAAAAAAAGACAGTGCAGGACACTGGGAGGTGAAATTTAGGAGGTGAGAGGAAAGGGAGCTACCTGAGAACACTGTGAAAAAGGAGGGCTGTGGAGAGTGCTGTTGGGGACAGGGACTGAGGACTGGACTGGACTGGACAGTGTCGGGCAATCTGAGGAATCTGCACACAGGTTTTTCTCTTTCTTTCTTTCTTTCTTTCTTTCTTTCTTTCTTTCTTTCTTTCTTTTCCTTTTTCTTTCTTTCTTTTTTTTAAAGAAAACTGGATCTAAACAAAACCATCTGACAGATTTCTGACTGCCAAACCACATAACCTCATATTTGTCAACCAATATTTACATTTACTGTAAAACTCACTCTAAGCAGGATATAACAAATAATTTGCTAAACAGTGTGATCTCAGGTATCAGTGAATTCTAACAATGCTGCTCTAGAGATGCTGTCAGTCCTAATAGGTTAATGTCACACATAAAAGCAGTCCATGTTAACACGTTACACAGGACTTAGTACAAGTAAAACAAGAAATTTCATTTTAAACAGTGTTCTTAGAATATTTCCTTTCTATCAGTGCCAAACTCTACTCCATGTAACATTTTTGGTACAGAAAGAAACAGAAATATTTATTATACAATGGGCTCTTACTTATTGATATGTATTATGAATATTAAGAATACTCAGGAACTGAAGTGTTAAATGCAATACAGTTCCCTATTTTATTTTAAGCTTTTCTAAAAACAATGCAAAATACTAATGTTGATATGATAAAATATGGTATAATGAAAAGTTAATGTTTGTTTTCCTCTTTTCAGATTTTGAGAGTACAATGCATAGCAACTACACTCAGAGTTTCACTGTATATTTAAACATAGCTTCAATAGTGTTATAATCTAAACAATAATCCATATTAACTTATATTAACCCACTTAAATTGCAAAAACTCAATTGTTTTTAGAATATTTCCAGAGTTGTATAACCACCACTACAACCTAATTTAGAATGCTTTCATCTCAATGAAAGAAATTCCACCCTGTTAGTAATCACTCTTATTCCTCTCCAAATCTGGGGCAACCACTAGATTTGTCTCTACTTCTATTCTAGACATTTTGTATCAATGAAGTAATAAAATGTGGTCTGTTGTGATACGCTTCTTCCAGTTAGCATGATGCTTTCAAAATTCATTCATGTTGTGCCATGGAACAGTGTTTCATTCCTTGTAGTTGCTGAACAGTGTTTTAGTACGTGGGTTACTTCTATCTTTTGGCTGTAAGAAGTAAAGCTGCTTTGAACATTCAACTACTACTTTTATGCAGGTATATGTTTTCACCTCTCTCAGGCAGAGACCTAGAAATGTAACTGCTGGGTCATACAGTAATTCTGTTTCATTTATTGAGGAACTACCACAATGTTTTCAAAGTAGTTGTAATATTTTACATTGCCATAGTAACGTATGAAGTTTCCAGTTTCTCCATATACCCACTAATATTCATTATCATCATTTTTATGGGTAGTAAATGTGAAGTGGTATCACATAATACTTTGTTTTGCATTCATTAATAACTAATGCTGTCCAGCATATTTTCACGAGCCTAAGTCTTTTGTATATCATATTTGGAGCAGTATTTACTCAATTACTTTGTCCATATTTAGTAGAATTATTTGTCTTTTTTAATAGTGAGTTCTAAGAGTTTTTTATGCATGCCCCATAGATGACATATGCTTTACATGAGTGGTAGCATCAGGTTTTCAATTTCAATTTCTGCAAAAAATAAATCAGAAATTTGGTTAGGAACCACATCAAATTGAGGAACACTCCCATCTTAACAATATGTAAGTCTTCTAACCTATAACATGGTGTTAGGGACCACAAATTCACAATGACCAGTTTTACATACTTCCCTGTGGGATGAATGGAGGCCTGGGGTAACTGGCATCACCCTTTTGAGATTTCCCATTATCCCACTAAGACCAAGACTACCAAAACTAAGAATAAGACTACTAAGACTAAAGATGCTCCAGGGAAAGATCTTCATTAGTTTAAGAACACCATCACCCTGAGTTATCAGATAATCCCCTCCTCAATCACTAAATGTCAAGGTTCTGACTGCCACGGCCTTTGCTCCTCATGAACAATCGGTCCTCTGGGATCCACACTGCACTGCCATTCTGTCTCTGGCTCTTTCTTTCTCCTTGCACCATAACATCTGGCAGTTGGGGCTCACTGTAGGGGTCTTTAACAACATGGAACATCCTTCCATTTACTGAAGTCTAACTTCTTTCAGAAAGATTTTAGTTTTTAGTAAATCTCTGTTAAATGTTTCCAAAATCAAATCAAGAAAGATCAAAACATTTTCTAGGTTTTGATGCTATTATAAATGGAATCTTTTTCTTAATTTCAATCTCAGAATGTTCATTATCAGTGTACAGAAATAAAATTCATTTTTGTATATAGGTCTTGAACTATAATCTTGCTTAATTCATTTATTGGTTCTAATAACTTCTTATGACACATAAGTGAACAGTGATTCACTTGATACCTTATATGCTAAATACATGACATTGGCATAAAGAGATACAATAGTCTTATCTGTGGTTCTGTGGTTTCAGTTACCCATGCTCAAACGTGATCCAAAAATGTTAAATGGAAAATCCCAGATATAAATAATTTATAAGTATTAAACTGCATTCCATTCTAAGCAGCATGATGAAATCTTGCCCCATGTTTGGGATGTGAATCAAAACCACTGTTCAACATGTTATTAGCCGGCTCTGTGTTCACATAGTTCCTATTCTACTTAATGGTTCCAAAGCAAATGGGTAATACACCAAACTCATATGCCTAATTTAAAAATTAAACTATATCACAAGCGTGAACAATAGGGGCAAGTATGTATAGAGTGGCAGCTCTGTTTGCAAATAATTTGGTTCTTAGACAAAAGTGTTTGACAAAATTTTGCTTCACAAACAAACACAAGTGCAGTCATCTTCTCCCAAATCATAAAACAAATTAAGTTCTGAACCAAGGTATCACTACATGGTTTTAGGCAGCTACTAGGGGACTTGAAAGTTTTCCCTTGAAGACAGTCTGGATCCAGTATGATGACAACTATCAGATTTATCAGCCTGAGGAAGTTTCTTCCTATTCCTAATCATTTCTGTAATGGAATAGCACAGAGTTACTTTTTTCAATTTTTTTTTTTTTTTGGTGCTTATTGAGATGTCCTGTACTTATACACTACACTGATTTTTCCGATGCTGAACCAGTCTTGCATTCCTGGGGTAGCTCTCCGTTGGCAGTGATGGGTGATCCTTTTTTTTTTTCCTCATATGGAGCTAGCTTTGATAATTAACAATGAAGTAAAGTCCTTATATGGTGCTGGATTTTAATTTACAGAGTCTTTAAATTGTTAATACTTTTGAAAAATGCATTTTTATCTGTTAAATTCTTGTTTTGTTCAGAGCAAGTTTACTGAGATCCTCATTGCATTATTCTGGAGGCCTTCTCTTCCCAGGCTGTGACTTTTTAACTCAGTTTAGGTTTTCTACTTTAATCTAAACCATTAATCATTGGACATCTTATTGATTACACTGTTGTTGTACCTAAGAAAGCTGACATAATAACCTCCCTAGACCAGGCAGTCAGTTAGCATAAAATTAATTTTCTTACATACAATTTATTAATGGGAAGGTAGACAAATGTAATCCCAAGAGTCTTCCTGTGCATCCTCCCCCACACAGTGTAAGCATATAAAGCAAGTTAGGAAGGAGAGTTATAAAATTTCCAAGTCACCATTCTATTTTACTTCCATCCCCTATTGGTAAATACCTTATTAAGTAACATACATTTTTATTGAAAAATGGTTAACTCAAACATGTTTAAACAAACATGGAAAATTTAGCTTACTGATGATAAATAATTGTCTGCAAGGGATATAAACACTTTGTTTGAAGTAAAAATAATTTATTTCACTCTTTCCAAGATACCTGCCAATACTGATAAAGAACAGGTTTGAAATAAGAGGTGATAACATGGCCCAAGGCTCCAGTTTGTAAGGAGGGGGATTAGGAGAGAAAAGAATAAATGCAAAAATATCCTGAAAGTAAAAGCAAAATATGAAAAAAGATTAGGAAGCTTCCATTATTAAGCTAATAATGATAAAATTAGTAAAGCTTAAAAAGGTATTTTGGGTAAAATTGATGTTTTCTTCATTAACATTCTGAGTTATCAGTATCTGGACAGCTGAATGTCCATGATTGATCTTTAGAAAGTGAGCGGCATCTACTGGTACAAGTAGTTGAAACTATCAATATGAATAAAATCAATAGGCTAAAGACTATAAAGTAAAGACAAGAACAGATCAGAGAAGAGAAAATATTAAAGTTATTAATAGGATATATTCATTTTAAAGAAGAGAAACAAGTGAAGATACAGAAAGGAAGACCAATCACTGGGTTGTTGAAATGTATTCAAGTTTTAAGGAAATGAAGAGTGGGTAGGCACCAGTAATGGCCTCAGTGTCATCTGGGAACCTATAAATGTGTTAATTTATAAGAACAAAGGGAACTATGGTTACAAATAGCTGATCTTGGGATAGGGAGATGATCTTGGATTATCCAGTCCTATGTCCAGTGTAATTACAAAGGCCAGTTTCAGAAAAGTATTTGAAGATATTGCACTGCTAGCTTTAAATATGGAAGAGTTCATAAAGCCAAGATGAATGGTATTCAATAACATTTAGTAGATTTATGGCAAAGAAACCAAAAATAGTATATTGAGAGGTAACTGAAGAAGTGAAAGAGAAGTTCTATAGTCACATGTTTCAGGATGGCCTTGGTTTGAGTAAAATGGAAGAGTCAAGGAAGAAAAGACCAAATTTAGAAAATGAACTCATTAATGGCAAGGTCAAAGTTGCACAGAAAATAATGGAATTAAAGGCAGAATATTTGTGTCAGAAAGTAGGAAGACACTTCGTCAAAGGCAGGGAAAGCAGCAAATGAAGACACATTAACAGAAAATGAAGACACATTCAGATGAAATCTGAAGCTGAGTAAGTTAACATTACATATCTTCAGCTTCCTCAATAGAGTAAAACAGAACACAGACTTACAAAACTTAAATGTGTTTTAGAAATGCCTATACAATTTAATAGGCACACAGATTTTTACTTTCAGTCAACACTTCAATCCTCCCTTTTTTGTTCCAAACATGTAGCACCAACAAATGACATATAAAAAAGACAGAAGAAAACATTCAGTTGGTTTCATAATACAAGATAAATATTTCCCTACACCAAAAATAAGGTAGAAAGCAGTGCAAGCTGCGACCATGGATTTTCTGAATTCTCTTCCCAAAAGCTGGACGTGATGGCCAGGAGACCAGGAACATACCAGGACTGACAATGTGCTGAGACCTATGTGACAGCAGAAGTACAGCATGGGGAATGCAGAGGAACTGATCCAAGGAAGATGTCCACAGGAAAGGGACAGTTAAAATGCAACAGATAAACAGACCTACCAGAGGCTAGGAAAGAAAAATGGAATACTGAATTCCAGATGGAAGAGTGAGCACAAAGACAAAACAAGAACAAACATGATTTATTCTAGAAAATAAAGACATGTTAATGAGTCGGAATCAAAGTATATGGAAAGAGATGAGGTTAGAAAGGTAAACAGAATAATCATGCAGGATACTTATCCAGAGAGTGACATGACCAAACTTGATACAGGAAGATCACTGACTGTGGCAGAGAGAGAGGACTGCAGTGGGAGATGCAGGGGATAGGGAGACCTCAAAGAAAGGTGCCTCAGTAATCCAGAGGACAGAGAAGAGTGGTAAAAGCAGAGAAGTAGATGAATTCAAAACAGATTTAGGAAGCAGACTCTGTTCAATATCAGGATGACAAAATGGCTGTTTTACCCAGATTTGTGACATGGGTAAGAGAACAAATGGTGGTGCCACTCACTACAGCAGGCAACATGCGTAATGATGGTAAGGTACAAGCAGGGTGTGCACTGGGCTAAGGGACTCAGCCCATGCATGTTGAGTTTGAGATGGTGTGGGGTAATATGCATACCTGATGATTACACACGATATAAACAACTCAGGAGAGAGACTTGTTTTCCATTTTTGGGAACCAACCACAAGCACATAGCATAACCTGCGGAGGGCCGGAGATTTAGCTCAGTGGCATAAGTGCCTGCCTGGTCAGCACTAGGTTGTGAGTTCAATCCCCGGCACACACACACAAAAATGTATCGGCAGAAATGGCAGGCATGAAAAGGAATGAAAAAGGTCCACCACCTACTGCGTATGGTGAAATGAGTATCCATTTACCGGTAAGAGTATTTCCCAGGTTACAGTGGGGTTTGGAGTAAGTCAGAGGAAGTTAAAATAGTGAATGGAAGGCCTATCCATAATTCCAAGACTAGATGTAAAGAGGAAAAGTGAAATCATCCCTTTAAGGGAAGGTGGCAGGTAAAGATATGTTTTTAGGATGATGGAAAACTTCAGGGTTATAAAGAGAATAGAATGAAGAGGTCTATCGCTTTATTTGAACATTTTTGTGTTATTTCAGGGTTTTACAAGAGTAGGATTATACATTCTCCCTTGATCCTTCTTTTATTGTTATCTGTTGTATTTGTCAGCTTTGCTACTGCTGGACTAAATACCTGACACCCGTGATTTATGAGGAGGGCTAAGATCTTTGGATCATGGTTTCAGAGGTTTCAGTCTAAAGGCAGTGGCTGCTCTCAGGCAGAAAGACCATGGCAGCATAGGAAGAGCAAAGCTCCTCAGTTCAAAGTAGCTGGGAAGCACAGCCCAGAGGAAGGACACCAAAGACAGAGACACCATCCAGAATGATCCAATCACCTCTCTAGGAGTCTCTTAACCCAGGCAAGTAAATAATTAAATTAAACTGCCACATCTCATCAGGAAAGCATGGTGGTACCTTGCTTCATGAATTCAATTCATTCTATGATTCTGGAGAAAATTGCTACATGCCTACATGCAAAAAAGGTGGTTTCTGTTGTGTCCATTACTGAATGAGAAGTCTGCAAACAAACAAACAAAAAATTCAGCCAAATGCTTCTGCTTGTGAACCAAACTGCGAACAAAAGTGTTCATGAACCAAGGCGTCACCAAAGCAGCCTGTTATGGTTATAGTAATGAACAGTAAAGGAACTCTGTAATCAAGAGGTACATTATTCACTTAGGGTGAATAATAGCATTTTTTAAAAGGCTACTACTGTAGCAAGATAATAAAGGGTTCCCTTTTGGCCTGAAATCAATAAAGCATCTTTCTAAATACTAATTTGGAGTAATTCTTACATGAAGTAATAGTGGCAAGAGACAATTCTATCACAGGACCTCTTCACATTATGACAGTTCAGAAGCTATTTCTGTTTCAAATTTCCTAAAAGTTACTGATGATAACATAAATAACATGAGTTTAGTTGTTTGGTCTGTATTCCAAACTGATACTTCTTGGGAAGCCCAGTCACACACTTTCCACAATGTATCTTCCTCCCTTCTCTACTCCTTCCTTCCTTCCTTCCTTCCTTCCTTCCTTCCTTCCTTCCTTCCTTCCTTCCTTCCTTCCCCCTTCCTTCTCTCTCTCTCTCTCCCACCCCCATGTTTTCCTCAGAGGGAAACATTTTTTTGCCTTTTGTTATTGCAAACTTAGGAAATATGAGGATAAACTTTAAACATAGAACATGGTCTTTTAAGACAAATAAGACTGAATTCTTTGTAAGTTTAAAATACTGGAGTCACAATATTATGATGCTGAGCTTCTGTAGGAGGATACTTTAACAATAGAGGAGAGAGCTGTTAAAAATGATGTCTCCCACAATCTATGATCCAATCTTCCCTGCCTTCCACAATTGCCTTAAAATGTTAAAATACAGGAAAGGTAAATTCAATGTCTCCCTTGATGTTGGGTAAAACCTAAAATTTCAGCAACATGAAAGTCAGGAAATTCCAGAGTTAAATTTACTATAACCATTTGGACTTGGCAAAGTTGCAAGAATTTAGTGCTTTCTGCTCCCATTTTTCTCATTAAGCATCAGTACGTTAAGGTATAATCATAAAACCTTGAGGATTTAAAAATGTATTTTGGCATAACATAGTAAGAAAATTAATTCAAGATATCTTGATATTTTATTAATACTTTCATAATATGTTAAAAGGTTATTTTGTGTCTTCTAAATAAATGGTACCAAGAAGAAAATCTGTTCTACATTCCTTTACTATACAGTTACTATATAAATCACTATTCAAATGAACATTAACTTCTGTACTTTTCAATCTTACTACCATAAAAGGAAATAAATTCAGTGAACATGTTATGCTCAAGCACTAGCATACATATTGTGTAATACAATCCTTATAAAGTTAATCTTCAAATTGGTATAGTTGTTGTTTTCTTGGTTTTGGCTAATTTTAAAATTTTTCCTGGCAGGTTACAATTAAAAAATAGTTTAAAATTTAAAAGTAGTTGTACAGACATTGAGACACACAGACTTTGCATATGCACAAAATACGTCATATAGGTGCAGACATGAGTATGTGGAGGGGTCATGCCTATGTTCTTATAGAGGGGTCTTTAGTCTATGAAGTCTACACTGATATCCTTAAGACGGAGACAGGACTGTATAAATCCAACAAGTTGTCCACTAGCATTCTCTGTGAGAAATTCAAAATGCTAACCAGGTGGCCTCCCACCCACTGGGGCCACACTCAAACTGGGCCAGTGTACATTACATAGATGAGCTTTATAGGATGGGACAGAGGTGGTGACATCCATGAGGAATGTTATCTAGAGAATTCTCATAGGCACTAAACCATCTCAACAGTCTTCACAGAGACTGAAGGATCTTCACATTTGGAACTTTCTGTTCCTTAAATTACTCAGGGATCTTGCTTGATGATTTAAGCAAAAGTGAAACTTTTGTCTGTAGGCTCAAAATTGTAAGTCAGGAAGTTAGAAATGCCTCAGTAGTTTAAGATTAACTCACATCTGCACCTACAGTAGTTTAAGATTAAGTTAAAATTAAGATTATTCCTCCCTAGCTAGCATCTAGTATGAATACTTTCTAGGCTGCAGAGAGGAGAGGACAGATAGCAGTATCGAAAATCTCACTTGGCCAATGGAGTTTTAATGGATTTTTCTCTCAGCAGTCTCCTCTATTGGTTTTTCTTAACTCCTGAATCTCTAAATCCCTAAGTGTTCTAGGGCTCAGTTCTGGACCTGCCTGTCAAAGTGGCTCTCTTGCTAGCTCTTACCCAGTGGCCAGACTTCAAATATAAAATAAAAGCAGAAGAATCCCAAATTTAAATCAGCAGCCTTGACCCTGCCCTTAAGCTGTTGCAAACACACATCTACAAATGTCTACCTAAAGGTTCAATCATTGTTTCAGCCACCTAAAACTGAGCTTTTGGTAACTCTCTGTGCTATGTTCTGCCCACAGATGCTATCTCAGTTAATGGAAACTTTGAGTTTTCAATTCCCCAAACCTTAGGATTACTGGGTTCTTTCCCTCTCCTGGCCTACAACTTATTTGTCAAAAGTCTGCTGGCACA
Organism: Hydrochoerus hydrochaeris; assembly: GCA_004027455.1. NCBI lineage: Eukaryota > Metazoa > Chordata > Mammalia > Rodentia > Hydrochaeridae > Hydrochoerus > Hydrochoerus hydrochaeris. The sequence continues at coordinate 72,765 of PVLA01000395.1, read as the reverse complement.
ACCATGAAAATATATCTAAAATTCAACTATTTCTCATCACTTCTTACCAATAACTCCCTGAGTCCAAGATACCATGAAATCTCAGATTAGTGCTTATTCTCCCTGCTACCCACACGTGTGCCCTTATTATGTTTTTAACCACCTAGTTGTCAGAGTTCACCTTTTAAAGACAAATAAGATTATTTCACTCCTCTGTTTAAAACTCTCCAATCGCTGCTATCTTTTTTTTTTTTGTACCAGGGATCGAACTCAAGACCTTGCACTTGCCAGGCAGGCGCTTATGCCTCTGAGTTAAATCCCCAGCCCCAATAGCTGCTATCTTAAGAACTCACAATCAAGTCCAAAATACCATGGCCTGCAAACCCGCATACCACTGACCCCAGGCTACATCTGCAAACTCATCTCTCAGTCTTATTACCACCTTGCTCCAGTCACACAGGCCTTGATATTCTCCGAAGACCTCAGGGTTGTCTCTGATGTAGGCACTGGACATCCTGGCATGGGTTGGGCACTCTGCTCCCAGAGGGACGCAGTTTATTCCCTTACCTTCCTCAGAGTTCTGTCCAAACAACACCGTGTCAGTGACATTCCTGGTTACCAATTTAAGAATGTGTCTGGTTAGATTTTGCAGGATTTCACCCTGGTCTGCTCTTTTCTTTCTTTCTTACTTTTTTTTTTCCTGATGGCTTTATTACTGCTGACATAGCATAGATTTTACTTGTTTACTATCTGTCCTTCATCTGTATCATGCAGCCTTTCTGAGACCAAGGAGTTTAGCCTATTTTGTTTGTTACTTTATCCTCATGATCTAGAAAAATGTCAGGAACTCAATAAATACATTTTTATGTGAATGACTCTGGCATTTCTGCCCTCTGACATGGTGGGGCCCAAGCCTACCGTATTTATTGTTTTGAGAACCTTCCCATTGCTATCACTCATCTGGCACCAATGGACCTGGGAATACCTCCTACCCCTGACCACTAGAATTCTTTAAGGACCAGCGTATTACACAGCCTTGGAGGCTGAGTGAGGAGTTACTGAAGGCAAAACAATCTTCCCTTCCTTTCCCACCTTTTCTCTTTTCTGCTATCACTCACACTTCTTACTATGATGCAGATATTAAAGACAGTAATTACATAGTGATATTCCTAGAAGAACACAATGACATTTTAATCATCTGGTTGAAGAGAAACAGACTCTAGACTACATTCTATTCATGAGGCCCACATGCTTTCTTCATTTCAGAAAGTATTAATGATTAACAAGCCACCACAAAATAGTATTTATATGTACTAGCACACAAAATTTATACAAAACACAATGTTATACTCTGAAAAAATCAAAACATCAATCTTCCATCTTAAAACTACAAGGAAACTATAGATATAGAACAAATGTCTTCCATCTCAAAATAAAATTTTAAGTAAATATGAGAATGCTATACTTATTTTTTTTTTACTAGTTAATTATGAAAAATATTTGTTCTATCCTGATAAATTAAGAAAAAGATTCCATGTGGGAGGAAAAATTATGATAATCTGATTTGCAAATAGATGTATTCTAAGAGTTTATTACATTGGATTAATTTTCTAAGCCTCCAACTAAATTTTCACAGTATGGTTTTACTAAAGTATTGGATGAGAATATTTTTTTAGCAAACTTCACATGTTTCCTATTGCAAAACAACTTTAAGAACTTCACATCTGCCATGTTTAAAATCCAACAAAGAAACCAATTGCTGGCATTTTTTTCCTCAAATATCATTAAAGGCATTTTGTGGGTAATTCCTTTCTTTGAATTACCTACTAATAATTTTTGCTTTCTTTGTATTAACTATTACACTTTTCCTTTTCTATTCCTAAGAGTTCCTTAATCCTGTGTCTTTAATATGAGTTGCAAATGTTTTCTGCTGTTTAGCCTTTTTCTTTTAACATTCCTTTTGATATATTGACCATGCAGAAGTTACTTTTTTCTTTCATTTTTGTTTTTAAGAATTCCTTTGAAGCTGAATACATAGATTTTTTTTCTTTTCTGAACTCTGGCCTTTGAATACAAACATATTTTTCTGTGTTTTATTGTAGTATATTTACTGTTTCAATTTTTAAAAGTTTGCTCTTTTTTGTTATTTTCTTATTTCTTTTGTTATTTTGTTATTTTCTTACTTCTTCATTTTGTGTTGTATTCATTTTCCAAATACAACATTATGATTAAAGCGCTTTCTTAATGCATTTATATTTAGGGAAGAGCCTATTTATGCCTAGGCTTATAGCAGTAATTTTAAAAAGAATTTTCTTATATTTTTGTTTTACTTGCAAAAGTATGTTTAAAAATATAATGCAATGCTGAATGTGCTATTATGGGCAGCCTTTCAAGTGCTATGTTTGTTTATGTTCCACACAGTAAACAGCCCTTTTATGGGTGAAAATAAAGTAGAACAATTTGTAATGACTTTACTGACACAGAGAATTCCTAATTTTAGGAACAGCCAGTTTTCCAATTGCAACCTAGACAACAGTAGAGAAGAATAGAAAGAACAGTTACGTAAGTAAGAGCAGAAAGAAAAAATGTAATAATTGGAGATAAGAAAAACAGACCTGGAAAAAAAAAGAGCTAAACTTATTATGATCTTTTTAGGACATTCCTTGCCCTTTGGGACTTTCTAGCAAATACAATGGTGATCGTGCTTTCCATTTTTACAGCACTTATTTTTAGAAATGAGTAGCAATCTAACAACAACAACAACAATGTTAACAGTAATAATAAATCTTATAATGTCATTTCTTAAATTCTTCATTCAAATACCATGACTTGTTAAATTCTTGAGTTATCTATACTACTTTTAAATTAATGTATTTCTATCTTTATAACCATTAAAAAATTACTATGAACTTGGTTCTAATCAATAGTATTTCCAGGAAAAACATCTATAAACACATAATTCTGATGCATTAGTTATGTTTTTGTTGTAAAATACTTTAATAAATTTTAAGTATTAAAACTTCTTTTTTTTCTGGACTAAGGATCAGGTAAAAATCATGTAGTCAGACGTTACTAAGAAAATACGTACAGAATTAGGTTTAAAATACAGGGTAAAAAGAATGAAAATCGAGAACAGTGGCTGGCAAACTACAGCTCATTGCCTGTTTAAGTGAACACAAATATTAGAACACAATTCTCACTCGCTGGTCTAGGGCTGCTGCAGTACTGTGGAAGGGGGGATGTTTGATATACAAAGCCTAAAACGTTGAGTGCCTGGCTCGGATCTAGCAGGGCTCTGCACTCAAGAGTACCTTTCATGTGTCTTGACAGTTTGCACCAATTGACAGAATTGAAACTAGCAAGCATAGTTCCAGATGAAGTTCAGGACACTATTTGGAAAAGTACTTTCTAAGAGAAAGCTTTCTTTTTCTATCAGAGGATTAGAAAATGAGGATCCCCATAGAAGTTTTAGTTAAACCTAGATACTAACGGATATATCATTTTTATGATCCTTTCTTTTATAAGATTTTTCTCATTGCCAAATACTACAGATTAGGTTACAGAAGAGATTTTTACTCTAATTCTTCATATAGTTCGGAGCAAAATGGTTTACTTGTGTGTAACAGAAGCGTATTTATTTTAGCACTGATGAAAGAAGGGAAGTTTTGATTTATTGTCACACTTATAATCATTTGGTAGCATTTCCAAGAATTCATAAGGTGAAACCTATAGCTAAAGAATATGTTTATGCTTCAGATTAGCACCGGTGCTACCTAAATTAAATTATACTGAACTTAACATGATAGCATACCACTGTTGATAAACAGTGTTCCAACTCTCCTCCACCTTTCAGCAGAATTTTAGCCAGGCTGGGCAAACCTGCTTGAAACCAGCTTTTCATTTGTCTTCCATGTGGTGTTACTAGGTTGGAATAAAAATATACCTTGGATAATGTTTACAATTATACTAAAAAAGACACATTAATATGTAAAGTACAAAACCATAGCCCTCCACCAAAAAAACAAAGCTTATATCAAAACATAGCAACTCATTTAATAGCCACATGATATTTTAAAAACTTTAAGGTATTATAACTAAATTTATTTATTTATATAAATTTTATATCCTCCAAAATAAGGGTTGTTTAAAATAGCTATATTTGGGCAGGGACATAGCTCAGTGGCACAGCACTTGCCTGGCAAGTGCAAGGTCATAAGTTCGATCCCCAGTACCAAAATTAAATAAATAAATAAATAAAATAAAATAAAAAGGCTATACTCTGGACACAAATAAAACAGCCACATAGGTACTGGAAGTAATTAATCTGCCTGAAATTGTCACCAGCATAGCAGTTAACCACAGTTAAAATTTTCACAGTTACAACACCCTTAAAATACATGTAATTGTACTAAAATCTAGTAAAGGCAGAGTACAGAAGAGAAACACTTTATATGGAAATATGAAAGAATTGTATTAAAATAAGGAGAGAGTCTTAGCTTGAGGTTAAGAAAGATTATCACAGCTTAATTTATATCTTTTAATACAAATGTATGCAAAATAAGTAGGTATCCATCCCATAAAAGGGTCTACAGACTTTCCCACATTTCTCATTGCCTGGTAGGGAATGAAGCACATACAAGCCCAGTCAGTGACCACATCACAAGAAATACTTTCCTGGATCTAGGTATTATATTTCCAGTTTGTTATATTTTTACTTGAGTACAACAGGATATTTCTTTGGAGTAGACTAATTTCCTTCAGGCACGGAGCCATGGTAATTGTGAGATTGTTCTCTTCCCTCCTATTTTCCTTCCTTTCTTTTTCTTCCCCCTCCCATCTTTTTTCTACGTCAAGAGATTAAAAATACACATATAAATATATTTTTAAAACTAGCATGTTTTTTGACCTCCTCTATTTTTCATTTCCACTTTGAAACAGCAATTATTCAGCAAATAAAATTAAAATGCAGTGAGCAATTATTTAACAAGCAAAATGCAGCAATTATCTAGAAGTAAAGTGAAGACACATTTTAGTTTATGCTTTTTCCTTCTAACATCAAAGTTAAAGCATTCATCAGATCCTTTTCTTCTAGGTAGAATAGGTTCTTAAATCTCTGAGAAAGGTGTTTGGGACACTTTCAAGTGTTTCCAGTGATCTTTAGCAGAAACAGAACTACAAGAATTATGTGAATTACTTTACCAGGCTTTTTTCCATATTTAAAAAAAAAACTTAAACATAAAATGGCACTGGGGAAACAAAACTGGTTTCCACCATTTGGAAATTTCTTTGAATCCAATGAAGTACAATTTCCTGACCAGTGTCTTATGTTACATAAATTACATCCTCTGGGTCTCAAATGTCCACTGCTGTTATTTGAATGAAACTAGGGTAGGGGAGTAAAACCAGGCTGAAACCAGTCAGGAATTAATGGGTAACCTTAAATCTCTAGTTCTACTTTCCTTAATCATCCTAATAGACAATTTAGCATTGCCCACCAATCCTTTTGTCAGAGCAGGCAAATACATGCTTCAATTAAGTCAGTTTTGTTATTTAAAATTTTTTGCTAGCTTTAAAAAGCTTATTTTGGAAACTATACTCCAAGCCCTAATTAAATGATATATGAGAAAAACTCAGTTTTGCTGTGCCATACCTGCCTGTCTTTAACAAAGACAGGAAGTGTCGAATGCTTTATCTACATGATGTGCATGGAAACACCAGGCCATGGGCCATGGTCCTGCCCCTGAGAGGCACAGGTGTGCTGCTTTGCTGGGTGCAGGGCCTCAACACGGAGTGTAAACCTCAGGGTGTGGACACTTGGCTGTCTTCCCTCCCTGGACTGCACTTCATACCTAAATCTGCCATTTCTCTGTATAAATTTCCTCTTGTTTAGGGCATAAAAGCTCTTTTAAAAATTCTGTATAATAGGACATTAAAATGTGATCCAGATTTTTCACATTTTGATTCACTGCCAAATCAAAACCGTTCTTTAAATCCCCAAGCATAATTTTTTGCTGATTGTCTTTTAGAATATATATTTAGAGATTTTATATTCATAATGATGATGTTACCCACTATGGCTCAAACATAGAACATTTTCTCCTCTAGGTTTCCACAGAATACTGTCTGTGGAAAAGGTCATGAAAACAATTTGTTAGGCTAATGTTAAAGCAGGGATGTCACTTTGGTAGCTCCCATTTTGCTTTTAGTTTACACTTATGGTTTAGATCTAAAATGTACCCCCAAACTTTGACATTCAGAGGTGAGGTTTCTAAAGGGTGATTGGATCATGGAGCACCATACTCGCCTGAAATTGTCTGATCCGCTGATGAATTCATAGCTGAACATGGTGTTAAGAGATGAGGATTAGCTGGAAGGGCAGCTCATGGGGTGTGACATGGAAGAGTATAATCTTTTCCCAGGAGCCTGCTCGCTCCCCTTGCTTCCGAACCACCATGACATCAACAGCTTTCCTCTGCCATGCTCTCTCATCAGAACCACCCAACCATGGACTGAATTCACCAAAACTGTGAGCCAAAATAAACCTCTTCTCTTTTAAGTTACAGATCTGAGTATCTTGTCCTAGCAATGGGATTGTGACTACTATGTCCACTAACACTCAAGGCACGTGTCAAAGGAAATCAGTCGTGGGAAGAAACTGAAAAGAGTTAGACAGGTGACTTTTGTTCAATAGAATAGTAAGTGATAAATGCTAATTTTGATTTTTTTTTTTTGGTCATCTTTGGGCCTGCTTGGTCATCTCTCTGGAGTCCCTATCTTTTTTCTTTGCTAGTAGCTCTTTCTTGGGTTTGACATTTCCATGTTCGAGACACAGAGGAGGTGTCTAAAAATCTGATAACACTACCAACCAGTTTACTGAAGCATAAGTGCTTCTGATTCCCATTTTAGATTTAACTCAATACACGTTTTTCAAATACATTTGCATTAATTTCTAAGCTATTTAATTACCTGCCATTCAACATAAATGCATCCTAAAAGGTTCCTTAGTGCAAAGAGCTTTTATTACCAATTTATCTGATAATTATCTTAAATTTTTGAATGTATAGCATATTTACATGAGTCAAAGTAAAAATTTAAGTTAGAACATTCAATACATAAGATAGTTCACCTTCTCAGTGCAGTCCTCAAGTTGAGCATGTGCTGCCTGATTTTCCAACTTCATTTAGGCAACAGCACTATCTAAGAACAGAAGCTCTGGAGGTGGTATCCTGGCTCTGTTGTGTCTTACCCACGTAATATTGAGAAAGTTGGACTCTCCATGCCTCCGTTTTTTCATGTGTATAGGGAGTTGACAGCAACTAATCTCAACCTTTTTGTGAAAATTTAATAAGACAACCCATGTTATATGGTTTTGCCATTTTCCAGAATACTACCCACACAATGAGTATTAGATTTTATTATTTGTACATATATTTTGCTGGCAGAGATAGGCAAAAAAAAATAGTTAAAATGTGGTAAGTGTTAGAGGAATAAATTCTTTAATATCCATACAGCAAACAGTTTTAGGTAGACAGCCCTAGTATTCTCAATGTAGTATATATGTTTACAATATTATAAGCTTATTTTAAAAACCATCATTTTTCATTGTTTTATACTGGTATTCTCAAAATTCTTACCTATTTCCAACATTAATATTCCCCTTATTTTATTCTCCATTTTAATTCATAATTTTCTCTGAGAATTATTGTATTTATTCTTTTAAAGTGACAGGTTTTGGTAAAATGAGTATAAGTAAGCACTTTTCATGTTAGCAAGCAGATTTTATTTTCCAGGGTTTATCAAAGCAGAGTTAGAATAGCAGTGAAAGAGATTGTGCCAACAAGTTTTATGAGCTGCCTGCACATACATAACCATATTTGCTGTTACAAATTTCAAACAACACTGTGCTGTGTTAATAGAACAAGGCTAAAGACTCTTCAGAATAAATTTAAAACAACTATGTGAAACATAAAGAACCACTGAAGGGAAGCCTTCCAATACTCTGATGCTCTTTTCCTGCCTCTCCTATAAGCCAGGAAAGAATAACAAGCTCAAGAAATGTTAAAGAAGGTATGGTCTGGAAGAGGGATCATGTAAGGACACTGGCTACCTCCTTGTGTTTTATCCACACGGAATGGACTGTAAATGAACGTATTTTATTTTATAAGGGAAAAATGCTGAGCAGTCTTTGAATGTACCATTTCATATTGTATTGCTATGCTTTCATTCCTTTCTTCACTTAATTTCAACAGACAGTTAGATTAATGAATGCTTGTGTAGAGTAAAATCTTCTTTTTAGGTGTGCAGAAACACTGTACTCCACCTAAGTATCATTTTGTTTGCTGTATGACAGAATTAAGAAATAACATTTTGGAACCAAGTTGGCCCAGTAGAAATAAGACATGGCTGCAGTGGGCATCATAAGATGCTTTATGGAACTTGGAATTTAAGTGAAGGGGAAAACTGATTTTTCCTAAACACACACATGCATACATACACATAAACACACACACACACACACACACACACACACACACAAACATACACTTCTCCAATATATATCTTGCTTTGGGCTCAGGTTTACTTAGGGGACTATACCTGAACGTGAGATTTAAAAAAAAAGTCTCACAGACCACTGATATAAAACAAATTAAACCTCCATGATAGGTAAGAAACCATATCTCAAATATTAAATTAAAAGATAGATACTTTATCTACCATTTAAAATTTTACTATAAACTACACATTCTCAAATTTGAAATCTTGTCAGATGAAGCCTTTTATCATAATTCAGTTAAAAAGACACCCCCCAAAATGAACAGAAAACAGTTCTATTTTTTTAAGACACAAAACGAAGGTTCCAAAGCTGAGAATAGCTACAGGTGATCAAAAAGAGTATGACAACAAACTGCATTTTAATAACTGTACTTTGTCTTTCAATGCCAACCAGAGCAAAATTATAATATCAAGAAGATGATTCACCAGAACAAAGAAAAAAATCCTTATTGAAGACTATTAGCCTCTTCATAAATACAGTTTTAACTCTGGACTTGTTGCTAGGGATTTAGCTCAGTGGCTTAAGCGTCTGCCTGGTAAGTGCAAGGTCATGAGTTCGATCCCCAGTACAAAACAAAAACAAAAACTACAAAAAACTTTGGAGTTTTTTGCCTCCTTTTGGACATTCATCCAAATAAACTGATTTACTGCACACCCCATTCCCAATAAATCACCATATACTACATGCCATAAACTGTCCTCAGCTCTGGGATACAGTACTAAACATGATAGAACTTCTTCATGAAAGATATTATTTAAGGGGTAGAATGAGACAGTTAGCAAGTATACACATGAGAAATCAATAACAGATTTGTTAAAAAATAATAAGCTAACTTTGCAGTTTTGTGTTTAAAACGCCACCATTTTCCCAATCACTCAGTGCCTGAATACTGGAATTACCTTTAATAATTCTGAACATACCTAGTAATTCATAGGTTTTTAATAAAAGGTTTCTTTAGAGAATTCATTAATGTGTGAATGGAAATACAAAGTATTCTATAATAACAAGAAGAGCATTATCTTAAAATAAATTTGTCAACACACTATATTTTATGTCTACATTGTAAATCACATAGAAAAAAACTAGCCACTGATAGTAGGTAAAAAGTATTTGCTATATTTTTATTTAGAGCAAATATTAACTTTAAGTTTATAGCAACATTTTTAAACTGTTACTAAACTATGTGTAAACTGACTATAATTCAAAACCTGTTACTAAATGCAGGAATAGTTTATAGTCTTACCTTATAAATTATACTAATAGTTACACTAAAATGTTTTTATTGCTAAAACTTTATACAGGTAAATAGCACTTGAATTTTACACAAAGAAACAGTATTACTCTCAAAGAAAATTGATAATTGCCTTTTTAAGACATATCAAAATAACTATGACCTTTTTAAGCCTTCATGAAACCTTTAAATTTCAAATTCACATAATTCTGGGCAATGGTTAAACAGTTTTGGTTGCCAGGACAGGAAGTAAGGAAAGACATGACATGAGCTCTGGGTGGTACCCACATTAAATCAATAGCTCCTATTCCTAAAGAACACAGAAAAGTGGCAAATAGAGTTGGACTGTCTTTCTCCAAACTCTGACTTGGCTCTGTGTGTGGCTTTGATGAAACATGATGTAGAAAAGGCTTACTACATTTCAACTAAGAAGAAATTCATTGTTTGGTGTGCAGTGGAAATGTCACAACCACTATAATCAGTCAGTGGCATGCCTTCTCACCTACGATCAAATACTCTTTTTGTTCTGAAATGCATCACCCTTAGATCTAGTTTGGAGATTATTCCAGAAGTAAAAAGTGGAGAGGAATGACAAGATGTTGAGCAATAGAATCAATTCTCAAAAAGTTAGCAAGGAAAACACAAACATGTAGCAAGGAAATAACAGTGCACTTTCTGTGGATCCCTGAATTTCTGGTGGAATTAATGTGTTAATTAAGGAAACTTAGATAATTTTGTCTGCCTTGTAAGTATTTTTCTTAACTTTCTTGTTATACATGGACTTCAATGATCAACATTGTAGTGAGGGAGCATATACTACATAAGCATTTTGCAAACAGTTTCAGAAATTTTATTTGGTCTTTAAAATAATCAGCTACATTTTTACCACCTTTTTTGGGGGACCATGAAGTTAATATACAGTTGTATAACATATATAAAACTATAAAGACTAATTTGGCATTGATTATAAATGAATGTAGCAAATGAAAAATATAGGATACTACATCCAGTGAGTTTATAGGATTAGGGTACCTAGTGCTGAAACAGCAGCATATGTATCCCATAAAACCTCCTTTCTAATAACACAGGTTATTTTCTTGTCTGTCGTGTGTAACTGAACTCTAGGTATTACATTTTCTCATTTTCTTTTCTATACAATAATCATGCAACAGAAAATAACAAAAAAAATACTGCCTTGTAGATAGGGAAAAAAGAAAAAAATTCACATTAATAAGAATGTTTATATCACAACAAAATGAGAATTGTTATAGTTTCTTCTCTTTCAACAAAAATACCTCTGAGGAAATAAATTGATTTAAATTATATGAAAACTGGAACAATAGGCATTAAAATTCAATACTACTAGCAGCATAAACGATTCTCAGTATCTATGATCACTGAAGTTGCATGCATTTATAATCTTGAGTTTTATAAATGATATAGATTTATCATAAATAAAGCAAATAAATGAACTTATTACACTGTTACTAAATGTAAGAATATTGAAACTTACATGTCAATATCATAGTATACATATCTTATAGCCCATACAATTAATTTAAATCTATATAAGCAATCTATTCATTCTTTCATAAGGTATTGTGGTAGTAATTTTTAAAATCTTCCAGAGCTCTTTATGTTTGTTTTCTAAATTTTGTGGCTATTGAAATATTTTACTTTGTAATATATAACATGATGCCAACTACTAACACATCATTTTACACATGATATTGTAATTTGGAGTTCTTTTCTCTATCCCAATTTTATTTTTTCATACCATTTCATAGGTGAAATGGAAAATTGCTTTATTAACAAAAAATACAAATGGCTACATTACTCCTTCTCTCATTAATACACAGAGACTGCAGTAACAAACAGGATGCAAAACATTCATTGTTTCTTTCCAAATCAAACTCTCTAAGGCTACAATACTCAAACTAATAACTAATTACAGCAAGTTATACCTGTACTTTTGTATTAAAATAAAGAGTGACAGTTACGATGAATAGTCTTTCAAACTCCAGTTTTCCTCCAATTCAAAGCCAAGACTTAAGCGGTCCCGAAAGTAGAGACTCACCTTCACATTTCTGTGTAGTTTCACTCTGCTTGTGACCTGCAGGACATCTGCACTCAAAAGAGCCCACCGTGTTGATACAATTGCCTCCTTGGCAAATGCCTGGAATAGCCTGGCACTCATCGACATCTGAAAGGAGAAATTGTTTTAAACATAGATATGACTGACTTTCAAAATAGTCATGTCTGTCTCTTAATGGAAAGAAGAAATTCAGTTATTCCCCATAGAAACAGATGAGGAAAGTAGGATCCCTTCATATGTGATTTATGTAAGTGATATCATGTTATTATAGGTCTTATTCTATTAATTTTTTCTCTTGAAATTTGGCTTTTAAGATCCATTCATGTTGTTATGTGACAAATCTGTTAGTGTGATGAGTTAATACTTTTTATTTGTCCACTCTCCTGGTAATGGACACTGAGTCTAACTTCACACCATCTCCACATGATACAGTGAATGTCATCACTGCACTTCTTTATGGAGTGGAATGTGTACTCAGGGCAGTTAGAGACTCCTTATCCCTCTGCTGTCCACCTAGATCAGAGCTATTAGATCACAGGTTAAACACACACTTGCCATGAATACCAATTGCCTAATACATGCTTCTTCAGAGCACCTGAGACAGTCTCACACCAGCAGCAGTTCATGAGGGTTCTCTGCTATTACAGGATTTCTGCAATTTTTTTTCTGCTAAAATGCGTGACATTACCATCCAGTATCCTAATTTTTTTGACCTAACAATTGTAAAGGGATAGTAATTAGTACTTAGTATTCATTTCTCTAGTTACTAGTTACTACATTTATTAAGCTTATTTTTGTATCTTAAAGGTGGATATATATATATATATATATCTTAAACACTATTATATTGGGGTGACTGCCCTGTTTTTCTAAATTTAAAACCTTGTCAGCTTTAGATACTGCAATTATGTTCCTCATCCTTTATACTATTAAATTTATCTAGTATCAGAACAAAAATCCTATTTCACATATGGAATATGAAATTGACATAATAAACTGACAATGAAATTACTGAATTTCTAATAAAGGCTTTTTAAATAAATAAAAGTTGAGTGTCTGAGAAATACTAAAGGAGGCAAAATAAAAGCAAGAAGGAAAGTATAGCCTTTGCCAAAAATGAAAAGCCCTGAAAATAGAAAATATGTTGGTAAATGTAAAACATTTTATTATTTAACAAACAAAGATAATTGTAAAAAACAACAATAAGAATGTAGTTTGGATGTATAACAGAGGAGTGAGAAGTATAATGATAATAAATAATAATAGCATGGAGCACTGGAGAAAAAAATGGAAGAATGCCACTGTAAAATTACTATGTTATAAATAAAATGGCACAATAGCATTTGAAAATATACCGTGGTAGATTAAATATATATAGAAAAATAATGAAATATAAAGAGAGGTATAGCTAATAATGTAACTGAGGAGATAAAAAACTCAACATGAACATGATTTGACAAAAAGAAAAAGAAGTCATGATGGGTAGGACAGACAAAAAGGGAAAACTAGCAATATAAATCCAATGATACTGATAACTATATGACATTTAAAGACATAAAGAATTAAACAGGCCAAGATTATCAAGTTTAATTTTAAAACATTAAGACCTGATTTTACGTTACTTACAAGGAATCTATTTTGACATTTTAAGAAGTAAAAGGATGGAAAAGACATATTAATTAAAAGAAGGCTGGACCGGACATTAATATTATAGAAAGTGCTTATCAGAACAAGAAATGTTATAGACTGTCATTTCATTCATAATGATCTAAGGTTCAATTCATTAAGAAGATACCACAATGCTAAATGTGTGCATATTGAGTATAAAATGTTCAACACTTGGAGCAAATAGAATTTTGGTAGATGGAACTAAAAAGAGAAATGAGCAATCCAATTTTATGGTAGAAATTTTTATGGTCCTCTCTTAATGACTAATAGAACATGTAGACTAAATATCAGCAACAATAAGACTTAAGATATACTTTCAACCAACTTGTCATAAGTGACATATACAGGACCTGCCCAATGTTTCAGCAGGCATGCATGCCAGTGCACACAGAATATCTAGCCAGGGGGACTATTTTCTGCAACAATGTAAAAAGATTAATTAAATATAAAAGAGGATGAAATTATCCAAAGTATATTCTCTAAACAGAACAAAGTTAAACTAGAAATTAATAATGGAGGACATCTGGAACATTCTCAAATACTCAGAATTTAAATACACTTTGAAATAACACATGGGTTAAAGGATAAATCACAAAGAAAACTAGAACTTGTTTTTGAATTAAATTAAAATGAAAATACGTATCAATATTTGTGGGATACAGCTAATAGCAAGTGATACAACCTACATGTAAATGTACTATACAATATTAAAATGCTCATATAATAAAAATAGAAAGTTCTACACTCAACAGTCTTATTTTCCAACTAATACACTGAAAACAAATTACAATTTAAACTCAAAGTAAACAGAAATATAATAATGATGAAATACAGAATGGACAAAGATAAAAATAATCAAAAGAGTACAAAACATGGCTTTCTGGAATATAAGTAAAATTCATAGATAAGTAGAATTCATTCTATCAGTACTGACCTAAGAAAAAAGAAAGAAATGAATTACTAAGAAAAGAAATGAAATACTGAATGAGAATGAACTTATTCCTACAGGCTCTATACAGATTAAAAAGATTAGAGTATGAACATCATTGCGCTAAATTCATTAATGATAAAATATACAAAGTCCCTGAAATCCATAAATACCAAGGCTGACACAAGAACAGATATCTGAGTAGTAGAACATCTACTAAAGTACTTTAAAAAATATTCATACAAAAAACTTCATGCCTCCATGGTATTACTAATGAATGCTTCCAAACATTTAAGGAAGAAATGTGGAATATTTAAGGAAGAATTTGTACACCAGTTGTATACAGACTCCTTACAGAAAAAAGGAGTTGTCATTGCACTGTCATAGTGGGCTAATGCCACTCTGACGTCCAGTCCTAGGCTGAGGATATAGCTTAGAGGCACAGCAGCTGCCTGGCAGGCTGAGGTACTGAGTTTGTTTGATTCCTGATACACCCTCCCCAATACAGACAAACCTATTCAAGAAAATCAAACAACAGAATAACATCTCTCTGAAAAAGGAAGTCAAAAATACTTAAAAATTCTAAGTCACTTTCAGCAATATATAAAAAGTTTAATATATCGAGACCAGGAATTTAAGTTATTCTTAAAACATTTAAACGTCAAAGTAATTCATCATACTAACAGATTAAAGAAGAAAAAGCGTATAATTATCCTGTGGATATGAGTAAAGGAAGTGACAAAATTCAACATTTTTGAAATTTCAGTAAATCAAGAGTACAAGGGGTCTTATTCAATTCAAAAATAAATCGAGCATACACAAAAACTATAGGATATATACTAAAAAGTTTCAAAAATGCTTTAAAGTTTACGAAATTTTCATTTACTCTTGTAAATTTGTCTTAATTTATGAGATAATATCTGAATTCAGTATTTTTATGGCATTGCACATAAATATATGATTATACAAGTATGTTATAATCTATTCAAACTGACAGATGTATACAATAGTTCCACTAATTTTATACATTTAACAAATGTTAAAGAAACAGAAAGATAAAAATTAAAGAAATAACCATTGATACATATGTTAGTCTTATCTTCTTTCAGAGTTTTATTTGCACACCCATTCACAGTGCTGGGCTGTTCATTTAACAAAAATAAGGTCATATTTTTTTGTTTTCTTTAAAAAGTATGCTAAGGCTACATCTCTGTGTCAGATTTATTCTATTATTTTTGGTAAGCTCACAAGTTTAGGGTATGTTAGTGGGTTCTTCAGAGAATTCAAATTCACAGTAGTTTGGCAATGCTATTATTCTTTCTCATTTTAGCTGTCTATAAAATTAATTACAACAGTCTCAAGAATCTCTGTAGTGAAACTAAAGTAAATTTCAGTGTCGTACTGAAGGATATCTGATCTGAACAAAAAACAACTGGAATGAAATATATGGCAGAAAGTTTATATTTTGAACAGTTTAGTTCCAAACATTCCAAACCTCCTTATTTGAAAATGTTCTATATGTCCATCCTGATTACAGTGTGGTATAAGGCACCCCTAGACAACTCCTTCTCTGGCAGATAAATCAGAGAAAGATTATCATGATATAAAAGCTGAAAAATGGGGCCAAACATAGAAAGCCCTTAATATTAAACTTACATACTTCGCAATTCAGTCATTTTTTTAGGGTAAACTTAAATTACAAAGTTTATTCTGTTATGGCCTAAAACATATTTTCCTAGAAAGATAAAGAAAACTTGTATTTCTGAAGTCTCCTAGACTATGCAGGTATATGGAGTTGGTTTCCTTTAGCTAGATCAGTTTGGTGATTTTAAAAAAAACTGTAAGAGTCACATAGGAATGAGGAACTTAGATCTAGATGCATATACCACAAACAAACATTAACAGTCACAGATCTTTGAACTACACAAGTTTTTACGTCTTCAAAGCCACAACATGAACAACTGGTAATGACTGCTTTTCTACTGTCCAGAGTGCACTGATGTGTTTCTCTTCATCCCTTCAATTTGGGCAGACAGTTTACTTCTTTAAATGCTGAACTATTTCAAATCTCATATAAGGATTTTATGGACTAGAATTAAATCTTTTGAAACTTAAACCTTACATAGTTACTTCAGTCTTTGCCTATTAAAGTTACAAATAATGAAACAAAACAAAAATAATTCTAGCATATGAACTCATTCACTTTCTCCAGATTCTCCAAAAACTTTCCCTAAAAGATGAACCTTATATAAATTAATATTGGATAGTATATGACTTTTTAATTCATGTCCAAATACGGTAAAATATGTGCAATGGTATAAACATATAAAGATAGTTCATGTAATTTACATTTGTAGGAGCAAAGGACCACAGAAGTAATTGCTTCAGTTGACAGTATGTATTTTTTAAAAATTTTCCCATTGCCAAATTAGACACATTTTAATATGGAAGTTCTTATTTTTATGTCGTCGACATAAGCAAATATCACATAAAGTAAGCAACTGAGAATTGGGTCTGTCTCTATCTGGAATCTGATATTACCAACTGATCAATACAGCCAGTCAATATAACTGATCAATACAGCTGGAATCCACTTTCATGTCTGATACACAAAATTCAAATGTTGAAGAAATCATCAGCACAACAAGCAAATATTTGTATTTTGACAACTGTTAGATGCTAATCCTCTAACAAAAATAGGAGAACTTGTTTCTGTCTCAGTACTCATCACCACCACAAATGTCAGCATCCTCTTCCAGTCCTTGAAGTTGGACACCTAGAGAGGAACTTGGAATTTTCCTGCCACTGCCTTACAGCATCCTATTAGCAACAGGTGCTCACTCCTCAGTACAGTGCATCTCAGTCCTTCCATCTAGAGCCACCATGGTCACACACTCTATATTTCACTTTACTCCTCCAAGAACCTTGTGACTTGTTTGACTGGCCCTATGCCTGACCCCTCGCAGGATAAGAAAGCAATCCCATTTAAGTATAAATCAAATGTTTCCTGTGACTTCCAAAGTTTATAGACTTTGACACATTGCCTTCTGTTCTATGAGCTGTTTAGGAGAACTCTGACACCAATTGGAATATGTCCTTATTAGAAAGCAAAAAATCACTGTTTATTGTGCCTTACTAAGCCCATGGATTCACATTATTTCTGTTTGTAGTATCTTGATGCCTTTATCTACTTTAGAAAGTTTTTTGGCTATTTTAAAACTTTTTTTCAGTTTCTTTCATCAGTTCTCTTTAGTCTTGTGTGTTTCGGTTTTTCCATCATTAATTGTATTATTTGCCTTCAGTGAATAAGGTTTTAAATCCTTCAATGTCTTGTGTGAATACTAAAAACTCACTCTTCACCTCATTTTATTGTCTTTAGGTAACTTGTGTCTAGATGTTTATTTGTACATATTTGCCACACATGATGATTACACTCTTTGTGGGGAGCTGGTGGATGTACACAATACACCTCAATTATTTTTCCTTCCTCTTGCCTTCCTTTTATTCCTGCATCATACAATGTTTATGCTTGTGTATGTGATTCGTTTCATTTAATATTTATGGTCTCAAGGTACATCTATTTTCTTTCTTTTTTTATTTTAAGAGTTTATTTTATTTTAAAGAAAAATCAAGAAGCAAATAAACAAAAAAAACAACAACTAAAGCAAAATGGCAACAAGAACAACAGCAACAAAACAATGGCAATATAGGATTTTAAAACAAGATGACAGGAATTTAACAGTGGTTGTTTTATTGCATATTGTTAACCTCAAAGTCATTGCTCAGGCTACCAGATCCAGGGATGTATGACAAATCAAACAACAAAATTTCCCTTTGAGAAGTTTCTTTCCCTTTTACTATATCTATTTGGATCTTATTTACTTTTTCATTTTTTAAAATATACTAGTGAGATAATATGGTGTTTACATATGCAAATCTGATTTATTTCACTTATGAGTATGGTTTCTAGGTACATCCATCTTCTTACAATAACTAAAATTTATTCTTCTTTATGGCCACATAGCACTTTACTGTGTAAATATACCATATTTTCTGTATCTATTCATCTGTTGATGGACAGATAGGACACTTTCAAGATTTAATTATGAAGTATCATGCTGCTATAATACATGCTTTGATGCAATATGTTATAAATTAAACCTTTGGGAAAGATATCTAAGAGGAGAGCTGAGTCAAATAGAATACCTAGTTTTAGATTTTGGACAAATCTCTGTACTTAGCTTTCCCAGTGGCTGTACTAGTTCACATTTTCACAAACAATGTAGAAATGTTACTTTTCTCCTGAATCTTCATCCGCACTTCTAATTATTTCACTTACTGATAATAGCCATTCTTCCTAGATTAAGGTAGAATTTCAGTATTTTAATTTACATTTCTCTCATGAGCAATGATGACTTTTTTCCTTAATTTATTGGCCAATGTTTTTATATAACTCTTAGAACTCTCCTTTGCATCCCCTTTAAAAAGAAATGGAAGAGAAAAATTGGGACTTTCACTTGTTTGGGTAGTAATGCTTTGAAGCCAGTTCTTCATGTGCCCTTTCCTTATGCTCTTTTTCTCATTTTTTTAGCTTTTCTGTGTTGGCCTTTTTTTATTGCTTGTCTTTCAACGAAGACATTTCTCAGCGAAGCAGACAGCTCTCGGGGGAGCTGAGAAGAAAGGAGATGGTTTCAAGCTTCTACAGAGCACACTGAACAGCTGATACAGATTCTCTCCACCCCACACACATTTTCTCTTGTTCTGGGAAGCAATTTTTCATTTTCAGTTGATGGTGTGGCTCCGTCCTCCCCCTCTTGAAATTACTGATGACAAGCTAGTGCTTCTCACTTCCTCTTCCACCTACATCTCTATCTCCTCACCTCCAGGACTCTCTGGGCTGCAGGACTGAGAGGGGATGTTAAACACTGGCGTGGCCCCGAAGCTCCCCCTCTGCTATCCCACTCTCTGCGAGGATTTTCAGTTGACCCATCTTTTCCAAGGATGGCTCCTTCTCTCTAACAGTACATCAGCAGGCCCAGCTCTCCAGCTCTCCCCTCCAAGAGCGAGCCAATGAGCCCCACTGAACAGCCTCTCAGGATGCCCATGCTCACGGTCGATGTTAGAGAACTCGTCCTCATCCCACAACTTTCCCACAACCACATATGTTTATCTCTATTCTACCTGGGTACTACTGGTTTTTACTTTACAGTACAAGTTGTTTTCTACTACTTTCTCTTTGTTTACTATGTAGCTCAGGCTGGCCTTAAACTAAGTAGCCCAGGCTGGTCTCAAACTTATAATGATTCTCCTACCTCAGACTTCTGATGCTGAGATTACACATGTGTGCCATTACACCCAGTTATTTCTCATTTTTAAGATAATATTTGTTGGGTTCAGAAAAAAAGCAATAGTTCACTATTTCTGGATTATATAGCAGCAGATTCTGTCGACACAGTATGATTTTAACTTTAGACTTTATAATGATCTAGTTAATTCTGTCAATGTAGACAGCTGAGATAAAAAATGTTTTGCTCATAACTATTTTTAGTAATGTAATCAAAAGAGTCAGACAATAGTTAAATCTCCTTTCCCCTTTATGATATGTAGAAGGTCTGAAAAGCACTTTATACATAAAGCATCATCCTTTAATTTGAAACCCAGGAGACTACCTATGGCTGCTTGACTTTAGCTAAGATTACACTCTATTTACATAGGCTAAAGGAGTTGCATACTTCTATATGCTAATTAGGTATGAGGAGAACACACATCATCATCTGTATCACAAAGGTGGGACTGTAGTCTTGTTTATTTAAGTCTGTGTCCCGTATCCTACCTAGGAACTGACTATGTGTACAGTACATGAATCCTTGTGCCTTTTGTTACCTGGAAAAGTAGAAGATTAACAACAACCAGTTACCATAATCAATGATTAAAGTGAGACAGGATTTAACAGGCAAATTTTTTTCTGTTATATTTTCACTCTCAAAACATATGGAATAGTTTAAAAATCTTATTTCCTAAATAGCAAATTATATAAATTAAAGATTATGAGTTGTATTTGAATGTATATTTTTAAGGATTATAAGTGCAATCTGTTCATGTAAAAATACAAGAAACAAAGTCAAGTACCACCCTTAAATATCACTCCTAATTAGACTAGACTTGTGAGACTAAAGATACTAACAGAAGGTACATTGTGAGAAAATAATATGTTATATGCATGGAATACTTTATGACACATTTCAGGTTCGGAAGAATGTAATGTCACTTTTAAAATTTTTAATTCACTTGTTTTTTGATACATTAAATTTTAAAGTCTGTATAGTTAACTTTTGTCCTTTGGTGTAGGATAAAGTAGAAGAAGGTATAAGATTAAATATGATAAAGGGCAAGGGCTAGAACTTACAGGCTTTCAAAATTAGAGCAGTCATTTCAACATCATTGGTCATTTGAGGGATGCAAATTAAAACAACACTTTCATCTCACTCAAATTAAAACAACACTTTCATCTCACTCAAGAAAGGATGGTTATTATCAAGAAATCAACCAACAGTAAATGCTGGAGGGGATATGGGGAAAAAGAATCCTTCTCTGCTGTTGGTGAAAGTAGACTGGTACAACTACTGTGAAAATTAGTGTAGAGATTCCTCAAAAAACCAGGATTAGAGCTCCCATTTGATCCAGCTATTCCCTTTCTGGATATCCTTCCTGAAGAATCAGATATCATACCATAGTGATATATGTGCACCCACATTTATAATAGCACAATTTGCAACACTAAATCTTGGAAACAACCCAAATGCCCATCAACCAAGGAATGGATAAAAAGATGCATTTTTATATAATGGAATATTACTCGGTCATAAAGATGGATAACTTGAGACTTTACAGGTAAATGTATGTAACCTGAGACCATATTCATAAGTGAAATAAATCAGATCCACATTTGTAAATACTATATTGTTTCACTAGTGTGAGAAACTAAAGAAGTAAGATCCAAAATGTGCAATAGATATTAGAAATAGGTAAGAAACTGTTCAAAAGAAAACCTGATGGAGAAAGGGGAAGAAAGGAAGAAAAAAGGAAAAAATATATACACATGTAAGATAGTTAAGATAGTTATACAGCTAGAAACTGTCAAAAAAAGAAAAAAGGAATACTGTGATGGGAGAAAGGGGAAAGGAAGGAACAAAAAAGGAAAATATATGAGTGTGTGTGTGCGTGCACACACAAGATAGGTAAGAAAGCTACACAGCTAGTATCTCTTAGTTCATTGAAAAGAAAAGTTTGATCAGTATTTCACACGTATATCTTTTGCTCTGTTCAACTACTATGAATACAACAACACACAATGTATTATTCTTACTCTCCTACTAGCTCCTACTAGCTTGTTTTGAAATTCTGTTTTATTGTTATTTTTAATTTTTCTGTTTAAAATAAAAATGAAAGCAGTCAAGAATCTGACCTTTTGGAACTATACACTTTTCTCATTTAAACCCAGAGGGTCATCACCGAACAATAGTTTAAAAAAATGACTGTGCTGGGCACAGTGGCACATGCTTCTCATCCTAGCAATCTGAGCGACGC
Source organism: Hydrochoerus hydrochaeris (assembly GCA_004027455.1). Lineage (NCBI taxonomy): Eukaryota > Metazoa > Chordata > Mammalia > Rodentia > Hydrochaeridae > Hydrochoerus > Hydrochoerus hydrochaeris. The sequence goes on along the minus strand of PVLA01000395.1, from coordinate 50,723 downwards.
GGGCAGAAGCATCTCAAGTTTGAGCCCAGTCCTGGAAGCTCAGTGAGATCCTGTGTGTAGGCAGACAGACAGGCAGGCAGGCAGGCAGGCCGGCAGGCAGACAGACTAAGGGCTGCAGCTGTAGCTCAGTACGAAGGCACTGAGTTCAATCTTCAGTACCAGGAAAAAAATCACTTTTCCGTGCAGCTTAATTTTTTTAAAAAAGCAGCATCTTAATTTTCTGTTGCCTTCACTGTTCAGTTATCTTGTTTCTTATAGAAACCATGTTTCATTCTCTTCTAAACCACAGGTAAGGTAATTAGAATTGCATCAGCTACAGGATATTGCTACACTCAAAACTTCAGAAATGTCCTCCCTGGCTAATAAGAATCATGTTTTAGAGTCAGTGTTAAGCTGCTTACAGTTTTCCACATAACTGACATTTTTAACTTCATAAAACTTTTCAATCATCCTATAAAAATAATCATTATCATAAAAATGTATGACAAGCACATACCATATGATAATATAATATCTTTTTCATGCCATTTTTCTTCCAAATTAATTTGGCCCAAGTATTTGGGAAACAGTCTAGGAATTTAGAGAGAAAAATGAAATCACAGTAATATGTACTCTAAAAATAGCCTAAAGTGAGGATTACTATGAAATTGAGAACTTTCTGCCTATGTCATGAGTTTGAAATAAAGCAGAACCTTTCAACTTGTTTTCCAGACATTTTAACCATGTGGCAAATTTCATTTTGCTCCCATTACCATATTAATCCATTAGATTTTAGGCAAGTGGAATCCAAAACTTATCTTTGCTGCATAAACAAAATCAAATTAGTAAGCATTCAGATGTGGCTAAATCCAGAAGGACATTCAGAAAGTTTGAGATCAGATGATGCACTTTTAAATAATTATGTTTTGAAAAGTCAGGCCTCTGTCACAAAATATCAAATTAAGAAAGCATAAATACAAACATAGATGGAGCAGGCTAGCAATTTCAGATGTTTTGGTTGAAGTGAAATCCTCTTTTCAGCCTCAACTGTCTCTTTCTTCAAAAAAGTGGTGTTTGGACGTATTTCTAGCTTAATCCTATTTCTGATCCTCTACCAGCTGCTTCAGAGGTGACGTATATACACATTTCTGCCCTCATTCAGCTTACATGATAGCTGAAGGAGAACAAAATCAACAAAACAAATACTATAAAAACAAATATGTTAGAAGGAAAAATCTACTACAGAATAAAAAAGTGTTCCAGCAAATTCAGTCTGTATTAATCTAGAAAATTTATATAATAGAGTAGTTTACTACTCTATTATTAATAGTAATCTATGAAAATTACATGGCACTCCATACACTACTCTGGAAAAATCCATACAGAATAGTAAGTACTAGATAGAATATATCTTCCAATAAAGTGTTGCATAATTTAGACTAGTATTTATATAAAACTAATATTTTATGAAATCAGAACTAGTATTTTTATAAAATCAGAACTAGTATTTACATAAAATATCAGAACTAGTATTTCTATAAATCAGAACTAGTATTTACATTAATATGAAATTTTACTACCCGTAATAAACAGACGAAAAACAGCATTTAACCATATTTTTACCATTAAATAAGGTCTTACCTATAACAGTTACCTAAAACTGTTAAGTCCACAGCTGATGTAATTTTATATGTGATGAAATAAATATAAGGTTTCCAATCTGTGGAGTTATACGGTCATCTGTATATTGTGTTATCTGCTGTAGTTCTGACTTAAAAAGAATGAACAGACCTGCGGCTCCATTTTAAATACAGACCTATTTTAAATACATGCTCAGCTTAACTGAAATCCTTGACACCAGAAGTATTCAGATTTCGGCTTTTTTTTTTAAAAAGAATTGAGGAATCTTTTTATTTACAAATGAGATGTCTTGGCAACGAGACCGAAACCAATACAAAAATCACATTTCAAATACACCTTACACACAGAGGCTGAAGGTAATTTTTAGCCACAGTTTTAATGGTTTTGTGCACTTTGACCATGACCTGCCATAGGAAGTCAGGTGTGCCATTCTCTACTTGTGATACCATGTCAGTTCTCAAAAAGTCTTTGGTTTGAGGACATTTTGGGTATCAGATTAAGGATCTCTAATCTGTATTACTTTTTACAAAACTCCCTGGAGGCTACTACCAGGGATTCAATTGCTAAATTATGCAAAGCATTCATACTATTATGCAATAAACTAAAGCTACATATAAGCTGCCAAACTTGACTCTTATTCGGAGCTCAGGACTCTGGAATGCTTCCTGGAGTATGCCCTTCATGGGGGTGGGTCAAACATCACCTTCACTTCTGACACTGCTTACTAACAGTGGGAAAGGCTTCAGATCTACCTTTGCAATAATTTAACTATAAAGAAACAAATCTAACTTTTCCTGTCTTAAATATAAGTATACCAACTCTGTGAATGAGACAAAAGTCGCTTCTGTTTTTCTGGAGTCCTACTGCTGTGTCATTTGCAGTGAAGTACCATTTAACAGCTCATTAGAGAGAACACTCTCAAGTTCTAAAAGTTGACAATATATCTGACATTACAGAAGTGGCAAAAAAAAAAACCAAAAACCAAAAACCAAAAAAACAGTCAAGAACCGTGGCTGCCAAAAATGAATTAAAACAATTGACCAGTAAACATATAACAGTGCTTGGGTACTAGGGTAGGAATCCATTGTTAGCATCCTTGGGTCCCTGCTCTGGCCCTGATATATGCATCACTATCTTGGATGTAGCTGGGAATTCCAAGAGCTTATCTGGAAACAAGAATGTACCCAAGCTGGGTTAAAAGCACCAAAATAACTCATGGTCTGAATTACACTTTGCTTTTGTAGACACTGCAATATTAATACAAACACAGGGCTAAAATAGGGCAGCTCTCTTTTCCTAGATTCAGGGTCTGTTATGGTTGATACATTTCGTCAATTTGAGAAGTTTAGAAGTTTAACTAAGTGACTCAGCAGGGGGCCAAGGATCCTCACTTTGTAAACATCTTGAGCCTGTGCAAGAGGAGGACAGGGAGATTTTGTGATTGCTACTACTCTGGAGGTAGGGGCGGGGTCGGGGGGAAAAGCCTGCTTATAATATAAGAGAGGAAAAGAGGTCTGCTTTCCCTCCTTTTTGCTTTTGTTGCTTTGCTGTCTTCTGCTGCCTTGAAGTGTTGCCCCTGTGCCATTCCACCCTGCTCTGGAGCCAGCTGATTATGGACTGAAACCTCCAGAAACAGTGAGCCAAATAAACCTTTCTTTCATTCATTTTGGGTGTTGAGTATTTTGTCCCAGCAATGAGAGAAAAGCAACCAAGACAGGGTCTCATCACTTGAATGAGATGAAGTATGAGAGTTAATATATTCGTTTTAAGTGTCTGCATGTATGTAGTGGTAGGTAGGAGGAGTCATTCTGCTGGATGAAGACTCAGCGAGCTTGTTCTCTGCATTAAATATTTTAAGATGTATTATTAAATTTTCTCAGAATTTTTAAATCTCTTTCTCTATCTTGTCCATTAATGTTAAGAACTCAAACACAGTTATTAGAAGTTTAAAAAGAAAAAGTGTATCATCCTTTGCCAGGCTAGTTCACGGGGTCTTTCTTAGACACAGGTGCCAGGCCCAAGGTTTCTGTCATAGTGCTGGTTCTCCAGCTCCCGTGGAGGAGAGGGACACGTACTGTCACACAGGTGCATGGCCGCTGACTCACCTTGGCAGGCTCCAGTGCGGATGTTGGGGATGAAGCCCCGACGACAGGGCTGGGGCTGGGCGGGACACATCTCACAAGGATGGCCCCACGCCCTTCCAATGGTGGCACAACACAGGGTCTTGGTGCAGACGATGCCTGTCAGCTGCCCTTGGCACATCTGGTTGCTGACCTGAGTGAAACATGGGCCCGTCCTGTAATCTGAAACATGACAGAAGGAGGAGGGATTTTAGGACCATACCCAATCCTCTACCAGTGCCTCCAAATGCACACAGCAGAATCATTCTTCTGACCCAAGCATCTGAAGACAAAAGGCCAGAGAGGAAACTAGTCATTTTTTGATCATGAGAAAGTACACTAAGAAACTTCAATGGATTCTACCTGGACACTGTAAACGGGCAGCTCCCGGGCTGTATCTGGTACACAGATGTATTTTCTTGGCTCGAATTGCATTCTTTTAAAATTTAAACTGCTAGCCAATAGTGTAAAATTAGGAAATTTCACATGAAACTTATATTTCTGGCTTTTCTTGTAAAATTGGCAGTGCTGGCCAGGCTGGGCCCGCCACACTGCCTAACAATGGTAAAGTGAGTTCTGTTACTAGATGTCACCTCTCCACCACGCATTGCTTCTAGGCCTCTGTGCATGTTAATATGTCTGTCCCTCTTCAGCTATCATTTACTTTGGTGAACCTTCTGAATGATCTCTATACATTCTTTTAAACAAAACTGAGTCATGAACAGAGTAGTTGGGAGTTAGTTAGCACAGTTTTTACAGACCTAAATAAATCAGAAAAAATGTCAATTTCCAGAGGACTGACGAATTCAATAATTCACCTTTCCTCTGGAAGTTTAACAAAAATATGTGGAAAAGTTTTTTTTAATTTCTTTTTCATAACAATTTTAGGTACAGTTTCAAAATTCTTGGGAATAGCAGATGTCACTCCAGGTTTCTGATGAGGTCCCCATGCAAAGCATTCTATGAGAGGGGGAAAGCTAGAATAGGTTTAATACAGATTTTTATAAGAACAAAACAATCTCATATTCATAATGAGTCAGTAATGTTGACATGTTGTTTCTGGAAATCCTTGTTACTAGTAAAAATCAAAGCTGGATAATGATTTAATATTCAAAAGACTGAAGCAGAAAGATTTACATAGCATAAAATTCTTCAGTCTGACAAACACAACTGAACACCACATACAACTTTTTATCATTAATGAAAGGCTTTCTCATAAGGAGGAAAAGAATCCATGAAAAGAAACGAGATCTAGAATAGGTAACTTTTCTGGCAAGCTCATTTAATGTTCTTTTACTTTGCAGCTGAACTTCAACAAAAATAGCTCATTTTAATCCTCTGCATAAGAACAGCAGATGTGCTGGCTGCAAACTGCTTTTGTGAAAAGGACCATCTTTGGCATGCATGTGAAGATATGTCCACTTCATAAATAAGAACACTTCCCATGCCACAAACTGCTAGGTCATAAATTAAAAAAATAAAATAAAAAATCTTTCCTATCTTCAGACAATCCACATTGGTCATTGTATGTAAATAATCACAATTATAAATAGTATCAAGTCCCAAATATGTGAGTAAAGGTGTATTTTTTGCAAAAAAAAATTTAAAAAATTTTAGATTCATACATAACTATCCCTGCTTACATTCTGTGCACCTTAACTTTTCCAGAGAGGAGGAGCCTGCACAGCATCCTCTAACCCTACCATGTACACCAGCTGCCAGAGTCACTGCTTTGCAACTGCAATTTCTTCTCAAAATGACCCTCTTGTAGGCCCGACTGTGAAGAAGGTCTGTGGACATGGGCAGCTGTTTGTCCTCTGAAAATAACCTTTCTTTTTGAAGGTACTAATTAAGGCAAACTTAGACTCCTCTCCCCTGGGATAAAGTTTAATGTTCTTTATGTCCTTTGTCTACATTTTCCTCTTCACAAACTGCTCAATCTATTTTCCAATATGACGACACTTCTGAGTTTTGTTGGCAGCCTAATTTTTTTAAAGTGTATATTTAAAAGTGTTCTCTGCTCATTCAAGAATTACTAATAGGTAAAATAAGAACAAATACTAAATAGCGAAATTTAAATTTACTGATCAGATAAAATATCCTGTTCCAAATTCTACTTGTACTTTATGAACTAAAACACATTAATTAATTGTTATTGGCCTCACATTCTCTTCACCGAAGTCTCACTATGAACACAAGCTTACTGTATCATGTTCACAGTTCACAGTCAGGGCTTCTAGCAAAGTGTAAAAGGAGAAAGCTGTTTCTGTAGGATATGCACAGTGAAGCTAGAAGATTGGAAATGGATATCTTTCTCATCGTGAAATCACTAAGAACATGCTGATAAATTGGTCTGTAAAATACAGATATTGCTCTTTTGATTGTATTTGTCAATATGTAAAAAATACACAATGTCAAGGGAATGTAGGGTAACAGCATATTTAAAAATTACAGATAATGAGCTCTATGCTAGATGAAACAGGAAGTGAAAAAGGAAGAACTGATTAAGAAGTGGAACAAAGCAATGAGATCATGAACTATGCATCCCCATTAGACATTACATAAGACAGGACAATAATCATAATAATAGCAACACATCACCTGTGCAGGTGGCTAGAACACTACTCATGTTACTACCGTAACAGCAGTTCTGGTGTATAGCTACATATTGTACAGTGCACAACTTAGGGACGCTTCCTGTATTTCCCATAAAATACCGTAAGTGTACTTTTAAAGTTGTGCAATGTGATGCCCTTGTTAGAGATCTGATATTTTGTAACTGTAGGTCAAATAATGCTTAATAGGTCCAGTATATTTCAGTAAAGAAAAGAATTGCCTGATTCTGGAAAATATGTGAAAACTGGGAGACTTTTACATCAGACTTAAGTAAGGTGGTATTTCCATTTTTAAGAACCAAAAAATGAAACACAAAACCAAGTAATTATCTTGTGTGGGAGCTGCAGACATAAATGTATACAATGAAAAATTGTGTAGCATGTATGACTTGAGTCTAAGGATCCAGGCTAAAGGAACCACTCCTTCAGTAACAGATCTTTTGACACAGTGATTACAAATAAGGATTCTATGCACCCCAGTGTGGTTACAACTGAGAATCCAGTCAGTGTGCCAGCTGACAGCTCTGGGCACAGATGTAATCGGACCGAAGAGAAAGAAAGCGGTTCCAAAAACTGTACGGGATGATGAATGAGTTTCCTTAGCTTCATCGAATTTGTCAAGGATATTTGCAGACTTCATGATTCATTTACATCTTTAGGATTAAAAAAAAAACTCAGATAACTGGTGCACTGCTTACCTTCACTGAGAGATAAGCATGTTTCAATCTCATGAAGTAGTTGTATTAATCATAGAAAACTTTAAGAGACCTAAGGTGACTGAAGGTCTATGTTTTAAGGAATCAAAAAACATTACATACATATAATGTTTAACAGCACTGTGCCCATTCTATGACAGTGCCTTTCAATCACAAGTTAAAGTAAATAATTAAGTAATGTTTTTAGAAAAGTGGCTCTATTTTTCATTGGCACATGCTTGCCATATACAATGATTACATTCTTTGTAAGGAACTGGTACATGTATGTAATATGTATTAATTTTTAATTCCCTTTGCTGCCATCTCGCTCTCTTCCTTCTCCCTCTATCTCTTGGTGCCTTCCCTTTTGCAAAGGTTCTATCTCCCCATTCTCTATTATTTACCTTTTACTTTGCTCTTTATCTTATTTATACTTTGGGTGTCTCATGAAATATTTAGATTTGTGTGTCTGATTTGTTTCTGTTAATCTTTAGGTCTCAATATGTATTCACTTTTTAAAAATTTTTTATTTTTTAAATTTTATTAGTACACATCTGGATACACTGAAAATCATCCTGGAGAGCTGACACATGTACATAATAAGGCTTGTTTCTTTTGTTAACCCTCTTCCCTCCTAGCTCTCCTTTCCTCCTTTTCATTCTTGCTGATATTGTTAACCTTAGTTCATGGCATGGCATACAAGTTCCAGTCACTGAGGTTATTAGGACCTTGCACTTGGCCTATCTTCACTCTACCTAGTTCCCCATCCCTTTCCCCTCGCCCTTAGTCCCCTGGATTCTCTTCCATCTGCAAAAGATCCATCCCCTTGTCTCTATTTAGCCTTCTTTGATTTTCCTCTCAGTTTGTACTTTGCCTGAGATAATCAAGTTATAAGGAAAAAAAGTTTATTTATGGTTTCAGAAGTTTCTGTCCATGGACTGCTGGTTCCATTTTCTTTTGAACAGGCACTACATTATGTCTGGAATACATGGTGAAATGATGCTGCCCAAATCAACAAGACATACAAGTGAATCCCATTCATCTTCTTCATGATAAAAGTAGCACTACACTGTATATGAATGAATACCACATTTTCTTTATTTTGCTCTTCACTTTGGTTTTCTCATATGAGGTAAATTATATGTTATTTAAATAGTATGCCTGACTTATTTCACTTAGCATTATATTTTCAAGGTGCATTCATTTTCCCTATAATGCCTATCCTTCTTTCTAGCAGAGAAGTATTACACTGTATATAAATACCACATATTTTAATCCATTCATCTGTCACTGGACATATAGGTGGCTTCCAAGACTTAAATTTACCAATTGTGTTGGTAGAAACATTTGTATACATGTATTAATGCAACAGGATGTCTTTAACTCTTTGGGAAGATAGCTAAAAGCGGAATAGGTGGATATTCCACTGTGAGCTCTTATCTCATTCCCAAATACTTGTACACAATTTGCCTCTGCACGACACCTTTGTGCTCACCGAACCTGCCATGTGGGTCATCTGCACGCTCAGATTCTGGCAACTGGCTTCCCTAACAGACCAAAGCCTTTGGTATAACCACCCAGATTTCTCATAGCCTCCAAACATAACTTCCTAACTCCCAATTAAAAAATACAGTTTTGCATTTCTTCAGAGTTCTCCCAAAAATGATTTTCCATGCAGCTCGTGACATCAGGAAAAGTGATCTTTGTGTGCAGGAAAACATTAAAGACTTGCTTTGGAAATAGATGAGCAATTACATTAATTACCAGAGTTGCACTGCATTTTATTTCTAACATAATACCATTATTTAATACTTCAGTGGAAAGTAGACTTGGCAAAGGACTGCTTTCACCTCTCTCTACCTTCTTTCAAAGCACAAGGCTACTGCTGACATCAAAGGGCACTTTAAGAATAAGAGGCAGGAAAGATAATTAGGTGCTGGCTAATGATGCAAACAAAATTGCTATCTTTGATGTCACGTTTCATAAGGATGAAGGCCATCAAAGATGTAGTTGTAAGATTCATGGCCCACGTACTTGAAATGAACTCTTCCAAGAGCAAAACCAATTAGCTTACTTTAAGCGGAACAAAAACTCCTCAAGATTAAAAACTAAATAAGGGTCATTTATGCAGAAGAGTGTTGTCATTTGTGAAAAAGAAAGTAAAAGAGACAAAAAATATTTTGACATAAGGGAGCCAGATTTATAAATGATTAACATAAAAATCGTTCATATGCAAATCATCAAAGTTTATGGTATCTAAGAAAAATCTACAATATAGTTAAGTAGACCTGAATATATTTGAAAAAAATGTGACCTGTGCTCACAAAACAATTTATCCTTTATAAAAGCTAGAAAATAAATCAATAGAAACAAGGTATTTGAGCCTTGTTTTTCATTTTATCTTTCAAAAAAATTTTAATTTTTAAAGAGGATAAAAAAGAATAAATCCAATCAAAACAAACCAGTGTGAGATACATGACTTCAAAACATTATAAAATTTTACTTAAAATCTTATATATCCCTTATTCCAAGCATGCAAAAAAAAAAAAATCACGAGACAGGATTATGGTGGCTATGAATAAAATGTTACACAGAATTTGCTGATAGAGACTTTTTATACTAATGTGAATTTGATGTGCTACTTTCTAATTTTTTTTCTTGAAGAAATAGACTTTGGAATTTATTGAATTAATTAGATCTGGGATTAACTACCATTACTAAATTATATAATGTTCCCTTACATAGAAGAAAAAACATTTTTACAGGGAAAAATCTCATCTACTAAGTCTTCTTCGAGGAACTGGTTTATCTCCTATTTAAATTCTTGCCCCAATCAATGCTTTCTGAGTGATGTGGGCATCCAAATCCATGGTGCAGAGTCAGTGTAACCTAGTAAACCACACCTTGCCCAGGAAATTCATGAACGCTGATAAGAAAACTAAGTTTACTCCATGATTCCAACATACAAAGGAGAAGAGCTGAGATTCTCTTGAGAAAAAGAGTAAATGGCAAGTGAGTCATACCTGGGATTTCCATCTTTTGGGAGTTGCAGGGAAATGCTCACGGGCAGGGTCTTTAGGAGCCCTATCCCTGTAACCTACCCTGTGAACAGCAGACGGGCAGCTGCCACTGCCAGCACTGACAGCTGAACCCTCGTGAAGTAAATCAACCCTGGTTCTTGGGATTGGAATCTTATGCAGTGTGATCAAAATACACAGTGAATGTTTACATTTTTAAAATTACATTAAAAAAATACTATCAGTAATCCTTCTTAAACTATTTCCCTCACTTCTAACACACTGATTCCATTGGTGTTGTCACTTTTACATAATTCTGGAGAGTCCTTTTACCTTTCTTGGGCAGGCATGATTAAAAACAAAACAAAACAAAAAAGCACAGGGAAGGCTGCTGCTGAGTGCCATCCAACAAAAAGGCGGGTGGCTCACAAACACATCAGGGCGTCTCCTCATCTGCTTTATTCTGGCACAGTATGATTTCTGGCTCTTCTCCAAAGCCATAATGACCACGAAAAATAAACATTTTACATCAACTCAACACACTGAGACAACTAAAACAATGCCATAATGACATTCATGACAGAGGACGTCTAGAACTTCTTCAGGAGGTGACAGAAATGATGGGGTAGGTGTGTTCAAAGCAAGGGAAAATACTCTTGGGGGAGTAATAATAATGTGTCTTTTACTGTAATGTTTTTTTAAAATGTAAACATTCACTGTATTTTTTGATCATGCCTCACATATGTGATCCTATGGGTAAATGCCAGGGGAGGTCAACACAAAAAAAGATCCCAGTGTAATATCTTAGCAAAAATGCTACAGTACTGCCATTAATAACTGAATAAAACAAAAATTGCCGAATCTTGCTTGCACGGCCTGACAGACCTGTAAGCACCAGAAAAGCACATCTAGACTGACTAGTGTTGGCAATGAGGAAACTCACCTCACGAAGAAACAAACAAAATGTAAAAAACTAAAGTCTTTCTTTGGTTCAGGGTTGGCATTCTACCTTCAGACTCCAGGCTAGGGGTCTAGCTTAGGGATGGGAGTGCTTATCAAACACACAGGAGCCCCCTGGGCTCTCTTCCCACTACCATGAAAAAGGCCAATATTCAATCTCAAAACAAACAGAAAAAGAGGAAAAAGAATGGTTACTATTTCAAGTTAAATTAATTGTTTAGAAGATCAGATGTAAGAAACAGTGCACAACATGAAGAAATACATTAGTAAATGAGTATCATCGTAACAGATGAGACTTGATAGTATGCAACCTAGAACCTGGGATGCAATTAATATGGATGCTGAAATAAAGCCTAAAATGTAAAGACACAAACAGGAAAGTAATAAAGAGATGACAGAATAAGTTTCAGAGCTTAAATAAAAAATAGTTTTACATTTGCAGGCTTTTTAGGTAATGTAGCTGATAATATATTGCCAGAAGGAACATTTGCTCTGAAAAAAAAAAGAACAATTTTTTTTAGCTATAGGCTTTTATCTGTGACATTAAATTGACTAAAGAAAGAGACACTAGCAGCTATAAAATTGTTCACCAATGTGGTTTATTATCATGTTCAGCTGTGTGGACCAAAATGCTACCCACTAAGCCAAATGTGGCCTTCTCAATTTAAACTTAAAATTTACATTACATAAAATAAGCATTTAGTTCCTCACTCACACCAGCCACATGTCAAGTGTTCAGAAGCCACATGGTGGTTAGTGGCACTGTACTGGACAGCACAAAGATTATTTCTAGCATCCCAGAAAGTTCAACGGAGTGGCAATCTCCCTATGACAACAGAGAAGGAAGAATAAAACAACCTCTGGTGTTAAAGCAACAGTTTCTCAACAGGTTATGTTTGAAACTAGGTGAATTCAGATGAAAACTACAATGAAAATCAAAGGCAGTCTAGACTTACATGTTAGTCAAATGAAAAAACAATTTTAAAAAGTTTTGGAGACAAGAAATTACTAGAATGATTTATTTGCTTTTTCTTACTCATTATTCATACTAAAGCTGTCTGTGCACCAATGGTGAAGTCTATTTTCCGCTTTATAACTATCATTTTACTTAATCTGTACATGGCCTTATCTGATTTGCATGAATAGCTTTCCTTTCCAGATGACAGTAGGGTTATGTAGGTTAAATAAAATTGCCCAAATTCACACAGATAGTGCACAAGTGACATAAAATTTGAGTAACAATTATATCCAGCAATAAAATCCATGCTATGAATCACCATATCTTATTACCTACCAGTAGCACCAATCACCCTGGCATGATAGTTCAATTTCTGATCAATAGTTCTTGCTTGGAATAAGATGCACTTTTCTGAAAGGATTTACTCTTTCCACGTAATAAGACTTCTTATAATTTTTATTCTGTCAGCAAATTAGCTTGTTTTATTAAATGCTTCCCGAGAAACTCTGATATGTCTCTGGAGAGTCGATGTGTCTCCGATTGCTAAACACATGTCTGGATGCAGACTTCCCAGTACTGTTGCTGTGCAGATCCTTTTTAGCTACTGAAATTCTCATTCAGTAGCTACTCCAGGGCATTACGGACCATCCCACTTCCAATCATATCAGCACCTTAGCTTCTGTTCTCTGAGCAGATGGAATACAAGTATTATTTCAATGTCAAAGAGGTTGCAGTGGTGATGATGGACTACAGAAAATCCTGGCCATGTTAAGAAGCCAGACATCCCATGTACCAAGTAAGCTCACATGGCTCAGCAGAGTTCTTACTTAATCTGCAGTGCTAAGGAGGGGCTAAGCTTTGCTGCTGCTTTCCAAAAGTCATCAAAACCACCCTAGACAAGGCATATAAGAGCATTCTGAAGGCAGAGGACATAGCTCAGTAGTAGCGAACTTGCCTAGCATGTACAAGGCCTTGAGTTCAATCCCTAGTACCACAGAAAGTGAATAAAGAGCATTTTGAGAACTGTAAAGGATTATTTAAATTTTAATTACTTTGAATAATTTTTAGAGATGGAACACCCTCGGAGATTATGAGATCTGTTCATGTGGTTTACAGTTAAGGAACCAAAGTCCAGACAGTTTCAGCAACTGGCCCAAAGTCAAAAGAGTTGATATAATAGTTTAAGCCTCTTAACTCATTTTCCTGTAGCATCCAGCACAAAACAGTAATTGTAAATCTACAGTTGATGGAATCTAGGGTATCAGCAACCTTTCATGACAAGATATACCTGCTGAGCTGAAGGCCAGAAATATGGTCTGGCTGAGTATTTTCTGAAATGTGGTTAATGAAATGCTGGTTCCACAAGTTATTAGAAATATTGTGTCAAAAAGGATTCTGTAGCCAAATATATTAGAAAAGATATTAGAATTGAACAAGAAAGGCTTTTGAGGGGGAGGGGTGCATGTGAAACTCCACAGCTTCCCAAAGACCTTAATGTACTCATGTGCATTATTAACTGCCAAGAGGGGGCTCTAGCAGGCAGGCTTTAAAATTTATTTGCTCATAAAACGTTTCTATTCAATAGCATTCCTGAAGACTAGTGTGGGATGAAACACACTTTGGCAAACACTTATCTAACATTATCAGCGTATGAGTCCCTTGTATCCTCCAGTGTGGCTGCCTGAAATACATCTGATGAAATGATACCTTGTGTGCAATCAGCTTTCCCCCCGAAGACATCACTACTATGACAAATGTGACAGAGAACATTAGAACTGTGCAACACAGCTGTGGCACTCAAACATAGCAGTTCCCAAACTATAGCCTAAATTGTTAATAATACTGAAAATATTTACAGCTGGTCATGGTGCAGATGTTTTCCTATGTTTCCTCCAACTGTTGATGTATACATCAAACATCGGACCTATTCATCTAGGGCCTATAATCTCGTATGCCATAACTGACAGGGGAAAGCATATGGCCCCATACTGCTGTGCAGGATTTTGTAAGCAACCACCTAGCAGCATGTGTATAAATACATCATAAATGTATACAGTAATACCATGTCTTTATTGTAAATACTTTCCTTACTAACAGCACTATGAAACAGCTACTAGTATTCTGCCCATCTTAAAGATGAGTAAACTTAGGTACAGTGAAATTGGGTCACTTGCCCAAGTTTACAAATGTAAAATGTGGCTGAGCCACATGTGGTTTTCTCAAATTTCTTCTTAAAGGTAATCAAGTGAGGATTCTGTATTTATTCCATGAGGCACTGAGATTTTTCGGACACTTTATCTACTTGCGAATCTCAATATGAAAGGGGTCTCATTTTGTGGTCCTGTAGAGAATTTAGAACAGTAGCTAAAGCACAGGACACCAGTCAGAAGTTCTAGAAAACACAGGTTTTGCCAACCACTCTCCTAGGGTCTTCAGTAAGGTTTTTCATGGTTTTTTTTTTGTTTTTTTTTTTAACTCAATGTCCTCATGTTTAAAGTCCTACACTATAGGAGACCTTTACCTATCTCATATGATGTGCACATGCACATCTTGTGATCAAAACTTCCAAGCACTGAGCATAGTATCTGGCTTTTAATAAAGGCGCAATGCCTGGTAACTCTTCTCATTGCAGCCACTAATAAACGGACACTGCAGACCACTCCAGTTTACAAAACACTTTTCTACGGTTTATTTCATTATGCCTTTATAGTGCCATTGCAAGATAAACTATGAAGGAGGCAGAAAAGTCTATGTAAACCTCACTGTGGCTTTGATCCTCATAATTACACATGGATAAAAACTTTTTGGATGTGAAAGTTGGAAGAAACCACTTAAATGGATAGCAGGACCCTTCCAAGAAATAATATACTTCCTTACAGTTATTTTCTCAATTCAATCCCCCTCTCTCCCAAAGATCTGTTTGGAATCAAAGCCAGGTTTCACAGCCTGAAAATTAATACTGTGAAGCCAGAAATCAATTATTTTGCAAAGAGAAATACCAGACCCACATAATTTTTACTCCAGGAAAAAAAAACTCCCTTTTTTCCTCGCCAGAAAATACAATGGGCAAATATATAAGCATGGTATTTATCCATTTCTGTGGTCTGTAAAAGACAGCACCCATTCAATTCATGACCCTCAGCCCTTCCTCCAGCAGGACACCAACCGGACACCTTCTCCAAAGTGCTGCTGTCAGTTTCTGATTATCCATGATGTTTTCTGCTGTTCAGGTCACCTACCTGAAGCCTCCACCTCCTTGCCAGAAACAAACCTCTTGACCCTCTCTGAGAGCAGAGAGATCCTGGGCACAGGCAGACAATACGGCTGCAGCATCTGAGCTCCTGGGAGAGGCTCTGTCTGGCTCATGCCCAACACTAAAGGCAACTCCAGGTGGATGTTCACACATTTCCAAATGTCATTAATACTCCAGATATACAAAAGCATCCTGCTACTCAACCAAATTTAAAAACTCCTAATCAGATGTTTGCTCTGCTGAGTATGCACTATGTGTGTAAATTCACTATACATATGCTGGAACTATGGTGACGGTTTACACTAAAAATGGACTACAGTAAAAGACACTGCCATTAATACCCTTCAAAATTCTCACTCCCTTGTTGGAACACACTCACCTCATTACTCGGGGCACTTTCTGAAGCAGTTTTCTAAGTCTTTCATTGAGTATCTCTGATTGAATCAACTCAGTAATTTACTTTTTTGTGATCATTTTGACCTTGGGAAAGAGCCAGAAGTGGCATGATCACAGACCGATAAAACAGGTGAATGAAGATATACCATAATGTTTTTACAAGACAGCCCTTCTGTCAAATGCCCCTCACTATTAGCCTTCACTGTATTTTTTATCACACCTTGCGAAGACATGAAAGAGGACTTCCAGAACTGCTTCAGACAGTGGCAAGAACAGCGGGACAAGGGAGGGGAACTATTTTGAGGGGATGATGGCAATATGCCTTTTACAGAATACATTTTTAAATCTTAAACTATATACACTTTTACCAGCACTGCTATGATCTGCAACAATATATTCTGTTCTTAACTGGTGAAAGGAAACTGAACTTGAAAATTTCTACTGGGAAAAAATACCTTCCTCAACTTTTGACAAATACACTCACACATTCCATATTACCATCTTTTTGATTTAAAGGTTGTACCTATCATGTTTTTACTCAGTCAGCAAATTGTTCCAATTCCTAGGTAACTAGAGACGGCTTATCTTAGTATATAGATAAGGAGCAGTAAATCCTGTAGGGTGGGTTTCCTTCTACAATCAAACATCCTAGGAGCAAATGCAAATGTGATTCACCTAAAAGGCTCTATTTTAATTTCTACAGCATTTGAATAGCTAAGATCCATAAGGGCTGCTCCAACATTTTTTTCGATGTTGCTTCATTCTGAAGCTGAACTCCCTACAAAAATGGATTTATAGGCTCGTGAAAATCACTCAAAATATATCATGAGGGAAAATGTAGGTATACTTAGTCTGTTCTGCATCCAAAGTGCCTTCCTGTTTGGAGAAGTTTCCATGGTGTGAATCCTGGTGGGAGGGGCTCATGAAAAGATACACATTTGGAGATATTCTCAGTCCAGGAGGACAAGTGAGGCAGCAAAGGAAACGATAGGGACTCACAGGCAGGACCTTGGCATGCTTTCTGTGGCAGCTTTCTTTCGTTTGCGCCTGCCCTCCAAGTTTGTTTCTTAGCCTACCTGCAGATTCTATGGTCTACTTAACATCTCCTTATTATATATTCCTTCTGTTATTATTTTAAGTTCAGTGAGCCCAATTTGGTTTCTGTTGTTTTGGAAACAGATCGCTAACTGCGGTAGGTGGACTGCTCACATAGGAAATTTTAAAAGTTTAAAATGTTACTTAGGATTTAAGGATAATGTTTTTCATTTGTACACTTTGTAGGTACAGGGTAAAATTTATGGGCAAAGATCATTCTTTGCTTGTTTGTCTAAGTGTAGATTAGAATTTTAAAGCATTCATATATTGCTAGCATTCTCCCCTAGAGTACTACTTTAATTTTTCACACATCACCTGCAATACTTAGATGCTTACCTGAGGCTTAATTCTGATAAAGATATGTATTATTGCTTTAGCAAAGATTCTCTGTAATCACTATATGTGAAAACCTACTCTGTCATCTGTGCTGATTTTCAAAGATGCAACCAACTGCAAGGTTTCCAAGATACAAAGGAGCCCTATGAGCTGGACTGATTCAGAGTTGATACAGGAAAGCAGTCCTTTATGACAGTCAACAAGTCACAGGGAGAAGGCACATTACCTAAGATGAGAGACAGCCTTTTGGAAAACTACCTGCTATTGGCTGACTTTTCAACTTATCTTGGAAAAGGCTTACAGTCCCAAAGCAATTTGATACATGTGAAGCAGCAGACTCAAAAAACCTTAAGAGTCTCGTCCATTTTCAAATTCTGAATTTCCACTAGCTTTATGTTAAAATCTTAATGAAATACTCAGGACAGGTAAGTCTATGGGGCGCATAAAATGTAATGACTTTGAACCCATAAAAATATTCCAAGCATTGAAATATGCTTTGTTGGGGCGGTGGGTGGGGGGTTCAGGGAACTTTAATATTTTGTGTGAATCAATTGTTCTGAAAATATTTTAAGTGATAATAGCTGGAAAATATTTTAAATATGTGATAATTCCTTTCAAAAACATAATCTTCTTTATAGAGCAGACGAATCTGGTTGCCAGTAGAAGCTACTTAAGAGCATTTCAATCCTAAAATCATGTCTGACTTGCATGCTATGCGGTAACATTTTCCACTACATATGTGACGGGAGCGTATGATTGATTGGGCTGTCTAACACACCTCCAAAAACTAATTACATATGGACTAGGCAAAGGAAAAGGATGGGAGGGGGGACCCTAAATGTTTAGTGCAGAAGTTCATTCAATTTCTTATACTCTCATAGATTTACAGCTTTTCGTAGTATTATACTTGAATAGATTTATTCTCATTTACTTTCTTTCTCAACAGAAACACTGATAAGCAAGTCTTTCTATGTTGTTTTATGTAAGCATTAAACAAATTACATTAGATATTTTAACATATCTAGAAATTTGATACTTTTAAGCAGAATTATAACGAGATTAGTAATAGAGAACCAGTTAAACTAAAATCTTCTGTATAAGAAAAATCATCATACACAAAACTTCAACATCCAGTGATAGGGAATAAAGCAGATTAATGGGCTGGGGTATGCAGTTCAGTGTGGCAGAACATGGACCCAGCCTGGCTGAGACCCTGCATTTGACCCCAGCAATATACACACGCAAGAGTGGATTAAAGGCGCTACAAACTCGTAATAGTGCTGCCTGTGGAAAAGGTTGAAAAGAAGGAGAAAAAAAGAAAAGGAATGTAAGGATTTATATTATATCTATAAACTTTTATTCTTTTTAAAGGCAAGGAAAAAGCAAGGAATGATCAGTAACTATTTGTTTATAGTTTTCATTTGGGTGGTATGTACATGAAAGATTCCTTGAAGTATCCTTCGTTGTATTATACATTTTAAAAATTATTAATATATTATATTTAAAACTGCTTTCTTAATTAAAAGCAGAGCTTTCCTAAATATTTCCTAGGACTGCATTAAACTTGTCCTTTAAATATGTGATTTATTTAGAGGCATTTCTCAGAGTTTAACTGCAAGAAATCAGCCATATCTCACTAATACCCATCTGCAAAAAGAATTTATGTTTAGAATATCGGTCATTTGCCTTATATTCTTTTACTATACAATTTTAATCTCTAGACCTTTCTCTCTTCTAGTGGGTACCCAGACAAGTCAAATCACAGAAGAAACAAAACAGTTGTTTTTGTAAATGTAAGAGACTTATCACTGAATAAATGCCTTCTAGGAAAATGGTATAGTTTAACTCCACATTACCACTGCACATTCACCATATGGAATAATATGGAAATCTTTCACAATCTAGAGATATTCCTACAGAATATCTCTCAATTTAAACAAATGAAAAATAATTATAAAACAATTTCCATATTGCTCATGCTTAACACAGACGTATTTGTAATATAAGACAGGAAAGTTTTCAAAATGATTCTGATATCTGATTGTATAGAGTATTATTGTTCATATCAGTCCAATTCCATTGTTATTCTTTCATGTCTTCTAAACACACCTATTTCCTAACTAGGGCCTTGTACTGTTTTGTCTTCTTTACCAAGAACTTCATTTCTCCAAAGCCTAAAATGGTGAGTTCTTTCTCATTCTCCAGGTCTGTAAAAGTCATTATGCAGCTCATCAGCATCTATCTTCTCATTTCAAGCACATGGGAAAATGTACACTCATAGATGTAGCTATGATAAGTGTCTTTTATGGCCAATAACAGGAGAGGACTCACACCAGACTTTGTGGGTCGGTGTGCAAACACCACAACCCCCTTCTTTGTATCAATATCCTCAGAGTCATGTGCTGAAACAGTCAAATTCATTCCAAGTCCCAGAGTACAGTGATTAACCTGGGAGATGTGGTTATATGGGCCAAACTGCCATTAACCTTTGTCATTCAGGGTAAGTTGAAATAGTCTCTGCTTATTAGTAAAGAAGCCATAGAGGTTTTGTAGCAGTTTGTTACCTACATCAACTAATCTAATAAAAGGTCTCGGGTTAATACCGTGTTTTCAAAGTGGAATTTCCTACACAATCATTTGAAATTCATTTAATCCACTCTCTCAGAAATTATTTTCTGCTCTTCAGAGTATTTATTACAATATACGTATTTAAAATTTCTACAAATGAACTTCAAGTATAATAAAAAGGATTGCAAATGTCTTGGTTACATGATTTTTCTGGTATCTAGCACAGTAGTAAACAGCAGATTACAAATTCTTACTAAAGATGTACTGAAGAAATGTTTTACTTTACTTGAAATAGTATATTAAATGTCTTACACATTTTGATACACAGTTAAAATCAGTAGGCAAAGAAATTTTAATGATAGCAAAGTGTTAAAATACACACTAACTTCTCACAATACATGTGAAACTTCTCAATTTGAATATCCACATGACATTCAGATTATGGATTTTACATTAGGAATATAATCACTTCAATTTAGAGAACATCAATAAAAGAGATTTCTTGATTTACTATAATAGATAATTTTAGGTGAACTCAGACACTTCTGTAAACAGAATATAGACTTAAAGTTACCCAGCATATAAAAATGATGGGAGTTATAAAATGATACTTTATTGAAGTTGTAAAGAACACATATACTAAGCAAGGGCCCTTACTTTCCTGCTGGCAATTTAATAAATGTTTCAGTCATATTTACGACTATTTCATTTTCCACATATCTTTTGTGGACAGGATAAAACCTTAGGAGTTCATGCTTCAATAAAACCAGACTCAAGAATCTGTAACAAAAATGAATTTTAAGCTGGCATCCACCAAAATCCTAAATCTTCTGGCTCAGCTGCCTGGGGGTAAGAGACTGAGGCTTGCTGCACTGACAGTTTTTGTCAGCTGACACATTTTTGCCAATGATTAATATCAGCCTTGGACTAATGGTAAGTATTTCTTGTTTACATGCTTTTATGATCTCTTTATTTTTATAGTCTTTCATTTAAAGTATATTTTGAACTCTAGAAAACTTTAATATTTTCAAGCAACATGCCTTAACTTAATAAAGTTAAAACCATAGTATTCTGGTAGGTGCATTCACATGTTTTGAATTCATGAATGATGAATAACAAAACAGTATTTAAAGCAAAAATAACTATTTGTAATAATAAGATATTAATAAGCAATCATTAAGTACTTATCTATATCAGGCAATGTTCTATCTGATTTGTGAGAATAATTTACTTATTGTTATGGTGAGGTAGGTAGTTATTACACTCAATGGATAGTTGAGAAAAGAAAAGCCTTTAAAAAGTCAGGTGCTTTGGTCAAAATGATATAGCTGCTTTAAACAAAAGTAAGAGTATATGTATCATTATGTACTTATTAGCTATAATGTGTAACTAGGAGAACAATATAACAGTAGAGGGAGCACATATTTTGGAGCAAGACAACAGGACATTAATTTAGTGAAATAATTTATGGGAATAGAATTAACATAGTAAATGCTCACTAAATAAAAACTATTCTATCATTAGTTAGAGCTGACTTCAACAGTGTTTTGCTAATTTCTGGCATTTTCTATGTACTGTTCATTAAGCATGAATTATCTCTAAAATCAGAAAAAAACATAGAACATTTTAAATCATATTACATCAACAAGTGGAGATTACAGCCATAGCCAGATATTAAAAAAGAAATTGACCAATTACATGTTCAATGTATTTCAACCAATTTTAGCTGAAGTGATGGTAAGGAAAATCTGTGAAAAAAAAATGTGTTGGTAATGGAATTTTTGCTGAACAAAAAGTCAAAACTGTAATTAGGATAAATCTGGAAACTATAGTAAGTTCATAGTAAGTGAAAATAAGATATGAATAAAGATCTCCAACTGTTTCTCAACTTACTCTCTTAAATAGAAACTGGGAATAAAGAGTTTGTATCTGGGTAATTGAAAATGTTTTATGTGGTAACTTGGAACGTCAATACTAATGTTCACACTGTGTCAGCAAGTATATACAATAATGCGTGTATGACCATAGCGTTTACACTCTCAAGGGACACATATTTTATTTGTTTCATTTACACCCAAGTATATTATTTTTAAAATAATGTTTGAAAAGAAAAATATTGAGATAGAACAATTTTTGGCACATGGTACAAGTATAATAAATTATTCATAAATGTTGAAAGCACCAAAATAAATTAGTCTGTTTTGCTTCTAAAGTTATTAACAAATATGTGAATAATAAATAAGAAATTTTCTACTTTACTAATTAGTGACTTGTTTGAAAAATAAACAGGCTATTGGGGAATTTTTTTAATCACCAACAATGCAGAATTTTTTTCTTTTAAAAGCAAAACTGAAAAAAAGGGATAAAAATGATACAGAATTGCAAAACAAACAGTAGGAAATTAACACTAGTTAATATATTGCATATTGTTATCTTAAAAGTAGTTGTTCAGGTTACAAGATCTAGGCATAAAAAATGATCAAACAATCAAACAATGACAGCACAAACTTCTTTTTGATAAACTAACAGATTGTAGTATAGTTATCTATCTTGCATACATATACATACATACATATATATGTGCTTACAACATACATACAATCTTTTCCTTTCTTCCTTTTCTCCTTGCCTCCACCCTGGTTGTTCTTTCCTTTTGAGCACTTTCTTTCCCTTTCATTATTACACTATCTATTTTATATTTTGATACAGAATTCTTGAAATGTATTTTTCCTTCCAGGTATAGAATGCTACTGAGTGTGTCTTGCTGTATTTTCATAACTGTTATTTAATCTAATATTCAAGAAAACCTTTGTCATATGTAATTTCTATACTTAATCCATCAATATAATATCTCGGGCTCAGAAAAAAGTGACACAAGTTGAACAGAGATAACCTCACAGTTTTAGTTCAGAATACCAGGAGAAAATTAATTTTCAAATAGAATAATAATTATGTTTTGAATAACAATTAAGAAATGGTACATACCATCTGTACTAGTTTAAAAACTGTCTTTTAAAACTCTGAAATAACCTTTGAAAAGGATAGCGAATCATTTAATTTCCAAAGTATATGTGGAAATTTTCTAGATAAAACATTTTGCAATGCAATCAAATATTCTTAGAACTCTATAAACTATTCTCCAGGCAGAGAGCGCCCTTGACATCTTGCAGTTTACTGAGAACAAAAGTAGGTTACTGGCATCAGCCCCGCTGGCTTGCTTCCTTGCTGGATTCGTCTAACAAAGCAGAGGGAAGGATCACATTTCGTCCACACAGGAGCTGGATGACTGAAAACCATGAGGGCCACCCCATCACTAATGCTCCCACATCCCTCCAGCGGTCACACTGAAGGCTTTCAAACAATGCTATCTTTTTTTTTTTTTTTGGACAATCTACCCTACTCTTCAGTAGCATTAAGCCTATTTCTTCCACAGCTGCTCCAAAATCCTGAGGATTAATTTCTAATATAAGTACAAGGAGAAAAACGTAACAATGAAAACCACAACAAATCAAGAAAATGGTTACCCTGATTAAAAAAAAAAAATTGCCACTGATTTTAAGGGCAAAAAGTCAATCGTACTTTTTTTCTTGATGAGAACCACAATTTTAAAAGCAATCATTTTGTTTCCAAATATTGCCCTATGGGCATAAGGCAAACAAGTCAGTGCTATTCAAGAGAGTTGATTAAATCACAGTAAGAACAGCAAGAGACTAAGTCACTCATTCCTTCCCACTGCCCACCTCAGTGACAGAAGTTCCAATCTGGGCAAGGACGTTCGAGAAAATGGCACTCCTTCTCCCTCTCACTTCTCAGTCAATGGCAGGGCTCCCCAGGAAAGCAGGCTGCTAATATTTAGTCCCTCTGCTTTGCACTGCAAAGACTAAATCCCAGGGACATGCAGCTGAGAGTTCATGGGTTCTCTTTCTTCCCCATCCCTTTTGTAGTGCCATGTCCTACCCCAATTACAGCAAGGGACTCTGGTTGCCACTGCAGCAGTGTGCAGACACGGCGGAGGTTCCATGCAAAGACTGGCAAGCCAAGGAGACCAGAGGTGACTGGCCCCATTGATACTCTCCCCATAAAGCAGGTTGGCACTCTCAGAGCGTACGCTGTTACCCCTCCAATCGAAACCAGGGCCCAAAGATTTTGACCAGAGGAAAAGGCAAGAAATAAGAACAATTTTCTGAAGTGTCTCAGAGGGAAATGGACTTACTTGAAACAAAGTATAGAAATTCAAACATGGTGGTAAGAAAGTGGAAGGGTGCCTGCAGCTCTATGAGGACAAAGAGCTGATCTATGGGCCAGCTAACTAATAAGACATACCCTGGAAGGAACAGCTAAGAAGACTTCCCGGAGTCACAGTGCGCCTCAAAGACTATAATCAATAAATGCTCCAGCAAAGGGGCCTGAGTCTAATGGAATCAGACTGTGGGACAATCTGTGTCATAAAGCCTTATGAAAAACAAGTACTCGAAAAGAAAGCAGAGGAGACTAACGGATGGGTGCTGGGTGCAATGAGACCAGGAGACCGACAGGGTAACTGAGTACCTGCCCTCTGATGAGTAACACGAGCAGCATTCCATTACAAAGACAAGTCCTTCAAGAGCCTAAAAGAAATTATGCTCAAAAAGGAGGGTATGAAGACATTGCCTCATCAATGTGATAACAATATCAACAATGAGGCAGAAAAAATAACCAAGTGGGTATCCCAGAGTTAGAACACACAATAACTGAAATGAAAAATCCACTAGAAGTGATGAAGAACAGCATGGACAAAGAAATTGTGGACTTCTTGGTGATCAATAGAGATTATGCCATTTGGAGAGTATGGCAAAGAACAAAGAAAAACTTGAAGAAACATATCATTAATCTATTCCTCCAAAAAACTAAGAAAAACTAAGAACTCCAACTAGAATAAATTGAAAGAGATCGAGCCCAGACATAAACAATAAAAATACAAAGATTAAGAGGAAATCCTAATAGCAACAAGACAAAAAATTCCTCACATAAAAAGAAACCCAAATTCATTTAGTAGCTGACTTTTTATCAGAACAATTGAACACAGAACCTTGGGACTCTGGAAGAAGAGCAAATTAAACCTAAGGCAAGCAGGATAAAGAAAATAAAAAATGATTAGAGAAGAAATTAACAGCAAATTTAAAAATCAGAAAACTTCACAGATAAAATTGGCAAACCTTTAGCCAAACTGGCCAAAATAAAAAGAGACAACACTGAAATTACTCAGGAGTAAAACAGGGAAATTACAGCTGATTTTACTGTGCTAAAAGGATCATGAACCAATAATATGATTGTGAACAAGAGTATGACAAGAGTATAAATTAGAGGAAAAACACAAATTTCTAAAAAGATACAAATTGCCTAAAGTAACTTTCTAGTAAATAGAAAATCAGATTTTAGTAAAGTAAATAAAGGGACTTAGGAATACAAAATGACTCATAAAGACAGACTCAAGGGGCTGGGGATTTAGCTCAGCGGCATAAGCGCCTGCCTTGCAAGCACGCAGTCGAGTTCGATCCCTGGTACTGATTAAAAAAAAAAAGTTATAAAAAAAAGACAGACTCAAGCTAACATGGCTTTACTGGTGATTTCTATAAAGCATTAAATAAGAATTAATACCAACCATTCAGAGACATTTATAAAATCTTAAAGAGAAAAACACTCCTTAACTTCTGCAATTACAGCACATGAAATGCAAAGATATTATAAGAAAACTACTGACCATTATTCCTTTTGAACATAGTTATAAAAATTCTCAAAAAAACTACTGGTAAGCCAAACAACAACACATATAAAGGATAATATGTTATAACCAAATGGGATTAGTATAAGCACTTCACATTTCGTTCAACATGTGAAATCAATTATAGTATTTACTATCAATAGAACAAGGATAAAAGTCATATGATCATTTCAATACACATAGAAAAAACATCTGACAAAATCCAGCACTATTCATGATAAAAACATTTAAAATACCACTTTTCAACTTGAGAAAAGACAACTACAAAGATCCCACAGAAAATATCACCCTTAAGGTGAAAGACAGGCTGCCTTCTCCCTAAAATAAGAAATAAGAGAAGGATATCTACTTTTTGTCAACATTATAATGGAGACATTAACTAGGAGAGTTAGACAGAAAAAGAAAAAGAAAAGGTATCTACACTAGAATGAAAGAAGTAAAACTTCAGAGATGCCATGATCATATATTTATCTATGATATCCATTAAAAGCCTGTTTAAACTTGTGTGTTCTGAAAGGTTGCTGGATACAATATCAATACACAAAAATCAACTGTATTTCAGTACATTAGTAATGAATGGTTAAAAACTGAAATTAAATAATTCCATGCATCAACAAGAATAAAATACTGACAAAAGGAAAAATTGACAAAAAGAGTACAAAATTTATACTCTGTACAAAACACTACTAAAAGAAATATTTTAAATATAAAACAAAAAATGACACATTAAACAGACTGTGGCATATCCTTTCTTAACTATCTTGCATATTAAGTAGAAGTGAGACAGGAGGACTCTTTCTTTAGAGTTATGCTGATTGTCAAGTGGACCCTCAGGAGCTTCAGAACAGCTTGATGTCAGGTTAACACACAGAATATCAACTCTAGAAAACAACATATGATGCTTTGGGTGTACCATGGATAACCATAATCAAGACATCCCAGTTCCTCAGTAATTCATGGACCATTCTTCCTTGGCCTACCATTGACTTACTGTCCCAGATCTGGTTTGATAATCTCCACAGATGCAATCACAGATGAATGAGGAACAAAGCAGGGGAGTAAACTGTTCACTCTGAACTCTGACACAATATTTCAATAACTACTCTGGCTAGAGTTCTACTTTAGCCTGACCCACCAGAACCAGCTGATAAAAGGAAAAGGGTACTGCAGTCTGTGGTAGGGGCGGATCATGACATAATTATTTAGATCTCTGTTTATAAAGACCAATTTCCAACAGTAAAGTATCCAAAAGTAAGAGGAAGTTTTTCTCATTCATAGTTGTGTCTCTAGCATAGAGAGAAGTTGGAGCTGTAATTCAAGAAACTTTATGATGTCATTTTTAAAATAATTAATACAAAATCTCCAAATAGCACACAGTGGAAGAACAAGAGGGGTCTGTTTCATAATTTTAATAATAGAAAACACTTATCAGGCATCTGATAAATGTTTGCAAGAAACCAACTTCTTTATATATGTCAGCATATACTTTGAAATAAATTCCAATTTAGAATGACTTAGCTCTATGCCATTCCTTCCCTGTGTGGTACCTAACCAGCACCAGGAAAAGGTAAAGGAAAACCTGAGCCTTCTGCACTGAGGAGAGCTGTGGGGAGCTGGAGGGACACAGGAGAGATGTGACCCTGACACATCAGTGGGAATGCAGAGCACTGGCACATCTGTCTCCATTGTGGACTACAAGCAAAGGTCACCTGGTGAATCTGAACACTCTGAGGTGACTCCATCAGTCATTCCTGCACAGCCCATGTGGTGGGGGGAGTGTCGGGTAGGCCTGATACAAAATCTTCATCATATTTAACATGAGACAAAGAAGCAAAGAGCCGCTCACACATCACAACAGAGTCATCGTTTAATTAACGGATAAAAAATTTCCCATCGGGATTCCCCAAAGTCACTTTCCCATTCCTTGGCCTCCTCCATCATTATTTTCTTCTCAGTTGTTCTTCCACTTTGTCTAACTGTGGCTCCAGGTTATTTCCTCAAGAGTTTTGTGCCAGAAAAATGATGCCTAGTATACCAGGGTATCAGCCACATCCTCTCAATTCCCTTTTTATCAGCATTCCAGATACCAGCTCCTCACAAATCATTCTTGATAGAACTGTGAAAAGAGACCCAAATGTATGGCCTCACTCAAGCTATATATAGTATTCCACAGCAAGAAACAACAGGAACTATACAATTATTAGTAAAGGTCAACACTTAATAAGTGTTCTAAAAAAGACTAATAAAATAGTCTGGATTAGTTTTTAGTTTAGTTTAGCAACCAAAAAAAAAACAAGACACAAAGTCATTAAAATGTTGTTGGTTTAGTTTTGCTCCTCTAAAGAAGTATGCACTTCCAATTAAGGTCACTGTGATTTACAAGTAGGAGAGACAGTGAAAACTTTAAACTGAAGTAAAATCCAGTATATCAGAGGGAGGCAAATTCTATTTCTGATATTCCTCAAATAGAAGTCTATTTGAGGAATAGAATTTGAAGATATTATACATCTTCAAAATAATCTATGAGTCAGTTTTATACAAAGTAACTTTATTTGGGGCTCAACTGAATGAGAGAATTAATTATTGGATAAAATCTTGGGAGATATTTTAACAAATCATTTTTCAAACTTAACTAATTATAAAAATCTTCAGCTTTTGCACAGTAAAAGAAACCACTGACAGAGTAGAGAGACAAATGACAGAATGGGAAATATTTTTTTTTACAGCTATTCCTCAGACAAAAGATTAACATCTAGACTACATAAAAAAACTCAGAAAAATCTTAGCCTCCTCAAATTTAAATCTAATCCAAAAATGGACAACTGAAATAAATAGATATTTCTCAGATGAAGAAGTACAAACAGCAAATAAATATATGAGAAAATGCTCAACATTATCAGTCATTCAACAATGCAAATTAAAACAGCAGAGATTTCATCTCAACGCAGAAAGAATGGTTGTCATCAAGAAATCAATAACAAGTGTTGGCAGGGCAGTGGGGAAAGAGGAACACTCTCTCCTGCTCGTGGGAGTGTAAATTGGTACAATCAGCATGGAAATCTGTATGGGAATTCCTCAGAAAATTAAACTAGAGGTTCCATTTGATCCAATCATTCCCCTTCTAGGTATCTTTCCAAAAAGTTAAAAGCATACCATGTGCCATATGCACAGTCACACTTCAAGCAGCATAATTTGCAATCACTCGATCTTTTAGCTATTACATAATTTGCAAAAGGCTAAAGAGGAAACAGCCAATATGTTCATTGATAGATGAATGGATAAAGAAAATGTGGTTTATCAAGACAAAAAACCCAAAGGATAAATAAAGACCAAAATGGAAGACAGAGCCTAAAAAGTAGGAAGAAAATCTTCAAATGGGAAAGGGAATAGACAGCGGGGAAAGAGGAAGGGAAGGAAGGAAATAGGGATTAAAAAAATACCGGCAGCAAAAACAGAAACAAAGGTTTTAAATGGAGGGGAAGAAGGATTGAAGGGAAAGGAGGAGAATGAGAAAAAAATAATTAAGACATAATATGTACAGGTACAAATTGCCTGTGATGAATGTGGTCATTATGTATGTCAAAAATGTACCAGTAAAATTATTTTTCAAAAGTCCTAGCATATTTTTGAAGGAGCTCATGATAGATCATTATTTCACAGTTTCTACAATAGGTAATTGGGGGATAGGACACTTAAAAAGTTCTAATGGTTGTGCTTGGTTTCCATGGCTCCAAAGGTTCTTGTATTACTGTTTTGGCATGAAGCTGGAATGTCAAAGTTTTACTTTTAAGCTTCTGGTACTAACAATATGCAATCACAGTTAAAAATTACTGTTATTTGAGCACCAAACCTGAAGTAAGGAAAGTAGGCATTATTTTTGGCAAAAACATCCAGGTAACTTTGAGGACTAAAAAAGATGAGTTAATAATAATATAGCCTAATGTCCTGAGTTTTTTGTTTGTTTTTGGGGTTTTTTTTTGGGGGGTTGCTGTTGTTTTTTAAATAGGAAGTTGTGAATTGACTTGCTGAAAAATACAGTACTTTGTTTAATTCTAACTAAAGTCTCTACTGTGACACTTAGAACTTAATCCTTAAAAAAAAAAAAAAGACAGAGAAGAATGATCTTGGTTAAAATTTGGAATGTGCCTTGTATTCTATTTCTAAATCAGATGAAGACATTCACAAACATGCAGCTTTGCCCATATGGAAGAAATCTGCATGCATTAAACTGTGACATTAAGTACGGTCATGGGAAGCACAGTCTTTAATCCACAGATGATGAGGCATCCACAGAATTAGTGTTGCTTGGTTCAATAATGTGTACTTAATAAACTGCCATAATATTACTTGTGAACATCAGCTACAATATCAGATTATATCACATTCTATTAGAAGCACCTACACCTGGCTTTCTGTGTGACTCAAGATTCTCATGTCAAAAATTTAAAATCAACTTCCAGGAAAAACATAGCAAACCGAAATCATATCATACAATCTCCCTTTCCCACAGCTAACAAACAACCACAATACAACAAAGGTTAAAGAAAAGCAACGATAACAAAAAAATTTATTGTAAGGCCTAAAGTAGTAAACAGGTGCAGACTCCTGCCATGTTAATTGAAAAATGGAAGCAAAGGAATTAAACACAAGAAAGTATTACAATCCCCCTTCCTTCAAATAATACAGGGAATGATGGTAAGTAGTCAAAATCTTGAGAAATTTCATTAATTCTCATTGGAGAGTCAAGTTTAATTTTAGCTTACAAAATCAGGGAAAACATAAAGGAGTAAAAATTCCTGCTTTCCAGCATACATTTTAAAAAAGAGAAGAAGAAACAGAAAAAAGGAAAACAAAACAACAACAAAAGGAAACAAAACAACAAAACAGACCCTGGAAAGATTCAGACAGTATGATCACTACCAGATCGGGGGACATTAGATAGCACAGACAGAAGAATCATCACCACAGAGCACTAAGCAGGAGACGAGAATCAACAAGGAAGGTAAGGAATGAGCACTGTCACTGAGTGTAAAGTGGGGCTGAAACCATAATAACCAAAGAGGAACTAACACTAGGGAATGACAGGGCAATGGGGGAAACTAGGATGATTTTCTGACAGCGAAAATATTACCAGGTATTATACCAGAGACAGAGCGATCCTGGTACAGGAATACAAAGGTTAGAAAGTACACAGACCCAACTCATCACAGCTGCCCAAATCCCAGCTGAGGTCTTCTTCTCTTGTAGGCTCAGAATGGCCATGGTGGAACCCAGGCAGCTGCACAAAGAAGCAATTCGCCCGCCCTCTTGGTAAGTGCCTTCCTCCAGTGTGAGCCAGTAAGAAGACCCAGTAGTACCTCCCGAGCAAGGGCCTGGAATCAAACATCCCAACCCCCCCCTCCCCCCCTCCCCCATTAACAACTGGGGACAGAGGTCTGAGCACCTCTTGGCAGGATGACTCTATGCAATATAGCAAATATGGGGGGGGGGTCTCCTCTATCTTCTCTTTGTCTTTTTGAGACAGGGTCTTGCTATGCAGTTCAGGCTGGCCTTGACCTCACTTTGTAGTTCAGGCTGGGCTTGAGCTCACTTTGTAGCCCAGGCTGGTCTAGAACTTGCTATGATCCTCGTGCCTCAGCCTCCCGAGTGCTGGGATTACAGGCGTGAACCACCACGCCCGGCTTCTATCTTCTCTTTGAAAGAAAATGTTGTTTTCAGTTTTGTTTCATTATGATTAATTGCTTTACTCTATTCAATATTCTCTTTTGATTAGTTTTATAATGTTCTGTCTTTGGTTTGATTTTGCTATACCTAATTGGCTAGACAACTATTGTGAAGATAACGAGATATACTACGGCACCTATTACTGTTACCCCGGTAACTTGCTGTGAGGTTCTGTACCAAATTCACTGCACTGTCTCAACTGGCTTGTTCTGTTGTATTTCTACTACTTTTAAAATAAAAAAAAGAAGTACCTGAAATACCTGAGTCTCAAACAAGAGCTAGGAAAAGCAAGCAATGCTGAGTAACATTTGAAGGGAAAAAAGGAAAGATCTATTGACATCTAATTAGTGCAAACAGATGCTCTGGTCACAGTTACCCATTTTAAGCAGGGGGAGACAGAAACGTTTTGATTAATTTTCTCATAAGAAACATGTTCCACTAGAGAAAAAAAATCAGGAAATATAAGAAACTTAGGACACTTTCTTTGCAATACACAGCATCTGTTAAGAACTTCGTAAGAAAATGAATTCTGTGATAAAAAGGTTGAAAGAAACCTAGATTTTGAAACATAAAAGTGAAATAAAGAAAAACTTCCCAGCTAAAGAAACTAACTGAATGCACGTAAAAACACCTCCTGTAATTATAAAACTATTATATTACTTGTTAAAAATAGAACACAAATAGCTACAAATGAATTAAAGACAAAAAATCAAAACAAAGAGGTAACAGATCAAGTGTAACAGAAAACAACAAAAACAACTCAGATAATTTAAAACTAAGTGGAAAACCTACCTAAAGATAAAATAGAAAATTTCAGTAAGTTTAAGAAAGCTACCATTCTACATCAAATGACTATATAGTTTCCACTAGAACATGTACAAAGAACAGATGATATACATAACTAAAAAACTTAACAATCAGTAAAACACTGAGGAAAAAATAGCAAATACTTAGGAGAAAAAAGAATCAGGCTAGATTGAGAATTCTTCAGAGCATATTCAACACCAGAAAATAATTGGGATTGTACCTTTAGAAATATGAGAATAAAAGTGAACACTGACAAAATTAAGCCTATGGGTTGGAGTTCAAGTAAAGGCTTGAGGTTGAAGTAAAGACTATTGGTCAGCATTCTTCACAGTGGGAAGCAAACCGTGATGATAGAATGTGATCAGCCAACAGGTGCGGGGAAATAAAGTAATATTGAAGGATATGATTTTCATGTCATGATAGGGAGGAAACAAATTATATGTTGAAATGTCAGTAAATCAAGAATGGATGACCTGTGTTTATCAGATTTTATGGTTTTAAGCAACAAAAAAAGTGAGATTTTTCTAATGTTAAAAGTGAGTTTAAAATGATAAATATATCCAAATATTTTGCACTAAATTTATCGAGAAAAGCTTCTAAAGTGCAAAAAGAAAAGCAGGCAGAACATGTCACTTTTATTTACAATGAAACTTTGTCAACATATATTTAGTTTTTGATTCACTGAGAGCAAGTATAACACAAACTGATAAAAATATATTCCAGTTATTTTTCTAGGCATATTTTCTGGTTGCCTGGCCATCCACTCCTTTAGAAACTTATATTGATTATGCAGGCAATAATTAATACTGAATTTATTACTGTGAATCTCTAGAATTATGTAAAAATGAAATACAAATATATGTACTCTTTATTTGCCTTCTTCATCCAGCATAAATACTCAGAAGTTCATACCATACACAATGGCTACTGCATCAATTATTCATTAAGTTTTACGAACAGAATCATTCACAGAATTAGAAATAGTCAATAAACACCCAAAGAAAAGTTCACCATTGGTAAATATTAAAGAAATGCAAGTTTAAACAACATCAAGATTCCATCTTATCAAGAAATCGAATAATAAAAAACACTGTGAGACCACGGGGGAGAAGGAAGCTTTCTACACACTTGGTGGGATGTAAACTAGTACAACTACTATGGAAATCAGTGTGGAGACAGCTCAGAAATCTAAAGCCAGAAATTCCATGTGACACAGTGATTCCTCTTCTCAGTATCTCCCCCGAAGAATTAATCACAATATTACAGTGACACATGGATAGTGATGGTTATTAGCAGCACAATTTGTAACAGCTAAATCTTGGAAGCAGCTTATAAGTGCATCAACAGACAAATGGTTAAAGGAAATGTGCTACTTACACATAAGGGAGCACAGTATTACTCTCCCATAAATAAGATAAACCGGAGTCATCTGTTGGAAAAGAGACGGCTTTGAGACCATAACGTTAAGTGAAACAAATCAGACACGGGCTTAAATATCTCATGGTTTCTACAGGAGAAATCCAGATTGCAAATAAAGGGCAAAATAAAAAACAGATAATATGAAGTAGAGAGAGAGACCTTTTATAAACGAGAAGAGGACCAAGAGACAGAACGAGGGGGAAAGAAGGGGAAGAAAAGGAGATGAAAAGAATTAAAATGTATTGTACACATGTACCAATCCCACATGAGGAATGTAAATATTATGCACTTCAAACATGTATTAATAAGAAAACATAAAACACAAAAAATATTTCATGAAAATGTGATTTATTCATTCACCTGCTAATAGACATTTGTTTTGTTTTCTTTTCTTTTTTTGGTCTTCTTGAGACAGGATCTTGCTGTGCAGTTCAGGCTGGCCTTGAGCTCACTTTGCAGCCCAAGCTGCTCTTGAACTTGCAACAATCCTCCTGCTTCAGCCACCCAAGTGCTGGCATTATAGTTGTGTGCCATGATGCCTGGCTCGAGTTTAGCTTTTGAGGCTATTATAAATAAAGCTGCTATAAGGATGTGAGTATAACTTTTTGTATGAATATGTTTTCATTTAGCTAGGGCACATGGGGTTAGAATGGCTAAATCATCGTTGTAGCTATATGCATGGTTTTGGGTTTTGTTTTATTTTGAGCAGTTTGGAAGTTGGTCACACAAGCTAGGCAAGTAAGTGCTCTAGCACTGAGCTATATTCCTATGCATCCCCAGTATTTTCCTTTTGACTAGATCTCACTAATTTGCTCAAACTGACTTTTGGTTTTTGTTTTGGTACCAAGAATCGAACTCATGACCTCGCACTTGCCAGGCAGGTGCTTACACCACAGAGGTAAATCCCCAGACAAACTGATTTTGAGCTTGTGATACTCCTACTTCAGCCTCCCAAGCAATTAGGATGACAAGCGTGTACCACTGCCCTAGCTATGCATTTAGCTTTTTAGAAACGGTCTCCCCCAAGCATTGCACTACTTAAATTCTTACCAGGACGGATTGATATAGGTGCTGGGAGATTACTTTCCTAATGACTGAAGGTGCTGAACATATTTTTATGTGCTTATGTGCACTTAGCTGGTGAAAATTTTCTACAAATCCTTTCCTGTTTTTCACTGGGTAGTTTGTTCTTTTATTACTAAGATTTGCTATTTCTTTATAGCATTCTGGGTACGAACACATCATTTACAAATATTTTCACCAGTTCATGGCTTGATTTTTTTAATCCTCTTAATGATATCGTTCAAAGACCAGAGAGTTTTCATTTTGATGAAATATATCCACTTTTAATAGGGCCACGTTTTGGGTATAGAATATAGTATTTATACCAAGATCATAAAGGTATGTTTTCTTCTAAGAGTTTTATGGCTTTTACACTTAGGTCAATGGTCTGCTTTGTCTTAATTCTAGTATTTGGTAAGCCCAGGTTAATTGTTTCACATATAAATATCTGTTTTTTGTACCACTTGTTAAAAAACAAACAAACAAATAAACAAACCTCACTGAATCACCTTTGCATCTGAATTGATAAATAAATAAGTCTTCTTACTGCTGGCACAAATGTCTACATCACAACTGACAGGAGAAAGGGTCACTCTGGCTCATGATTTCAGAGTTTTCTATCTATAGCTGGCTGGTTCCAAGGCAGGAACACAGGGTGGAAGCAGTGCAGCTGGAAGAAGAGGGGCTAGGGAGCCACCTCCTTTCCACTCAGCTGTGGAAGTGGCACAATCCTGCTAACTGCCATGCTTGGGAGTCCCAAACCCACGGTAGCAGACCAATGACACCATCGACAGAAGAGTGGCACCGAGAACACAGTGGTGTCTGACCCTTGCGTGCTGGAAGCCTGAATTATCCAGAGTTCCTCTGCCTCCGCCTCTTCTTTTGTCTTTCTGCCTTTTCCTGTAGCTACTGTCCTGCAATTTTCAGTAAGTATAGCTCCTACTATGAAGTGTACCCTGGCAACTCATTCCTTGTTGTGCATAAGAACTTGGACTATTTTTGGCCCACTCAACTGTAACAGAGATGGAGCAAAGCTGCTCATTTCATGGCAGCTGAGAATAAGAGCATAGAGAGCAACACCTGAGAGAAAAGGGTCAGAGACCAGACCAACTTACATGTCCACACCCACCCAGACACGCCTGTAAGTGTGCTTTACTAATCTCATGTGCAGTTTTCAAGTCAATCAAGCTCACAATGGAGACTAAATATCACAATTCACACAAGGTTGCTTTCTTGGCTCTCTATATAACCCGGCAATAAGTTTTGTGAACAGTGTACATCCTTCATCTGAGTTTGCTTTCAAATTTGCTTTGGCTACTCTAGGTCTTTTGAACTTTCATATTCTATCAACTTCTCCAAAATTTACCTATGATTTTCATGAGGACTCTACTGAGTTAATAGGTCAATTTGTGAACAATCTACATACCACAAAATTAAGTCCTCTAACCAATACACACAGTATGCATCTTCATTATTAGGTCTTCATTAACTTTGTTTAAAAATGAATTGTACCTTTTAGCACACAAGACCAGCTCATCATTTATCAGAATTATCTCCAAGAATGTCACAAGGTTTATGATGTTGGAAGTGGTACTGTTTTAAATTCTCAATTGATCACTGCTAAGTATAAAAATAAAACAAATCTTATGCATTGATCTTGCATCCTATACCCTTGCTAATAAATCTACTTAGGCACTCTAGTTACATTTTTGTGAATTTTATTAGACTTTTTACATAGAAAATTATGTCTTCTGCAAGTAAAAGTTTTACTTCTCCCTTTGCCTTATGTTTTCCTTTTATTTTGGTGTCCTACCACCCTAATTGAGTGGAATACTCAATGGAAATGGTGAATGCTCTCAGCGTTTCATCACCAAGTGTGATAGGGTATAGAGCTCTTGAAATTGTTATCACTTTGAGGAAGTCTGACTTTTTCAAATGCTTCTTCTACATCTATTTATACGACATATGGTTATTTAATTTGATGTGAATTGACTTTTAATGTCCTATGATAAATCCCAGTTAGTCATGACATTATCATTTTATTATTGTTGATACACATGGATAAATTTTTTGTTGAGAAGTGTTGCAGTATGAACAATATTTGCATTTTTCTCAAGAAAGATCTTTTTCAGGTTTTGGTAAGGCTCCTTAAGATGTAGAGAATGAACTGGAATACTTTAAATTCCATCCAGTTTTCTAGGAAAGTTTCCATAGAATTGGTACTAAATAGCAAGTAGATCCAGGAGATTTGTTTTCTCTCTTTGTTGACTTTAAAGTCATCTTCCATCAAGAATGGGATGGTGAATATACATAACTGTGATTTATCTATTCTTCCTTTACTTCATGTATTTTGAAGCTGGGCTACTAAATTTGTAGCATTTAGAATTGTTAAATCCTCTTTATTAAGTGGCATCTTTATTATAATGAAATTACTTTCTTGACGCTTGATATTCTTTGCTCTGGTCTGTTTTATCTGATATTAACGTGGCCAGCTTTCTTTTTATTAGCATTGGTCAGTTATTCTTTTAATATTTTAAATTTTAACCTTACTTGTGACTTTGTTTAAAATAGATTACTTCTAGGAGAATATAAATGGGTTAATTTATATTACATAACAATATTTTTAATTGGAGTTTTGAGGTATTTACAATTAATGTTTAAGGTCATTTTCATTGATATGGTTAGGTTTAAATCTATCAAATTCTATTTGATTTTGAGTTTTCCATTTAATATTCATTCTATTAACTTTTGCTGCTTTCAGTTAGTTGTTAGCACATTTTGGGCTTATTAGCTATTGTTCTGCATTTAGTGGTTTCTTTAAAATGTAGCATATGCATCATTAACTTCAGGTAATATTACACTGCTCAACAAACACTATCAGAGCCCTAGCTCTTGTACTATTTTTAAAGTTTTTCACTTCTTTTATAAATCCCACAGAACACTGTATTTTTTCATTTCAAAAGCTAATTTCTTCTTAAAGAGATACAAATACAGAGTAAGACATACATTTACCCAGTCATATTTTTGATGCTCTTCATTCTTTTATATATACATATTTATATCTGTTAATATTTTTCTTTAGTCTGAAGGACTATCTTTAAAGTTTCTTACAGAGCACACAGCTTATGATGAAACTTTTTATCCTTTATGTTTGAATGTGGCTTTGTTTTGCCTTCATCTCTGAAAAACACTCTCTTTTAATTTCAGTACTCTGAATGTGACACTGTACAGTCTTTTCACCTGCAGTGCTCCCTGCCAGAAGATTTTTGGCACTTCTCTTCCTCTGTACGTGTCCTTCTGAGGATGCTCTGAAGATTTTCTCCATATCTGTGCTTTTAGGCAATTTTTACTGATGTCCTTTTACGTAACACTTAATGTTTCTTTTGTTTGTGGTTCATTGGTATTTTTGGTTCTGTTGGCTTACCATATCCATCAAATTTGGAAATTTCCTATTAATTCATCAAATATATCTTTTCTCTGCCAGCCACTGCTTGTGATAACTCTAATTATATGTATTTAACATGCTGGAATTTGTCACAAATCCGAATGATGTAAACACTTTTCTGTGGTTTATTTTTAATATTTTTTATTGCTGTCTTCAAGTTCACTAATCTTTGTACCTACAGTATCTAATGCACTATTCATCTCAGCCAGATAATTTTCACCTCAGACATTGTAGTTTTCTCGTTTAAATGTTCAATTTGGTTTCTACATCTCTAATACTTTCAATCTTTTCTCTAACTTTTGAAACATAAGCAATAACTTTCTATCAGTCTGGTCTACTAGTCTTTTAATGTCTGTATCACTTTTGGGTAGATCTGGATTATTTTTAAAATTATATCTTTCGCCATTTTTATAGGAATCATTGATTATTACTGATTATATGCTAAGAACTGTGAGTCTTATCTTACTGGGTACTTGGAATTTTTGTAATCTTAGGAATAATATTAATCTTTCCTCTTGGATGACTGATCCTTTTGATTACTGCATTCAAAATTTATCAACCAGGACAAGAACAGCATTTTTATTATTAAGGCCGAATTTCTCTGAGTGTCCAAACTAAGGTCCTATAAAAATACGGGATTCTTCATTTTGGCTTGAGAAAGTATTTCCAGTCTTGTGTGTGTGTTTGGAATACTGCTGCTTCTAAACTTTTTTTGTAGTTTCTTTTCTAGCCCACAAGCAAGTGCTGATTAGAATGCCAGGAAGACTTTGGAAGCAACCCTCTGTATGTATGTGGCTCCTGGTGTGCCTCTGCGGAACCCTCAGTAGACTGTCTGTCCTAAGACCATCAACTATCAACCATCATGGCCTCACTGCACTCTTGCTTCTCTCTCCTTGATGTAGGGAACCACCCAGGCTGCACCTGGATTCCTTCCCACTGTAGTACAGACTGCAAAAACTCGAACAGGAAACTGAGGGGATCAAACAGGTCACACCATTTGCTTCCTTTCTCTGGAGGATCTCTGTTTTGTTGCTTGGTAGTCAATATTTTTTAAATGGTTGTTTCATATGTTTTGTTCTGTTTTCTTGTCTTTTGACAAATGAGAATTAATCTGGTTTCTGTTCATCCATTTTGGCTAGCAATGGAAGTATCAATTTGTTTTAAGTGCTATGAATCTGAATATTTTAAACAATATATTAAAAGAAACTCTGCATTATGAATTCAGAAGTGTAACCTGAAATTTACGTGCCAAAAAAATTTGTCTATGCCCGATAACAAAATAATTCAAAACCAGTAAGATACCCCTTCATTGAATGAACATTATGGACAGAGAATACATTACTTTTGCAACACTGTGTTTCATTTTGGGTTCTGAGGTTATTATACCTTGTGTTCAAAACTTGCTTTCTTCACTTATAAGCTGTACAAAGTCCCACTTTTCATATTTACAATATGATACTAAAAAAATGCTATCTTTGAGTTTCTTTAAAAATTAATTCCTCTCAAGACTTTGACATAGTAAATATCCAGTCATTTTTTTCACCATTACATAATTTTCCATTTCACAATTATGTCTTAATCTAATTTATGTGCATATAAGTCACAGTATCAGCAAATACACTGTACAAACTTATATCTACTGCTGACAAAATCAAGTCCTCCTGAGTGTTCTCTCTGCTTTCCATCTTTTCAGCCTCCCTTCTGTCCTGTCACTGAATCACTCCCCGCTTTCAAGTCCAGAAGTTATTCATAGCACCTCTTCCAAAGGGCAGCTCTTGACTCTGGAATTCCAGGCTTTGTATATTAAAAACCAAGTCTATTTTCCAGCCTCATCTTTGACTCTTTCAACTAACCATATATAAGACATACACCCATTAAATAATTCTCTAGGAACATGCAAGAACCTTTTCTATTTCTACACTTTTTTTTCATCTTATTTCAGATCATTAAAATCATTATGTGTAGGAAGGCGCATATATGGTGTGGCTTTCTCGAAGTTTTAGTTTGGAATACAAGAAGCACAATAAATATGTTATAATATGAAATACTTGGAATTACACTGGTGTATAAGGAAGAGGCAGACTAAGACATTTTAAAGAGGTTGGTTAGGTAAAAATTATTGATAGAAACCCTAGTGCTCAAGGTAAAAATATGTCAAAAAGTACAAATAGGCTGTAATTCAACTGTGTAATAAGCAAGAAACTGATATATATATATATCCAATCAATCTGAAGTGTTAGCAAAAACCCTACAGAAGTTAAAACAGAAATGGAAATTGTTTCAAACTTACAAAACCTAAACTAGAAGTCCCAGTGATTCTGAATTAACCTCTTTATCACTAATCAAGGTAAATTGTTTAAACGAGCTATCTTGTCTTGGTCTCTTTTCATTATAAGCTTATTCTGTACCAAACAATGTCTATGCACATCATTTCTCATTTAATTCTCAAATCTGAGGAATTCAGAAATATGTCACTTAAAATATCCTATTTATTTCATCATTCCAAGTCATAACAGCATTACATTTTACTTGTGTGACTTATTTCACAAAATAAGTTTTATCCTATGGAAGATTTCATTTTTATTTACCCCATCCTTTTTGGTAAATGGGGAGTTCTGTTAAAAAGATTTAGTATCTTTGAATATCATGTATTCTGTGCCAGGCATTATAGTATTATCATTTAAATCTCCATGACAATAAAGGCTGGGATACTAGACAAATATTATCTAGGTAGAAACAGGAATCGGAGAGAGTAATCATGTTTTCAACGTCACACAGGTCTTAATATTAGCCTTGGATTGTGACTATACCCCATGTTCCTAAACAAAACAAACGACACTTAGTGGATGCTTACCATGAGGGGAGGCACATTATAACTTTTAATCCCTGGAAATGGGTGTTATTTAGGAATTTGTAATGCTGGGGGTTTCTGAAATCCATGG
The DNA here is from genome assembly GCA_004027455.1 of Hydrochoerus hydrochaeris. Classification (NCBI taxonomy): domain Eukaryota; kingdom Metazoa; phylum Chordata; class Mammalia; order Rodentia; family Hydrochaeridae; genus Hydrochoerus; species Hydrochoerus hydrochaeris. The sequence goes on along the minus strand of PVLA01000395.1, from coordinate 9,930 downwards.
CATATTTTACATAACTTGCACCCACAAAATTTATTTAACTACTTTTAACAATATTTCACTATATAGTATCTAATGTATTTACCTAGTTTCCAACCATTTAGCCTCTAATGTCTTCTGACCTGATGCTCACATAGGAAAACTGGAAAACATTTGGGGACTTACACGAACACACTGTATCTGAATATTTTCATTTTATATGGAGGGTTTTTTTTATTTAAATGAATAAATAAAAAACAAAGATACACACAAAGAATAAATGAACATCCTCAGTGCTTAAGTTCACAGGAAAATAAAAAAGCATAATGAGCTTTCAAAACACTTGATCCTGATTTGCAGATCCAGAAAGGCATAAGCCTCAGACAGTGAAGGGGAAGCCCAGCTTCTCCCAGATGCATCAAATGCATTATTTTTTTCCTGACATAAGCCTTTCCTTTACACTCAAACACTCTCACTCCTTGATGAGCAAAGCATTTCCCCTTCTCCTGTTCTGTGTTCTCTTCTTCCCTTTTCCTTCAACTTCTCACTGCTTGCTTTTCTCCCCTTTCCTTTCCCTTGTCTTCTTAATGGCATTCAAGATAAAGATGTCATCTGAGCTAGAGCCAAAAAGTGAAGTTCCCACAGATCTTCTGGTATTTTTAAGATGCCCATTTAAGGCTAAGTTTAGCTTAGAGAGTGCAAGGTTATAAAATATTCTTCTCAACAGCCTCACAAGTAATGTATATATGTGTGTGTGTGTGTGTGTGTGTGTGTGTGTGCGCATATACTTGATGCATATGAGTTTGGCATTTGCAGTCTGTAATCTCTTTGATCCTTATCGTTTTCATTTTACTAAATCTTCAAAGTGCAAGGAAAAAAGACACATTTTATTTCTATAAGATTACTGGCTTAGTGACTCCAGTAATTGCTAATTAATGATAGAGTTCAAATAATGTTAGCCTAAGAATCAGTCATAATACATGTTACAGTGTCAAGACAGGAATTAGTCTGTCATTGTATTTTTGACTTTAAATAAGCAATATTTTTTCACTCTACTTTTGTCTGACTGTCAGAAGACAGTCTAATTTACCACTAGTCAGAAAGCATATCTCAGTTCTCTATTTATTCTTATTCACATTATGGGATTTATTGCATCTTCTATAAAGCTGATGACTAGACAATTTGCTTCTCATTAACAGGAAGTATAGAATGTTTTAAATACCCAAGTTATAATAATATATACTTAAATACTGAGTGAACAAATATTCAACATCTATAAATAAAATTTGTTTATTCTCCTGTATACTTTAATATATGACTATAAGGACAAAAAGAAATAAAATATAACAGCATTACAAAAACTACAGATATTAATAAGATTTGGGAATGGGAAAGGAATTTCTAAACATAATGCCAAAGAGTTCAAAAATCATTTAAAAAGTCTAGAGAGAAAAGAGTAGACCATATTACACTTTCTAAATTTTCATAATCGATGAATGACTCAGCAATTATATGTTCAGAATTTATTCTAAGAATAGAGGACCCAGATTTAGCTACAGAGATTTTAATCACAAATAACTAAACTACAGGAAAAAAAAAAACACAAACAAAAAAAGAAAACCTGGAAATAACCTTAAATGTCAAATAATAAGAAATACAGTTAGCGCAGACCGCTACGCCATGGTAACTAATTTAAGGCCTTGAATGAGATTGCTCACCACCCTCCTCCCCTTTCCTACCCTCCGTGCTGCTCATTTCCCCGTCTAAGATTCTTCATCCACGAGGCTGATCTGAAGAATAAGGTGTCCTGCTCTCTCACTGCTACAATGTGCAGGTGCAACCACTACAACCAGAACAGACTGAACCACACTAAAAGGAGAAGGAAGATTTAGTCCATGGTTCAGAAGAGTGGCATCTAATGAGAATGGGAAGACTGTGATCTTTGTGAACACTCTTATTTACAGTAGAATAAAGAAACTCAAAGTATATTTCCCAAATGTTAATAATAATTAAGTCTGAGTGGTGAAATTGTGCATAATTGGATCTTCTTCTATTTTCTAAATAGTTTATAATAAGCACGTGTTATTTTTAAATAAAATTACAATGAGTTTCTTTTGTTTAGTAAAAACCACTGTTTACACATTTCTTGAAAGTGTTAAATTCACTGTATACTGAAGTCTGCATAATACTGACTTGTTCTCTTCATTATACTTCTCTGTATTTCTGGTCTTATAATTAATTTGTTATGTCCCTAGGCTATACAACTCAAATTTACTCTGTTTACTTTCTATTAAGTTTGAAGTTGATGGGTTAAACACTGATTAACCACAAGTTTATTGGGTATTTCTGAACAAATCTGGGTCTGATCTAGAAATTTAGGAATTTAGGAAAAATCTCAATTTGCCAGTCCCTATTCCTGTTCTTGGAGAATCTGAGTGTAGTCAGAGTACGTCAGCAGCTGTCAGTTTTTAAATCCTGAAATGTGGGTGGGCAAACAAAAATGTATACAATAATTTATATCCAAGTGCCAGGTATGGTAACACACACTCATAATCCTACCACTTGGGAGGCTGAGGCAGGAAGATCACTGCAACTCTGAGGTCAGTCTGGGCTACAAAGTGAGTCCAAGGCCAGAATGAACTGTCCCGAAAAGACAAAAGTAAATAAATTTATACCAAGAGGTAGACTTGCTTGTTTACTTTCACATAAGTTGCCATCACATTCCTACTGAATTAGACAACAGAGAATGTGCTATGTCACCCTTAGATGACCAGACTAGCACCATGGAATAAGGATGCAGAGTTTCAATGATTAAGGCTCTGACAGTAAACTGCTGCACGACTGGTGAATCAGGACCCTGCAATGAGAGGTCTCCAGGAGAGACCCCGAAATCCCCTCTGCGTGCTTGCAGGCACTGAACTCACCCAACCCTCTCTACAACTGGGTTTTATGGAAGACGCCAACAGTAAATAATTAATCCTTCTATTGTTATTTCAAGCCCAGGCTACAAATAGATTTTATAAACTCTAACATTTGCAACTGGATCTCACAATTATTTTCACTGCAGATACAAATTAAGAAAGGAATTTTTCTTGAAGCCACCAATAAATTAAAAAGGTAATTTTCTAGTCCTTTTTCTAAGATACTCATCACTGAAAAACAAAGAAAACAAATGTCACTAGGTAGTCAGGTTATTTGAAATTTTATAGAATTTATGTACTTTTCTAAAGAAGACATAAACATAAAAATTTGTAGCATAATTTATATGTTAACTAGGAGGGTCATGATATATTTCTAACAGATGTTCTTTATAAAAGCACCAAGGAAAACTGAATTATGAAGTAAGAATCCAACCACCATTTAACTCAAAAAAAGTTGAAACAGGAACTCTGGGTGGGTCATACTGGTGATCAGCATTTCATTTTATCTAGAAATCTCTTAGGTAAGCGTTCTTACTACCACCCCCTTCTCCAAGTGATCTGTTGATGCACACTAAGATATACCTTAAGTATTAGGGGGAAATTAAATCTTGTTTACATAATTCTGATTCTACTTCTGTTTATTCTCCAATCTGTTTGGAGAAAGAAGTGAGAGCTAAATACCTTCATTTGCTTTTGGCATAGCTGATCTGTCTGTATTTCACAATCAGCATGTGGCCATGAGAGTTTTTTTTTTTTTAATGCTAAACATAAAAGGTCATTGTGCATATCAGCAACAGTGAGAAGAAACTCCAAAGAGTTTCAGCTTACCCAGATCCAAGACTCAAGTTAAATACCGTAATCATGCCAGTCATTAGTTACCACTCAGTCTCTGTCTCCAGTCCGGAAACCAGTCTGCCAGAACCCAGATAAAGCAGCCACACTTTATCATACAACTTATCCTGAGAGGCCAGCTTAGAGGAAAAATATATGCAATTCTACTTGGAGGGAAAATACCTCTAATTTTACAAAGCTCTTTTTTTCTTAGGTAATAAAGAGCAAGTGTTTCGAAATTCAGTAATTAAAAAAAGCATGAACTTTAAATGTTAACATAATACAGGAGTATATTCACTAACCTCCACATTAGCTATTCCTTCTGTATTTATGCAGATATAGTATGTATTAAGAAAAATTAAGAACTCTATTTTGGTAGAATTATCTATTATGCATTTCAAAAACTCAAATTTGTCTCTTAAAAGTGATAAAGTTCATGGTTGTGATATGAGTAGAAATTATTAACTACCTCTTTGAAAGAAATAAACTTTTAGAACTTTCAGTAATTAAAAGAGTTAAGAAACAAACCCATGATCTAAAAAAATCCTTAAATTTGATTCATTCAAAAATTAATTTTATAATTTTCTTCTGTAAACATGCTACTGTACATGTAAAATGCACATAAGTCTTTATTAAATTCCCATAAATTTAGTACAGACTAACAAATCTAATGAATGAATAACTGCTTAATAATGATGTAATGCCTGAAAACCTCTGAATTGAAACTACATACCCAACTCGTTTGTCAGTGAGGAATTGAATTTTAAATCTGCTTCAGGATAAAAGAGCTGCAAAGTTTATAAGATTTTAAGAAAAAAAAGAATATTATCTTCTCCACCAGTTATGATTATGTTTGAAAAATTTAACTATTCTTCATTTTATGGTATTTAAATAAACTTAACATCATCTAGGAAATCTGTGTTATTCTACTTTAACATTTGAGCATGATTTATCTAAGATATGATTTATCTTTTTATGCTAACATTTCACAATTAATTTTTCTGCCTCAAATAAAACCATCTGGTAAAGACTTTAAAATTCATCCTAAGCAAAACTATAAACGCTGTCATTTGTGGAATGTACTTAAGTCCTAAAAATCTCAATTACATTAAGAATAATATAAATCTTGATGTATACACATACAAGAATACATTAAAAGACTGCATGTATCTTACTTTTTAAACGTCACCAATTAATTGCTATTTCTCAATTACTTCCAAAGATTTAACCTCTTGAATGTCAAGATTTTGTCAGTCATAAGCATAACTTTTTAAATGGTTCCAGTGTAATTCAAGGCCTCTGTACATTTATGTAAGCTATCACCACTATTTACCTGTAATATTTCATTGATGTAACTCCAGTATACACTAGTTTCACAATAAAGTGCTATAGATTTCTAGATGCTATGACAAGCTGTGGGAAAATACATGTGAAGATATGTGTAATAATGAATACTTACATAGTATCCCTTTTAGTTTAAAATTATCTTTATGGTTTAGTGTTAATAGTTATTACATTATATAGTTTCTTTGATACACCAATGGAACATTTTTGGGGACGTAATTCTTAAGTCATACAGTAGATCATGGCTGCAAACTTCTCAGCAGCCTGCAGGTCATGAGTTTAAACACCACTGAATTTACAGTAGGCTGGTTTCATACTGGCTTGACTGACTTTACACAGATAAAATGAACAATGCTGGCTACAGCTTCCATTCCTCCAACCCTTCAGTTCTGGTCAGAGGAAGCTCCTGTATGCAGCTATCCAACCCTCTTTTCCCTGCAGCTCTGCAGAAGGTTGTATCAGCATGTTCTGTAAGGACTGGTTCTGATATGTCTTTGTCAAATGTGTTAACATTAACTCTTGCTATAGACTAGTTAAAAAAAGCCAAAAAAAAACAAAGCTCAAGTGAATCAGCAAGTATCTTTGGAGGGTATCACTGGTGCTGGTTAGAGGAAAGCCTTTCTATCTACAGATGGGAACAAGAAGCATGCTGCCTCAGTAACTGCTGAAAGCCATTTTAAAACCACAAAACTCCAGGGTTGGGAAAAACTGAAACAGAGGAGAGGAAAACCAAGAGAAATAAAGTAACAGAGCCTTGATCATATTCTACCATTTTTATCATAGAATGTTACACTTTTCCTTACTGTGCAGGGTAATTTGCATCAGATCTGGGGAGTTTTACAGTCAAGCACAAGCAACACTTTTTTTTTTTTTAACAGAAGTAGTAATCCCAATATGAATTAATCATACTCTTAGAATTTCTGGTCAGGCACTCCTGATCACCTTAGATGTACAGTTCCTGAGCTGGCTTCTTCAACAGAGGTAGTGTTAGTGTAAAAAAACTGAGATGTGCTTGCTAATATTATGTTCCACAAACTTACCATTCCAGTTACAAACAGGACCAAAGATGAGCGAAAATATGCTTCCATTTGATTGAGACACACTTAAAGTTAAAAAAGACTTCTTCCAAATAAGTTTCTCATTTTTCTTTTCTTACCTCTTTCACACTGCGGACCAGTGAAGCCATAAACACACGCACAGCGGTTGGGTCCGATACAACGCCCACCATTTTGGCATCCATTTTCACAGACGGCTGCACACAAAGCACAGGGAAACAGCTTGTCACATAACAAACTTCCAAGCACAAAAGCGTTTCATGGTGGTGCTGCCACTGAGAGATCTTACCTTAAATACATCTCTAAAACACAAGTTACAACTGACATCATGCATTTAAGTCAGTACACTTCATTGTGTATTAAGACAACAGCCTGCACCCACAATTCACGGTAATCACACTGCTGAACAAACACTGGGCAAAGAGTTATTTTGTTTGTCAAATCATCTGCACTAGGACTGGATTGTTCTGATCACAGGATTGAGGCTCACTCAAATCTCTATTTCTTTTTGTTTATATATCAATATGTTTGCAATACATAATAGTTATATTAGTTTGAAGAAACTGGTACATGTATGTAATATGTCTTGATTGTTTTAAGTCCTTTCAATCTCCTCACCTAACCCCTCTTCCACCTTTTCCTCATCTCCAAAAAGTGTCTTTTGTTCGAACTCTATTTCTATTCTACTGACTTTATCTTCTCATAGGCAAGAAGTGAGTAAAGTATGAGAAACGGAAGGATAAAAGAGGCAGACTGTATTTAGCAGAGAAGGAAAAAAGACTGGGGAAATGTTACACAGAAGAATAAAGAGAAAGCAGCAAAAATCACAGAAATAAGTCAAGGAGAGGAAAAACATAAAGCAGAAGAGTCAAAACTAACATGAAAAGTGGGCAAAAATACCATCAACTTTAGTTATAAAATGTCGAGAAGCAAACAATGCATAAAGACTGGATGAGTATCACAGAAGAAAGGACAGGAATAAAAACTATCTATATCAGTTTTTTTAAAATTTATTTCTTCACATAAAATCAGCCCACAGTTAAAATTATTTCAAGTGCAGTGGTCCCTTGCTATCTATAGGGGACTGAATCCAGAACCCCTGTGGATACCAAAATTCATAGATGTCCAAGATCTTACATGAAATCTCATAGAATTTGCATAAAATCTACAGAGTCCTTCCATACTACTTTAAATCATCTATCGCTTATGACACATAACATGCATGCTACAAAATAGTTTTCTTCTGTATTGTTCAATGAACAGTGACAAGGAAAAAGAAAACTAGATATGCTCAGTACAAGTTCAATTCTTTTTAAATGTTTTTAATCAGTAGTTTGTTTAAACCCACAGATCCATAACCTGGGGTTATAAAGGGCCAACTGTAATCATGACAGATTCACAGAACAACACTGTCTCACACAAAGCCAAAGAGGCAGAACCAAACCCACAGTCCCTTCTCGCCCACTACACCACCCTGCAGTGTTAACTCATCCCACCAGTCAGGCATCGGGCAAGTGTCCCAAAGATCAGAGTCCAGCATCCTTGAAGGGTGAGTAGTCCTGCCTTTACCATGACTGCTGAATTCCCAATCCGCTCTTCTTCAAGAGAAAATTCTGCACCAAGAGCTCATCCCCAACTCACACACCCTGGTGAAATGAAACACTGCCTTCACAAATGAAGAATGGGCATATGTGTTAAGAGCTGTGCCCCCAAATAGAGCATAAGGACCTTAATTTTTCATATTAAAGGAAACTGGAGAAAAAAACATTTATGTGAACTTTAAGGGAAGCATACCTCAAATATATAAAGCTCAGTAAGTAGACTGATGTCTAAAAAATGGAACAGCACCACCACTTTTTTTTTTTTTAAATCAGGGCTGTTGAACTGATTCCCTATCATCATCCAGACAGCATGGAGTATTTTTTGTTCAGGTGATGACAGCAGCACCCAGACAAAGCGGGAAATAAGATACCCTCCACCCTACAGCATCACTTGGCTGACGGCCTTGTCTAGAGCCACTCTTTGAGCAGAAGCACGGTTCTGTCTCTGCACAGTTCCTCCCCTGAGATCCACACTCTGCTCCTCTAGCTGTCCCAAGCAGAGCTCTGGGTAGCACTCATCACTGTCGTGCAGCCTGAGGCAGGGAGAACAGAAGAGTAAACACAGAGGACCTGGACAGGTGAACAAAGGCCACGAGGATGGTGAGGAAGATGGGATGGACAGGAACAGAAGAAAGCACAAAGGGGCTGGGGATACAGCTCAGCAGCGCAGTGCCTGCCTGACAAGCCTGAGGTTGTGAGTTTGATTTTTGGTACCAAACACATAAATAAATAATAAAAAACAGCAGAAGTACTGTGCCATTCCACTGAAATCACTGCTGGAACTTAACAATTCTAACCATTCAACAGATGTACTTTAATTAAATACAACTAATGAATAATTTTATTTAAAGGTCATCAAGTTGCGAGACATGTAAACGGCAGTCACTTTCCCAGACGTGTTCTTTCATCACTGTACTGGCCTTTAAAAAAGACACAGATGTGGAAAAGCAGTCGTCTGCCATGTCTGGGATACTGCCTTGGGTCCGTAGGAGAAAGGCTGGCTTCTCTCAGGGTTTTCCAAAACAGAGCTCCCAAAGCCCAAAGACGACAGGGCTGGATGAATCCCGGGCTTCTCCCAGAAAGAGGCGATCCATTACCAGTGAAAGTGAATTCAATCTGTCTAGACTCCATGCTTCCCTTCTCAATAAATTCATCTGGAGAGTTGGAAAATAGTTATTGCTATAAAAATATTCAAGTTGAGGAGGCAGCAGCACATGCTACTCGGCAGGCTGAGTCAGGATGACTGCCAAGTTCCAAGCCAGCCTGGTAATTCAGGGAGACCCTGCCTCAAAAAAAAATCTGGGGGTGCTCCTGGGATCAATTCTCAGCACCAAACAACAATAACAACAACAAAATAGGTTAAATAATTGCCATCAATATTTTTTAAATTCTCATTTTTAATTTCTAACACAATAAATATTAATAGGAGTCCTGTGAGCAGAAAGCTTAAAACTCACTTATGTAGCCACTCACACTCTTATTACTCATGAGGGGAGCTCTCCCAGAACAGAACCAGAATTTGTGTGCCTTTGAATCCCCCCATCACTATCTATATGATGCAAGCACTCAACAAAATTTTGCAGCATTTTTTCCATTGGCAGATGGATGGATGGATAGATGGATGGATGGATGGATGGATGGATGGATGGATGGGTAGATGGATGGATGAATGGATGGATGGCAGAGCGATATAGGGAACAGATGATGAGCTCTGCTCTGCTATTTCCAGTTACCTAACCAACATCTTTCAGGGTCTCAGCTCCCTAATTGTGAAACAGTTAATCATCCTTACCCCAGTCGTGTGAGGGTTAAATAAAATGATGGATAAAGTAAAAGCCCCAGTGTCTACACATTATAGGCTTTTTATCTTGTTCATTCCTTTTATTTTTAAACCACAAACTACTTGTAGGGGAAAGGGAGACAAATTCTTTAGGATTCCAAGGTTACACAGAAGAGTAACAGCAAGAAGAAGAGCAGGAAATACTGACAGAAGTATAAACAAAACACAGCGGAGATGAATTTCCATCTTCTGAATGAGTCATGGTGAAATATACTTTAGAAAATATTTTTGTTAACAAAACATAATGAAAGAGTAACTTATGTTTCAATTAGAGTTGGCAAGACACTTGAATATGCCTAAATTCCCACCATGGAAGGATTGCTGGCCACTCAGGAAGATCAAAATGTTTACACGTTGGCCAA